>OY723388.1:12061253-12653753 GCA_963210295.1 Ophion ellenae
AAAAAGTAATGCATGATTTGCAACCCTGGATCGAATACGCATCCCAGCAAGCAGTGCAGCGAGATCGCGCGCAAAAGTTACCCCCTCTCTAGTCTCTTACGCGCCCATCACACAATCATAGTAGCGCGTATCCGTGAGCGAGCGACGCTCGGACATCTTCGGAAAGAGCCGAGCGCGCCGAAGTTTCCCGACCGCGCCTTCGGCAGCTACACCGATACATGGACGCTAAGTACGTTCATGTGCGGCCAAGCCGAAACGAAGCTTTCGAAGGAAAAAGCAATCTGAGCACGACTCGCGTGACGTCACCCGACGGAACGCGCGAAGCTTTTACATGATTTCAATGCTTATTTAGCTCTTGATTGTCTGCGTTATCAATGTATACAAAAAAATGTATCGTGCACCTTAATCGCTTATTTTTTTAGTTTATACGTTAATTTAAATATAATTATGAATCCAATTTACAACTTATTCTTCTTCTAAAAAGTTGTTTACGCTTTACTCACACCCGTCCTTATGCCAAATAAATTATAATTAATAAAAGTACGCGGAAATATATTTATATTCGTATTATTCATCATTTATATTCGTATTTGGGGATAAAGCATTATCCCCAAAAACAAGCCAATCAACCATCCGGCCGCGAATCGTCAGTACCAGAAAGTGCATATTCTACAAGGGATGGGATGGTCCCGTTGGGTAGTGTTCCACGCTTCGGTCCGCAGGGCCGCAAGATCGTTCCCCGCGCTCAGTGCTTTTTTTAATTATTATTACTCATAATTCTTGTTTGGTTAGTTATTTTTATTAGCTATCATTATTATTTTAATTAGTTATCTTTTAGTGTCGAAAAATGTATCGCGCTCTCCGACCGCTTATTTGATTAGTTTGTACGTTGAGGCGTTACCCCCACTTGTAGCGCAAAAAAAGGCCTTTTTCATGAATTTTTTTAAAGAAAACTACAAAACTTTTTTAATCGATCAATATACCATCTTAAAGAAGACATCTTGAAGAACTTTCAGTAATTTTTTTATTGAAAAATATTACATTGTTTAGTGGTAAATGGCCGTCAATGAAATAATGTTTTTATATACACGGTTTGCAGTGACCAACATTGCGGCGAAGTGGATCATCTGAAAAAAAAAATGCGGATGGATTTAGTCAAATATAAGTATAAACTAGTCTTTAATCGAAGGATTTTAAAAAATATTCATTTTTCACAAAATGGCGGACAGTCAAAGTTAATGGTTCGACTTTAACGAAAAAAAACGGCCGTTTTTTGGCTATAAAACGAACATTTTTTTCGAAAAAAAAATCGAACGTTTAAAGACTAAATTTTTATGTATTGAATAAGCCTGCAAAATTTCAAGAAGATCGGTTCATTAGTGTTCGAGTAATCTTGGTCACCAACTTCTAGAGGTAAGGAGTACGAACGCCGTGTCATCGAAACGTCCGCAAAAACGAGAAGGGCGGCGCTGCTCTCCTACCGCACCGAAGTAAAGTCAGCAACAAACCAGTGCCGTACGATATGCAGAAAGCACCCTTCGCTCCCTCATATGGAGCGATAATTTGATCAAATGAATTGTAAAGGCAGTGCCATACGATTTGCAAAAAACACCCTTTGCTACTTCATATGGAGCGATCATTTCATCGAATTAATTGTATAACCATTTGGTGAAGGCAATTTCTATATAGATAGACAGAATTCTTATATATAGATTGTTTTGGAGAATACCGGAAAACAGAAATTAAGTCAGTGTTTTTTTTTGTTCCGGAAGCTGTAACAAACAAAATTTATATATAGACACAAGGAAATTCATAAGTAATTTGCATCCAGACAAAAAATTTACAGATTATCCCAATATTTACACATTATGACACGCTGTACAGATAAAGAATAACAACGAAATACAGTAATTGAGTCAGTTTTTTTCCTTGCGGAAACCGTAACAAACAAAATTTATTTATAGACACAAGAAAATTCATCAGAAATTTTAATCCAGACAAAAGTTATACAAATTATCGCATCTCATATTTACACATTATGATACGCTCTATAAATAAAGAATAATAACGAAATACAGTCAATGTTTTTTTTCGTTGCGGAAGCAGTAAATACATAGACACAAGAAAATTCATAACAATTTTGAATTCAAACGAAAGATTTACAAATTATCACACATCATATTTGCACATTATGACACGCTGTACAGATAAATCGATCTTACAGTTTTGGTTTTTCCGTATTGTCTTTCGTTTTAATTTTCCTTGCGTGATTATTTTCGTTGACCGATCGTGCTACAAAATGTCCTCTCATGACGAGATAATAGTTTATCACTCTCTTCGTGAGCTCTTCGTTGTGTGCTTGGCATCCCACGTAATGCAAATTTTCCATGTCAGAAACTTTGTCGAGAACTTGATGGAGAGTGTTGATTTTAACGTCAGGTCTCGATCGATAGCTGCACACCAAGTTTGTCTCGCGTTCGGGCACTGAAAGCAACAATTCAAACAATATTACAAGCTTTTATTTAATTGGACTTTCTATGAAAAGGGTAAATCGATATTTCAAACACTACCCACTCACTTCCCATTTTACGCGTCGAAAATAAACATTTTGTTTTTTTTTCGAGACATGAGACAAAACTAGCAATATATTTTTAAAAAATCCATATATTGCACGTTTTGTCTCATCGACGGGACACTTGCTCCATATCTCGCGTTTGTGATAACTTTTATTTCACTCGGTACGATAATGGTACGATAAAACGAAACCATTATTTTTATGAATGTAAGTACTATTTTTCTTGCCCACGATTGATTGTTTTCGTCGCAAATCACTAAATATATTTTATACCGTGACACAATTATTTTTTTTTACATCTAACACAATTCGTAAAATTGGTTAACCCGAACACGCTTTATGCCGACACGGACGACGAGTGGGAATCATCGATAACACATGACGTCAATTGTGTCCGTGTCACTTAGTTCACTTCGGTGCGGTCATGCACTAGCGACACGCGCCGTGAAAACACTAACTACTAAAATCCGCAGTTTCACGGACGCTTCTGGATCGGGTTCGCCACAGGCGTTCGTACTCCTTACCTCTAGTCTTCCTGCGCATATCTTTTGGATGCCGTATGCAGAGATTAGTAGGGAGATGTACAACGCTCCTCTTTTCGACGTGCTTCGGAAATGGCGCTAAATCGCGGCGGCGAATTCGGGAATACAATTTTGTGTGCATCACCTCTGTCAAGGTTGCAGATTCCCTTGTAGCCCCGCGAGTCGTGATCACCGCTCAAGTCGATATCGCAGTCAGCGTGAACACGAATGGGTAGCTCGGTGGGGGACAAGTCTCTGCCCCTCGCTCACTCGACAGGCGAACAGAGCGAAGTTTTCCGTCCGATCGAGCTCGAAATATATGTGTGGCCGTACTGCGAATTGAAATTTGCATTGAATGATTTTCAAAGAGAAAAACATGTATCGGGATCATTGTTTTCTCTCGGTTGACCGTTTATGCCGAGAATGCGGGTAAAAAAAAATAACGACGGAAAAAAATGCCGAAACATACTATCCAATGTGAAATTTGTTTTGAAAAAAATGCCGAAACACACTTATCCAATGTGAAATATGTTTTGAAAAAAATGCCGATCAAGAAAGGCTCGAAGAGGACTTCGAGTCTCTCTCGATGGGCATTTTTTTCGAAACACATTTCACATTGGATAAGTGTGTTTCGGCACTTTTCTTCGACAATTTTTAAAATTAATTTTCTAAGGGGAAAAGTAAAAGCTCATTTACGTATTGGGGGAACCATTTATTTTTTGTCATTTTTTCCAATACTGTTTGCACCAAATTTGGAACGACCGCTCGTTTTCAGCAACTTCAACATGCGTCCGGCGGGGCGAACGACTGCGGGTTCGGTCGCGTCGACGATACCCGCGGCGTACTTGCTGCGGCCGCTCCCCTCGCTCGTGCCCCTGTTCTTTCGACGGCCGGCACTTCGCGCACCCTTGCGCTGCCTCGGGTGCCTCTTGTCACTGCGGCTGCTGCTGACGACCACTTTTCTTTTTGTTGCGGCGCCAAAATTTCTTCTTTGAAACTGTAAAAAATAAATAATAAAATGCACAAATAAAATACACTACTCTGACAAATTAAGGGATATTAAAAAAATTCCAAATCTTTGGCTGATTTTCAATAAGGGATAACTCGGAGAAAAATGATCGTACAGAAAATAAAAAAAAACGGAAATTATAGCTTCAAGTATCTAGTTTTCAGATCTGGACTGTATATTTTTTTAGCGCGGGCGGTTTTCATATAATCATCCAAAAACCAACGAATTTTTTTTTCCAAATTTTTGCTCGTCTTTAAAATGGTCTGTGGACTTCAAAGAATTTTTTTGGATCATACGACTATAAAAGTCTTTTAGACAATTTAATACGCTTCAATTTGAACTTTTAACGAGCTCCGTACGATGATTTGGCGCGGAGTAATCGTCGATGAAAGCAAAAAAGTCCATTTTAACTTTGACAATCAATTACTCGAGAACTAATGATCGTACAGAAAATGAAAGTACGGTTTTGGAAACTGGAAAACATTCTCCATGACATGCAATTAGTGGCTGTTGATAAAACATTTTTTTCGGAGTGATGATGTTGTCTGGAAAAAAGTTTAAAATTGAAGTTTAAAGTTTGAACGAAGGATATCGTCGGTAATTTTTAACCTCGAAGTGTCCCCAAAAAAGCCCTCAAAGTTGCAAAGCGCTGCGATTTTTTTTCTTAGTGCCCCGACGATTTAAATTTATCGTTTCTGTCAAAAATCACCGTAACAAGCAATTTTTCGATTTTTATTAATTTTTTCAACTTCAAGAATGGTTTTTTAGCAATAATGCGTAATTTTTCTACTCAAAGACATCAATTACCAAGAAAAAATTACAAAAATAATATTTCGAATTTTTTTTTTATAAAATTTTTTTATTTTTCAAAAAAAAATTTAACATTCAAATTTTTTTTTCACCTTTTAACGTTAACCTCCTCTTGTCAAAAAAAATTTGGTCGATTTCTTTTTACCAGTCTAACCACCTTTGTTGTTGATATACCCACCTACGGTCGACTAATTCTCTTCACACAAATCTCGAACTTTTAATTTTTTTGCGGCTTCAACCGTTGAAATACACTTTCTTAAGAAACACAGAAAATAGTTTTTTTTTTTTTCAAAACTACCCTAAAAATTTGAATTTTTTTCGATTTTTTTTTTTATTTTTCCTAGGCAATTGATGTTTTTGAATAAATAAATTACGCATTATCGCTAAAAAAACATTTTGAAGATGAAAAAATGAATAAACATCGAAAAATTGCTTGTTATGGTGATTTTTCACAGAAACGATAAGTTTAAACCTTCGGGGCACTAAGAAAAAAAGATCGCAGCGGTTTGCAGCTTTGAGGGTTTTTTGTGAACACTTCGAGGTTAAAACATTACCGACGATATCCTTCGTTCATGCATTATATCCAAATTTATACAACATTTTCTAAATATCCTTAAATCGGCAAATTTTCAACTGTTTCTCAGTCAACATCATACTTGAACTTTCCTTTTTTTATTTACTGTACGACCATTTTTCTCCGAAATATTTTTTTCAAAACATATTTCACATTGGATAAGTGTGTTTCGCCATTTTTTTCAACACATTTCACATTGCAATGGGGGTCGAAACTTTGAAAGGCCAAATATAGAACGACAAAGATTTTGAAATGACAGAATTATAAACTCAAAGTAACGAACTGTAAATTATTCAAAATTTTATCCTTCGACCGATGACGAAAATGAGTAACTATTACACCGACGGATTATTTATTCGAGAGCTCATTTATTCGAGAACGTGTATTCAGATTGTCTGCAGTTTGAGTCATACAAATACAGATTCGAACAATCTAGAACCATATCTCCGAAATAGAAAGAAGTGAGTATCTAATATTGGTAATACCATCTATAGCAAAAAGATATATATATCGAGGATACCAACTTCGAAAGTGTAGATCTCAGATAGGCAAACGAGCGATGGTCCAAAATAGCGAACACCGATATAGCGAACATCAGAGAAGTGGACGAGTTGCTTCATAATTTTCTGCCGGTTTTCGCTAACACGTACGAGATTATTTTAAAGTGTTTAATAGAGGATATACATTTACAACGATCGAAAAATCAATTTCTTTTCTTTAAGGGATAACACCACTCTAGGAATGTGGAAAAATCGTTTTCTTTTGTCTTCAATAATACTGTGGGGTCATAAAAACAATATGCATTTGGTCCTGCAGCGAATTTTTTTTTTAAGGTTGGATAAGCATGCATACGTAAGGCAAGTTTGCAGTCACAAGAGCCTCGCGGTTGATATATCAGCGTGCGGGCTCTGAGTACAGACGACGCGGGTTCGATCCCCGGTAGCCAATGTCTTTTTTTTTAATTAAACATATGAATTAAATATCATAAATAATGGACAGGCGAGAATAGCTAAAGCAAGAGTAAGTTCGAATTTTTTTGAATATAAAATGAAGAAAAAAAATAGATAAAAAAAGTCGATTCGCCAGGGATCGAACGTGGACCGCAAGCACCGTTGATCCGTCACGCTGCCAACTCACAACGCCGCTCATTGACGATAGAGAAACATTTATGATACATGCTTATCCATAATGTTTACTGACGAGTTGCTTCATAATTTTCTGCCGGTTTTCGCTAACACGTACGACATTCTTTTAAGTCTTTAAGAGAGGATATACATTTACAACGATCAAAAAATCAATTTCTTTTCTTTAAGGGATAACACCACTCTAGGAATTTGGAAAAATCGTTTTCCTTTGTCTTTAATAATACTGTGGGGTCATAAAAACAAAATGCAATTGGTCCTGCAGCGAACTTTTTTTTAGGTTGGATAAACGTGCGTAAGGCAAGTTTGCAGTCACAAGAGTCTCGCGGTTGATATAGCAGCGTGCGGGCTCTGAGTGCAGACGACGCGGGTTCGATCCCCGGTAGCCAATGTCTTTTTTAAAATTAAGCATATGAATTAAATATCATAAATAATGCCTGGACAGGCGAGAATAGCTAAAGCGAGAGTAAGTTCGCACTTTTTTGAATATAAAATGAACAAAATGACAGATAAAAAAAAGTGATTTCACCAAGTATCGAACCCGGACCGCAAGCAACGTTGATCCGTCACGCTGCCAACTTAGCCACGACGCTTATTGAGGATAGAGAAATATTTATGATACACGCTTACCCATAATGTTTACTGTTGAAAAAAAAAACGCCGTAACGAGCGGGGCAAAGGGTCAAGATTTCTTTTTGAACCTTCCACGGTCGTTTCGGCGTTTTATTTTTCAACGTGGTCCGTCGTTCCTTTTTTTTAACCCGCATTCTCGGCATAAACGGTCAACCGAGAGAAAACAATGATTCCGATACATGTTTTTCTCTTTGAAATTCATTTAATGCATATTCCAATCCGCAGTACGGCCACACATATATGTCGAGATCGATCGGACGGAAAACCTCGCTCCGTTCGCCTGTCGAGTGAGCTCATTCGTGTTCACGCTGACTGCGATATCGACTTGAGCGGTGATGCACACAAAATCATATTCCCGAACTCGCCGCCGCGATTTAGCGCCATTTCCGAGGCACGCCGAAAAGGGGAGCATTGTACATGTCCCTACTAATCTCTGCCATATGGATAACATTTTGCTACCTGGGTGGACATTCATGCCGCCTGGGCATTATGTGCGTTAAACATGTCGTTCAGCGACTAGCGTAGGCATCACCCGATGTTAGCAGAGATTAGGAGGGAGATGCACAACGCTCCCCTTTTCAACGTGCCTCGTAAATGGCGCTAAATCGCGGCGGCGAGTACGGGAGTATGATTTCGTAATCATCGCCTCTGTCGAGGTTGCAGATTCCCTTGTAGCCGCGCGAGTCCGTGATCACCGCTCAAGTCGGTATGGCAGCCAGCGAGAACACGAATCGGTAGCTCGGTGGGGGAAAAGTCTCTGCCCCTCGCAAATCGCGATCGCTCAACAAGCGAACGGAGCGAGGTTTTCCGTCCGATCGAGCTGGACATATATGTGTGGCCGTACTGCGGATTGGAATATGCACTAAATGAATTTCAAAGTAAAAAACATGTACCGAGATCATTGTTTTCTCTCGGTTGCCCGTTTATGCCGAAAATGCGGGTTAAAAAAATTAACGACGAACCGCGTTGAAAAATAAAACGCCGAAACGACCGTGGAAGGTTCAAAAAGAAATCTTGAGCCTTTGCCGCGATCGTTTCGACATTTTTTTTTAAACAGTAAACATTATGGATAAGGGTGTATCATAAATGTTTCTCTATCTGCAATGAGTGTTGTGGCTGAGTCGGCAGCGTGGTGGATTAACGATTTTTACGGTCCGGGTTCAATCCCCGGTGAACCAACTTTTTTTTTCTTCATTATATATTCAGAAAATTTCGAACGTACCCTCGCTTTAGCTATTCTCGCCTGTTCGGGAATTATTTATGATATTTAATTCGTATATGCTTAATAAAAAAAAACAAGACATTGCTACCGGGGATCAGTGCAGCCAGATCGCGCGTAAAAGTTACCCCCTCTCTAGTCTCTTACGCGCCCATCACACAATCATAGTAGCGCGTGTCCGTGAGCGAGCGACGCTTGGACATCTTCGGAAAAAGCCGAGCACGGTCGAAGTTTCCCGACCGCGCCTCCGGCAGCTACACCAATACATGGACGCTGACCACGTTCATCTGCGGCTAAGCCGAAACGAAGGCTTCGAGGGAAAAAGCAATTTGAGCACGACTCGCGCGTGACGTCGAGTGACGTCTTTTGACGTCACTCTGAGTCACTTTGAGTGACGAGGCTTTTAGATGGTTTTAATGCTTATTCAGCTCTTGATTCTCCGCGTTATTAATGTATACAAAAAAAATGTATCGCGCACTCTGATCGCTTATTTTTTTTAGTTTATATGTTAATTTAAATATAATAATAAATCTAAATTACAACTTATTTATCTTATATAAAATTGTTTACGCTCTACTCACACCCGTCCTTATGCCAAATAAATTATAATTCATAAAAGTAAGGAGAAATATATTTATATTCGTATTATTATATTAATTCTCATACATTCATCAAGCGATAAAGCATTATCCCCAAAAACAAGCCAATCATCCGTCCGGCCGCGAATCGTAAGTACCAGAAAGTGCACATATTCTACAAGCGATGAGATGGTCCCGTTGGTAGCATTCCTGGCTTCGGTCCGCAGGGGCCCGTGGTGCAAATTTTTCTCCAAATTTTTCATAATTTCTCATATTTTAGTCATATTTGAGATTTTCGGAGAGAAAATGATTTAAAACCGATTCAAGTTCTGGTCTATTTTCCAAAAACACTTTTTTTTCACTGAAAATTCACGATTTCTCATTTTTTTCCCGGAAATTTCTCTTTTTCCTATGACCTGAGTGAACGGCTGCGGAGATATCCGGAGAGAAGTTAAAGATAAAAAGAGATGAGGTTTCGTGAAAAAAACTGATTATTATTAGTTTTTTTTCCGGACACTTTCCGTTTTCTTATTACCTGAGTGAACGGCTGCGAAGATATTGGGGGAAAATTTAAAGAGGAAAAAAATGAGATTTTCGTAAAAAAAACTTGTTCTTATTTTTTTCGGATCTTTTTCTATTTCCTATTGAGTGAAAGGCTGCGGAGATATTCGGAGAAAAGTTGTAGATGAAAAAAATGAGATTTTCGTACAAAAAACTTATTACATTTTTTTATCTCTCAAAATTCTGAGAAATAATGAATTTCCGAAATTTTTGCAAACATTATTTTCCCTAAGGGGTAACACCACTGTCGGCCTGCCACGAAGCGTTTTAGAAAAATAATACTTGGGGTAATTATTAAGCATATATTGAAGTATACTGCAAAAAAAATGTACGGGAAAATATTACGAAATGGCGACACTGCAGCAAATTCTTCCGAGGCATGTTGAATTTAAGGTGCTCTGCGGCACGTAGCATAAATTGTGCCAATTTTAATCTGGACAAAATAATTTTTTTTAATTAAATCTAGATGAGTCTAGCAAGTGAACCACGTAGAGGATTTTAGAAATATTGATTTTTGAGTAATTGCCGAGTATTTGACTAAAAATGTTCATTTAGACTTAATAAAACAAAATTCTTTTTTTTAGATTAAAATTGGCACAGTTATACTGCGTGCCGCAGCGGTTCGACATGCTTCGGAAGAATTGCTGCAGTGTCGCTATTTTGTAATATTTTCAGATAAAAATTTGTAGCAATATACTTAAGTATATGCTCAATACATACCGCAAGTATTATTTGTTTATCACATTTTCTTTCGCCAAAAAAAAATTAAAAAATACACTTTCTGTAAGGCCGTTACAGTGGTGTTACCCCTTACAGTCTTCATAAAATTTCCGAGATTTTCCCGTGATCGTAATTATAATGATGAAATATTCGGAGAAACTCGGATGTTTGCGTAAAAGTAATTGTGCGCAAAACTCCGAATTCTTCATATTTGTTCCAATTCATAGAAAAATTCGGAAAAAATCGGAGTTTTCCGGAAAAAAAAATTGCACTAGGGGCGCGGGATCGCTCCCGCGCTCACTGTTTTTTAAAATTATTATTACTATTAATTCTTATTTGATTAGTTATTTTTATTAGTTATCATCATTATTTTAATTAGTTATCTTGTAGTGTCAAAAAATTTATCGCGCACTCTGACCGCTTATTTTATTACTTTGTACGTTAATTTAAATATAATGATAAATCGAAATTACAACTTATTTATCTTCTAAAAAATTGTTTGCGCTTTACTCACTCCCGTCCCTATGCCAAATAAATTGTAATTCACAAAAGTAAGCGGAAATGTATTTATATTCGGATTATTATATTCATCCTCATATACTTTCATCAAGCGATAAAGCATGATAATGCTTTATCGCTTGATGAAAGTATATGAGCGTATAGTATATGAAAGAAGTATATAGTATATGAGCGTAAGCATATGAAAGTATTTGATTAGTTATTGAATGAATATAATCATATGCAAGTACATGTACTAGAGCGGTTCTAACCCAGGCATCTCAGGGGGGAGTGGGGCGGCGGAGTCCAGCGCGGGGAAGCCATGTGCCTGGTGGAGGGGGGGTCCAGCGCGGGGATGTGACGTCAGGGGTCTCTGTGGAGGGGGTAGCCATGTGGTCCGAAGAGCGACTGTCGGGAGGGGGCAGCCGTCGTCGGAGAGTGTCTTGTGGGGGCGGGGGTCAGGTAGTGGTGAGTGACCGTTGAAAACCCATAAATCTCCTAATTTATTATAGACATAAAAAAGATTAGCATCGATGCAGTGTTTTTCTTTCTACACTATTTAGTCCGTGTGAAAATAGAACTCACACACACACACGATATGTGTATGTAATGGCCATATATGGGTAGGAAAATTTGGTTAATTTGAAGCGATACATGAAGGGGACGGCTTTTCAAAGCTGTTTATTTATGTAATGCAGGTGTGATGCGCTTGAGTTCGTTTCCGAAATCTTTAAAATGTTTGTATGCGTGTCCACTCCTGTCACGACTCTCGCCAACACCCGAGACAGGTCCTGACAAGTCGGGATTTCTCGGAAAAACTATAAACTTTAGAGACCTATCGTCAAAGGGTTTTTGACCCCAGATGGGCCACCGGAGCACAGCTGCACTCGGGAAAAAAATGTTCCGATGTATCGAGGACTCGTATTCATTACGAAATATAACGTCGAGATGTTCAGATGTGCGAGTATGTACGCAGTGCATCCGGCCAAGCACCCCCTGGACTTGACCAAAAACGAGCTCGAACAGGTTCCAAAGGTCTTGCTCCTAAAATATTGGGGTGAATATGTTGGCTTATTGTGGGATCGTTTGCCAGAACATCATCGGAACGATAATGCAGTGATATCATATCTTCCATGCATGGAGGATTATAATACACCACAGATGAAAGATCACATCGATGGCCCCCCACCTCAACGTCGGGAATGTGAAAAATGCTGTGGAAATTCTCCACGTACGGGGTTCTTCAAACGTGTTTGAACCCGTTTTTGGGAGTGTGAAAAAATGTCGGGGGGGGGGGGGGGCAATTCTCCACTACGAGGTTCTTCGAAAGTGTTTGAACCTGTTTTTCATGATTCGAAAAGTGGGGAGAAGTTTGAAAATTTAAGTGGGAGGGTTATGAGGGAGCTTATAATTTCGTAGTCCAAGCTCAGACTGCAGTATTCCACCGCGACATCAACATCTCTCCAAAAAGAACTTTGAAAGTGCGGGGAAAATGGATCTCTCGAGTATCAATAAAGTCAGCGTGATGGCGGAATTCCTTCCAACGAAGAAGCTGTCAGAACTCCGCTTTCACTCGGATCATCGAATCTCCGACATGAGGGCCGTACAAACCAAGTTTGGGAAACGCTACCTCGCGGACATCGCGGATGAGTTCACTGTCTTCTTACCAGCGCGACTTGTGAAGGCCTTCGATGAAGATTTGGAAACGTTCGAGCGAATGCGGCAAGCGGCACGGGATCATCGTCTCTGGATGACATACAAAAGTGGAAAATACAACAGCATAGACTTTTTCCAAGTCTGAGAATACATGGTGGAAAAATACGAAATTCGTTGGAACACCATCGTCGAACGGCTGTCTGCATCATCGAGAGTATGCTGCAACTGGCGCGTAATAGTCAATTCTACATGCAGTTGTGGAAAATACATCAGCGTCAAGTTCCATCGTCGTGGAGTCTGGTGGAAAAGGGCAAATTCGTTGGGGCAGCATCGTTGAGTGGAACAGCCGTCCAGATCACAGTCGTCTCACCATCGTTTCGACGTTTTAAGTGTTTGACTATGTAAAAATGTATCTGAGAAAAAAAAACCGTTTTATCGAAATGTATAAGAAGGAGAAATACAAAACAATTTTCGTCGTAGAATAAATGAAGAATACAAATGGTATATATATTCATCGAAATGTTTTTTTATTCATTAAAAAAAAATCCCTCGCTCACACAACGCTTCGTATACACTCAACCAGTTTTTCAGCGATTTTACATTATCATGGGCGCAGTTGTATTTCGTGTTGAAGGAATGATGGGGGCATTTCGAGTTTGTGATTTTCGGCAACTTCTGCAGCGATGGACAGTCCAGAGTCTCCAAGTCGATGACGTTTGTCGTGGGATCCGTGAATCTTGATAGCCATGCGCATTTCTCGAATCCCTTCGCATAGATGGTGGGGGCTCCTTGCAAGATTTCTCGAATTGTCTTTCTAGCTGCCTCGTATGGTATGCCGCAGAGATCCCATCGTATTCCATGGAAATTTCGTTCCAACCACTTGTTTGTCATTTTGTACTTGGCCGGTAAAGAGTCCTATGCAAATGGTGCGTCGAAGGCGAGCGTCAGCGGTTCAGCATCCTTGTCGTGGAGTTTGATGATGGACATCTCCTTTAGGACAAATTTGTTGATGGAGCTCTTGAAGCCCTGTACATCGACGATAAGCTCCATGTTGACTGACGTGGATGCGAATTATTGGCATGATTTTATACCAATTTTTTAACCCCACCGCTGATTGGTTTGTACTCGACAATACGATCATGGAGGATCATGCAGTATGCTGAAGTGTGTGGCGGAATATTATTTTTCAATTCGAACTCAAGGCGCACGTCAACAGGGCCGGACTTGAGAGAATCGTTTTGCTTTGAGCAGTCAATGACAACGAGGGGCGCTTTTTCTAAAAATTCAATCCTGCTCAGCCATGGTTCAGCCTCTTTGTTGTAATAGGTCGGTTGAAAGTTTGCGTACATCTCGTAGAGTAGAGCGTATTGATTTTGATCAATGTTCAAATTCAAATTTCCATATGGATAACATTGAGAGTTGAGGTAAAGTTTAACATCGCTCAGGTTACAATGATTAAAGTTGCTCGCATTTTGTTGCTTCTTATTTTTTCGTCCCGTCTGCAGCGCGAGTATGACATAACGTGGCTTCTCCAGCTGATTCGAGGTTTTCACAGACCATACGTGCTTAGAGGTCGCAGGCAGCAGTGGATATTCATACAGTTCCCATGTTTGGAAACTCATGGAGATTGGTGCGTCTTTGGCGAGAAACTTTAATAGTTGAATTTTTCGCTGATCGGAGACTGTTACATACGGCACGAGCCATTCTATTTTATGCAATACGAGTTTGTAGTCTTCGGGCGCTGTTTGTACAATGGCATTGTCGTCGGTCTTTGATCTCGTGAGGATCAACTCGTGCTTCGCATTTACGACAATTTTACGATAATCTTCGGCAAACCCGAGGAGCATGCTGAGCGGAATGCACACATCAAAGTTTCCTGATACATCTACAATCTGCTTCGTCTCTTCGACATCGAGCCATCCAGTGTTCTCGAGCATAGAACTTTTGGCCGGTGAGAGAGATGAATATCCCTTAATTACACTCGTAATGCCAACATTCTTATTACGATCGATTTCTATGGCATTCAATTCATATCGCACTTCCTCAAACAAATGACAAATGGCATTGTTGACGAGACTTGTAGCAGCGGTCGGCGTCCCATCGCGCTTGGATAATTTCCCACATATGTGTAGAGAACTCTTGCTTGGCAGGATGGAGAGGTCTTGATGTTGGATGGCAATACGGATTTCATCGCTGTTACTGAAGGTTGAAGATGCATATGGCTGATGAGCGTGAATCTCACAATGAATGATGGATTCATCAAAGACCACAGGCGCCTGAATGTTTACAATTTCTTCCTCCATTTCACGCAACAGATGCACAGAGCACAGACTAAATAATTTTATACGCGCTTTCGCCACGCACTTTGAGACCCAAACTCTTCAAGAGTATCACGTTTTGAGGTGTTAGCACTTTGGGCGCTGGCCGACGACTGATTGTTTTTATCCATGGCCGTTTATTGTTATTGGAAGATCTATTGACTTTATATGCAGGCGTATGGTGATCACTTCACCGCGGAAATTTACCAAATCACCGTCCTGATCCACTATGCGAAGCTGTATTGCGTCAATCGTTCGGCTCGTGATTGGCAGATAAATTACGTGGGAGGGAACTTCAATGATCTTATAGCCCGGTGGCACAGATGAAAAAAATTCGTGAATTGTGTGTACTTTTTGTCCATTAATATAGGCGCCAGCGGTAATATTGCACTCAACGCGTAAGGCGTTCACTCTGAGAATGGCCACCGGAAGGTCCGATTCGTGCCTTTCATTGACTTCCAATTTGCGTGCGGTGAAGTCTAGTAGATGCCCAATAGAATCTTTCGGCTCAAAATTAACATCACAATCACACTCGATCTCACTGCGTAGCGTATTATTATTGGGTTTAATGCTGATTTTGATGTTTTTACGTGAGAGCTCTGCTTGTACGAACGTCTCAATATCCTCTATTTCATAACTGCCCGTAGGTATCGTCAACACCTCATCTCCCACGTAAAGTTTATCGTGATCAACGTCGATATTGGGAATAGAGTTGAAGGTTAACAATTCTACGAGACCGAGAGTATAATTTTTGTGTGGTGAGAGTTCGATGGGGGGAAAGTATTGCGCCTCGAGTATGGACGATGAGCCAGATATGGTCAATGTTAAACTTTCGTCCATGATGCTGGTAAATTAACAACTGAATTCCCCACATCATTTTCCCCCTATATATAGTGTATACTTGTCTTTGTGCTGCAATTGTCGACAAAGAAATTTGAGACACAAATGCCCACATTCAATCGTATCATATTCCTGATATCCCTTATAATTATAATTTACGCTACCAACACGAAAATACCTCATGAGTTCGGATGGTGGTGGAAGATTGCCGAAACTATCAAAGTACATGACTTTCCATCCAGTCTTTTTGTAAGCGACCCAGTGCGTTCCAGGACCGGAATTTGCATCCAAATTTACAATTGCTGCTTCACATTTGAGAGGTCCGCTCGCTGGCAATGTGTCGCGCATGTAAACCCCGCGAAAATGTGGAATCTTTAGGATTTTTGCATATTTAAGTAGGTCGCGGTCGGTGAGGGGTCGGTGAGGTAGCGTAACTTCTAGTTTTTTGGCTTGATATGAAGGCCCAATCCCTGCTTATATGGTTTCAGATGTAGACCCCGACCTAATGCAATTGCTTCAATTGTCCGATTATGACGTTTACTTTCATCCAATTCACGTTTAGCTGCTTGAGCAGCATTTACGGCTTTAGCTATACTGGCCGCACCACCCGACAAAGCACCCGCAGCGCTAAGACCAGCAAAAATGGGCACGAGGAAGGGCAATAAACCACCAATTTTATGGGGTACAGGTAGAACCCGAGGTGTGCGTACTTTACGACCTTGCATCTTTACAGCTGCACGAGCACCCTTTAGAGCTGATTTAATAATCTTATGCGGATCATTACTTTGAATCATTGTCTTCTTTGCAGCGCCAATTATCTTTTTCAAACAAACGCCACCCTTGCGGGCCTTCATTCCTATGCCAAATTTTCTCTTTGTCTTCATAATATTTGCCACACCCCAAGCACTAGCTTTTTCACCGATACTAGCGTCTCTCGCGGTAACACGTTGTCCAGCCTGTTCAGCCAACACTTTATCCGCCAAATGTCTCGCCTCAAGATTATCTGGATTTTTCGAATACGCAATATCGTGTTGTTTGCAAGCCGTATCCAATGGGTTAATGCCCGGATCACCACGAGCAAGGCGCTTGACCAACTTTGTGCCTGGCCCACAATACTGATACCCAGGCAGATGTAGTTCAACGGGGAGTTTGTTGATTAGGCGGTTGACTAAACCTTTACCGCTCTTGCCATGCACGATCATGTCTAAAGACAATATGCGACTGATTGATGATCCCTATAAGAATCCTATTTATATGATTTCATCGTTAGTCGTGTGCGAGATGACGTCCAAGAAGCAAACTATCGGAGGTGGACTCCCCGTGATAAATTTCGACGAGTTTGTCGAAGACGGAGGGAGGAAAAAGGAACAAAAACGTCCTGGGAATTTATTGCCGGATAGCATACGGGCACTGTTTTGCGGTCCATCGAATTGTGGGAAAACCAACGCTTTGCTCACTCTCATCATCCATCCGAATGGTTTGAGATTGGAGAACATTTACTTGTATTCCAAATCGTTGAAGCACCGAAAGTATAAGTTGCTCGAACAATTACTCGAACCTGTGAGTGGAGTTGAATATCATCCTTTCGAGGCGCATGAACAAGCGATAGCACCAAGTGATGCACGATCCAACTCTATATTCATCTTTGATGGTATAGCATGCGAAGAGCAGGATAATGTTCGGGCCTTCTTTTCCATGGGAAGACACGAGATTGTTGACAGTTTTTATCTTTGTCAGACGTACACTCGTATCCCCAAACATCTCGCGAGAGATAATGCAAATTTCGTGGTGCTTTTCAAGCAGGACGATATGAATCTCAAACACGTCTACAACGATCATGTTAATACGGATATGACTTATACGTGCTTTAAAAACATGTGCGTGAAATGCTGGAATTCCGACAAGTATGCATTTGTCACAATTGATAAGGATAGCGATATTAACGAAGGTCGATATAGACAGGGTTTTGATTGTTTTCTAACCATTGATAAATGACTCATCGCTGGTAGTTGACGAGACAGTATTGTGCATGCCGTGGCAGTGACAACATGAAGAGCGAACAACTGTTGCGAGAAAAAGATGTATTGCATGAAATTGCCAAAGCGAGCGATGCAATCAGACGAAAGCATCAGATGATCAAAATTGGAAAAGATAGCGATGAGCAGAGAATGCAAGATGTCTTTAAGCCTATCGTGAGACCATTGGAGAAATTGGTGTCATATAAAAACCGTGAGGTGGTGAAGGAGGAAATTAAGGATGAAAAAGTGAGTGATGATGTTGAAGCAGGAGATGCATTAAATAGTGCGAAACATCAATTGAAGAACGAGGCACAAGATTCCTTCAAGAGTGAAACCCAAGATTCGTTTAAATTAATATATGAGGATGATGATGATGACGCGCAAAATGTCGATGAATTGATCCGTGAATATATCCTGCTATTACAAACAAATAGAAAGGCAAGCTTGGATGTATTATATGGTGTACGGAATCTCGCAAGCAACAAATTAATGATTGGTAATTCTCCGATAATTTTCGACTCTCAACATATTCGCGTGGGAGATGCGAGTTATGCGAAAACTGTTGGATTAACAGAGCTGTTGTTTAAAAAAGTGCCCAATGTCGAAACTCTCACATCGGACGATTTGAAAAACTATGAAAAGATTGTAATCTCGACGAATGCGCACAAAAAATTTTATAAGCCTAGTGAGGCTATACGACGTAACACCAGCCACAAATTTAACACATATATTGCAAATATAGTTGATCATCATGTGGGACAGGGTATGCCAAAGTATAAGCTAGCTAGAAAAAATACACAATCGTTCTATATCTATTGGGACAATCCAAATGAGCTAGTAGATCGTTTTCGTTTACTCTTGGCATCACAAGCAGCCGGAAATTCGGCCCATGCGAATGAAATTATATCGATTATCGAGGAATTGCGAGAAGCTAAAATCATTTATTAAGTCGACATCGGAGAATTTACGCATTCTCATCATGAGTGTCGATGTGTTTGGACGTCATTCAAGTAGGAGTGTACTCCACAGTAAGCAAGGTCCTCCAAGGTCGACCTGGGATTGGCTTTAGAATTACCGCAGATGGTCATTATGACTTGGGGCAGAAACGATTGTGTAACATTGCAAATCCAGAAGGAGAAGATGATGCTATCACTCTAAGTGCGTTACAAAAGAGATCGCGAACTATCATTAAGAACATACGCAAAGAAATGCATGAGAGTAGTCAGTTGTTGGTTAATGGACTTGAAGCTACGATAAGAGACATTGCAAAGACACTCGAGGCCATGTCAAAACTCTACAAGATTTGGCGATGCGTGATTTTTTTTGACTGCGTGGACTGGAAAATGAATGAGAAAAGGAGCGCTCTCGTGCTAGAGCTACATAAGCCTGCTCGACGAAACTATCCGCGTCGGCATGTGGACATCCGTGGCTTGGACGAAACCTGGCAAGCCGATCTCGTCGATATGTCATCATACGCGCGTCAAAACTCCAAACACAAATTTCTTCTCACCGTCATCGATACCTTCTCGAAATTCGCCTGGGCCATGCCAATTCTGAGTAAGAATGGCAAAGATGCAGCAGCCGCAATGAAGTCGATACTCGTTAAGGGACGCATACCGCAGAACATGCACGTCGATCAGGGAAAAGAATTCTACGATTGTGACTTTAAGGCCCTCATGAAAAACTACAATATTCACATGTATTCAACATTTAGTAACTTGAAGGCATCCATTTGCGAGCGTTTCAATCGTACATTGAAAAATAAGATGTGGATGCAATTTAGTCTTCGCGGTAATTATAAGTGGATCGATATTCTTGATAATCTAGTAGCCGAGTACAACGATTCGGTACATCGCACCATTAAGATGGAGCCGAGAAATGTCAACGCGGAAAATGAGAAGCAATTGCAGCAGATTTTTAATAAACCTCCAATAAAAAGACAACCGAAATTCGCCGTTGGTGATAAAGTGAGAATCAGCAAATTTAAGACTATTTTCGAAAAGGGTTACACCCCAAACTGGACAACAGAAATATTTACAATCTATCGTGTGAAAAAAACTCATCCCGTGACGTACCACTTGAAGGACCATAAAGATGAACCGATCGCCGGTGGTTTCTACGAACAAGAGCTTCTCAGGGTCAAGCACCCCGATATCTATCTCATTGAAGCAGTGTTGAAGAAGCGTGGTAATCGGATGTTTGTAAAGTGGTTAGGTTTCGACAATAGCCACAATAGTTGGATAAGTAAATCCGATTTGTAGTAGATAATAAAGAAAATGGCAAAATATGTATGTTTTATGACTCTTGACCTGCTGGTCGTCCCCGCATCCCTCCAAGGCCTCCGACCGACTCCACAGCAGGCTTGCTTCCCCCTTTCTCGCCGTCACCCTTTTTCGTGGAACGTGAGGAGATGGATAGAGTGAATAAACACATGTGATTATAAAAAGTCCGCTCCTTTATTTGCGGAAAATAATAAATCCATTCTTGCACAATTAAATATATACAACAAACATAATTTTAACATCGTGTGAGAAAAAAAATATATACATAATTTTCACGAGTTTTATACATCAATATTCACAAAGTATACACAATTTTACATCAAGGTTGTGGGAAAAAAAAAACTTTTCACGACGGTATTCTGAAATGCCCCAATGGCAGGGTATCAGAGGTCCCAGGTATGATATACCGCTTATCATCATCAGGACTTAGAGCGATTTTCGTCTCACGAATGGTTGTGCAACTTCGATCGAATACACGTTTGACTACGCATCATTTTAATGTCTTCCTTCAAGCATCGGGCATAATCGTCAAACGTGATTGTCCTAGCCACAACATTGCTCTTGACACCTTTAACTTTTTTAGTATCCTTCTTACCCTCGACAAGTGTCGCATACATTTTCGATCGAAGTCCAATGAACTCGGTCATAATTGCACCATTGCATTCGTCTTTCATGAGACCGGGTACCTTCTTGACAAGCGGCATATCATACCTATTGTCCGCTGAATAGTCGCTCGTATCAAATTTTTCAATGTCACACTTCATGTCTGCATATACATCTTCGCTCTCAATGGCATATATGAGGCTATCTGTATCGGTATACATCACTTTACATTTATTCCGATACAATGGTACCATGTACTCGTGATGAAATCCACACAAACACGTTTTGGATATGTCAAGTATATACATACCCACATATATCGGCTTGTTGAACTTCACCTCGAGATTGCGCAATTCTACGGCAAAGAGGTTTTCGGAGAAAACGCTTCGGCTGTGGAAGTTTGGCTTCGCAATCATTGCCTCCGCGCCATACCTGCCCTCCCATTTTGTCAAAAGCTTTACATCTACATGATTGCGCACGTTCTCCATCGTTTTGCCAAACACCGCATTATTCATCAATTTGAATAAATTCTTTTCAAAATCGTTTTTGGCCAGCGTTCGAAACTGAGTATTTAACTCGATATATGAACGTAGCCATGGGGATTGCGTGAATTGTAATACCCTATGGATTTTTGTGAGGCAAAGTCCATGACGTAAACATTGTTGTAAATTTCTGTAGTGTATGATGTAGCGTTTTTTATCGCTGACGGTTGCTACTAGCTTTTTCTGCTGCTTACCCGGTGGTTTTTCGTGTATTGGGCAAAACGGTAGGTCTTTGTGCGCATCATGTAGAGATTGGGGATATTCCAAGTCGACTTCAAGGATGTAGCCTGTCGATGAATCTAGCGCGATGGATAATGGATGAAACTTGGACACGTCGTTGACCCATCGAAAATCTGCATATGGCAAGGGTTGACACATTGCACATCCATACAAATTGTTGACGTCAAAATCATCAAGTATGATGATGCTTTCGATGAATCAAACGACTCCATGTACTTATTATTAGCGTGAGCATATCGGTTTGAGCATTGACTGAGACCACCGCGTATACCCCGCTCAACGAATAAAACCATGTCGATGTCAGTTAGTAACTCAAACTTGACATTCGAGTGTTTTAACATTGCATCCCAGGTATACCCCGGGATCTAGGCCATAGCTCTCAATGCACGTATTTCGAAAGTTTTCGAAAATATCAGCTAATAGCAAGACATCTGTCTTCAAGTACAAATCGCTATAGTCACCCAGCGTTCGAATGGAGAACCGCTCCCAAACTTTCTTAGCATGTGCATACTCACTCTCACATACTATAGCATCTGTCAGGGAACTATAAAATGCGTCACGTGGTGGTAGGCAAGTGTCGTCTAGCTTGGTCACGTCATCAATATATTCATAAGACCCCTTTTCGCGTCAACAAATTGAAATCGTCTGTCAAGAGAGTTGGGAATTGCATGCGTAAAATTTTGAGTTTGTCCTCGGTCAAAAATGAGGCTAATTTGTCGAGACTGGTGTTGAGGAATTTGTATGAATCGATGAAGCGCAATTGGATCCTATGTTTTGAATCGTCTTTAATTTCAACATGCTTCGTAAAGGAGATGTATTTCTCCTTTGTAATTGGAAGCACATCGGTTCTTTCTTCGAACGCTGTGGCTATTTCCTTGATTATAAAATGCGCATCATAGCCGGATAAATCATGGAAAACTACAGGAATGAAAAATGACTGTTTGTAATTCAAGTTGCAGTTAGAATGGGCAGGGCCTCTATAGCGTCCAGTCACATGGCAATGATCTCGAACGCGTACATCTTCATGCGCAAATGGTTTCTTACAAATGTGACATTGAGTCGCGGCTCGATAACTAGCCCACTCACTCGGTGTTAAATATACCATTGGCACGTTGTCGCAGAAAATTTCTTTTATCCGCAGTTCTAGATTTTTTAGTTCTTCGACAAACCACGATACACGAAACGCGAGTGATATGAAGATAATGAATCGTCATACGAACAACGCACATAGTATCCGATGCTAAATACTTCATGATGTTGATACATATCTTTCGCCAGGTTCACCCCGGTGGTCTTTGCCAGCACACACTCCAAATCAGCATACACGATGAAAGGATGTCGCTCTTTCCGGCTAAAGTTGCTGAACTGGAGCCACTTATTGGTGTCGTTTGGTAGTCGAATTGCACAGTCGTTTATCGTCCCACAATCGACCTCGTGCGATTGCAATTTTTCCTCGGAACCGAAATAGTGCAAACACCTGCAAAAAAAAAATTTTGTTTTGTTTCATTCGTCAAGCATATATAATTACATATATATATATATATATATATATATATATATATATATATATATATATATATATATATATATATGTATATATATATATTATGGGAACTACATACCGATCACAGATATATTTTTTATGCTCCATTTTGGTTAGTTGTGCCCTCACGAGTCTCGACAGATTCTTAATCCATACGAAGTGCCCCACATTGTTGTCCTCAGTATCTTGCATGTACAGCAAATTGATGTGCTTCTCCTTCTTGTGTTGAGTGACTCGTATTGGAACAATGTCCTTTTTGGTGGTGGTGGTATATACGTTGATCGATACATCGTTATTAAATTCAAATTTTTAAATCTGATGTATCGTCACCGGGAATTCAATATCCTTCAGATTCAGCACTGTCGAATAATGAGGGTAGGAAGATGGACGGTCACTGTGTCGTTCAGCTGGGTATAGAGCAGCGACAACTGCCCACGCGAAACATGCGTTATCGTTGGATTTGATGTTAACCACCGCCCTTTTCAACATTATTTCCCGCGGTAATGATATGGAGCACCCAGCACGCATCGGATTATACTTATTCACATTTATCGTGAGGTTAAGTATTTTCCGTAGAGCCCAGCCACTGTCTCGTTCTTCAAATTCGTCGAGTGAGGTTAAAGTGGGCTCAATAACACGCTGTTCATACCACTCATTCAAATCGCTCGTGTTAAAGAGTTCACAGTTTCGGGTGTTAACACTTTTATTAGCATGGTTATCTCCACTCGCGAATTCACCATTGAACACCGCATTAACTTTGATACTGCTATGCTTGCAGATAATATTTTGTACATGTTGAAGCACTAGGTCCCGAGCATCATTAAGAAATTGTTTTGGCTCCATGTGACTGCGATTGATTACAGAACCAGTCAATATTCGACTCTTGAATGATGTGTCAATCTCACGCCAGATTAATCCATGATCACCATGCCCTGCGCCCGTGTGGATAAAACGGCTGCATACAGAATTCTTTAATCCTTCTAGACGCGCTATTTGGGCTATCAGTGACTGTTGATGTCCAATTACCAAGCGCGGGCGCTTAGTTCGGCTTTGCGTTTCTAGCACTTCGATGAACTCGACGCACCGTTTCTCCCACGCAGTAAAATCTTCGAACGAACTTAAAAGCGCGGTTTGATCATGCAAGCTTTGTTCAATGTTGTTATCCATAGTAGTAAGTTGGAGACGATTTCCGCGATGTTAGCTGACTGACTGCTTCGTTCAAAGTGTGGCCAGTTTGGAGCGCAGCAGATAATAAAAAATGGCTCCCCGTTCGGAAGAATGAAAAATTTTAGCTTTCCCCTGCATCTCGGGGAAAAACCGGACTTTTTTTCCGATATTGTGTTGGTATAGATTGCTCGAGGAAGAAACGACATAGAAAACAAGTCGGGATGCATCGGGTTAAGAGATGTATTTTATGGATCCTGCAGCTGTGATCAAGTGCTTCGATCACAGCTGCAGATCGATCGGCATCAAAGGCTTTCGACGATAGACCCCTAGAGTTAATCTTTTTTTTCCCACGAAAATTCGTCGTATTCATCTATGTTTTGGAGGTAAGTTGCGCATACATGGTAATCTGAAAAAGTGTGAAGATCATAAAAATCAATGCTTGATGAGTCTGGCTAGATTTCACCTCGACCATGGAGTACCCCTTTTCTGGACAGCAGACCCCTACAGATTTTCCGATAACGCGCTGGTATATATTGACCGAGGGAAACGAGACAAAAATAATAAGTTGCGATGCATCGAGTGAAAAGATTTATTTTATGGGGTCTTGCAGTTCTGCTCATGTGGTCCATCGAGGTTAAAGACGATAGATCCCTGAAGTTGATAGTTTGTCCAAAAAATATGTTGTTTTCATCTATGTTTTGAATATTCGAGCTATAAAAAAATTCCCATCGTGAGTGACTGTGAATGTAAAAAAAAAAACTTCAACCCTGACTTGTTAAGACCTGTGTCAAGAGTCAGCGAGATTCGGCGGACTTACATGCGAAATCTTAACATGATCTTTCGGAATCGGAACGAAGACCTCGCGTGACAAGAGTGGACACGCATACAAACATTTTAAAGATTTCGGAAACGAAACCAAGCGCATCACACCTGCAACACATAAATAAACAGCTTTGAAAAGCCGTCCCCTTCATGTATCGCTTGAAATTAACGAAATTTTCCTACCCATATATGGTCATTACATGCACATATTGTGTGCGTGTGAGTTTTATTTTCACACGGACTAAATAGTGTAGAAAGAAAAACACTGCATCGATGCTTATCTTTTTTATGTCTATAATAAATTAGGAGATTTATGGGTTTTCAACGGTCACTCACCACTACCTGACCCCCGCCCCCACAAAACACTCGTCGACGACGGCTTCCCCCTCCCGACAGTCGCTCTTCGGACCACATGGCTACCCCCTCCACAGAAACCCCTGACGTCACGTCCCCGCGCTGGACCCCCCCTCCACCAGGCACTCGGCTTTCCCGCGCTGGACCCCGCCGCCCCGCTCCCCCCTGAGATGCCGGGGTTAGAACCGCTCTAGTAGTTCTTAGTTCTTAGTTCCGCTCATATACTTTCATCAAGCGATAGAGCATTATGATAATGCTTTATCGCTTGAAGAAAGTATGTGAGCGGAAATATATTTATATTTGTATTATTATATTCATTCAATAACTAATCAAATAAGAATTAATAGTACTAATAATTTTTAAAAAAGCACTCAGCCCGGGGAACGGTTCCGCGCCCCTGCGGACCGAAGCCAGGATCGCTACCAACGGGACCATCTCATCGCTTGTAAATATGTGCACTTTCTGGTACATACGATTCGCGGCCGGATACATTATGACAATGCTTTATCGCTTGATGAAAGTATATGAGAATGAATATAAAAATACGAATATATTTTCGCTTACTTTTTTTAATTACAATTTATTTGGCATAGGGACGCGTGTGAGTAAAGCGCAACAAAAAATTTCAGAAGTGAAATAACTTGTAATTTAGATTTATTATTATATTTAAATTAACATATAAACTAATAAAATAAGCGGTCAGAGTGCGCGATAAATTTTTCGACACTAAAAGATAACTAATTAAAATAATAATGATAACTAATAAAAATAACTAATCAAATAAGAATTAATGGTAATAATGATTTGTAAAAAAGCACTGAGCGCGGGGAACGATCCCGCGCCGCTAGTGCAAATTTTTTCCCGAAAAACTCGAATTTTTTTCGGAAAACTTTTCCTATTTTTTTCCGAATTTTTGTATGAATTGGAACAAATATGAAGAATTCGGAGTTTTGCGGACAATTAATTTTACGCAAATATCCGAGTTTCTCCGAATTTTTCCGAATATTTCATCATTTTGATTACGATCACGGAAAAATCTCGGAAATTTTATGAAGACTGTAAGGGGTAACACCACTGTAACGGCCTTACAGGAAGCGTATTTTTTAATTTTTTTTTTGGCGGAAGAAAATGTGATAAACCAATAATACTTGCGGTATTTATTGAGCATATATTTAAGTATATTGCTATAAATTTTTATCCGAAAATATTACAAAATAGCGTCACTGCAGCAATTCTTCCGAAGCATGTCGAACCTCTGCGGCACGCAGTATAACTGTGCCAATTCTAATCGAAAAAAAAATAATTTTGTTTTATTAAGTCTACACGAGTGTAGCTACTGAACCACGTACGGGATTTTCGATAAGTTAATTAAAACAATATTATTTAACAAAAGTAGTAGAGCTAGGCCGATTCTAACTCAGGGATCTCAGGGGGGAGCGAGGCGGGGGAGTCGAGCGCGGGGAAGCCGCGGTATGCATGGCGGAGGGGGGGGGGGGGGATTCTGCATGCGGCAGCCGAGTGCGGGGTTTCGGCGGAGGGAAAGGGGAGGGATGTTAGAGAGTGGAGAGGCTAGTTTTTGGCGACGATGTCTTCCAGGCGATAGCTGGACCCGCGGGCGAGAGGGGGAAGCCACTGTCGACTCTGTGGGGGTGGGGGCATCATAGAGTCGCGGGTCCTTGAAAACCCATAAAATCTGATAATTTATTATCAACATTATAGATGTAAGCGGAGCATTTTTGTCTAGACTATTCACATGAGTTTATATATATAAAAAAAAACAACTTAGAGAAATGTGCGGGATCTCAGGGGGGAGCGGGGTGGGGGGCTCCAGCGCGGGGAAGCCAAGTGCGGCGGTACGGCGGAAGGGGGGGGGGGGTCGCCGGGCGCGTGTGACGTCGCAGAGGGGCCTCTGTGGAGGGGGGCCATGTAATCCGTGAAGCGACTGGCGGGAGGGAGAAGCCGGCGGCGATGAGTATTTTGCGCGCGCGCGCGTGGGTGTGTGTGTGTGTGTGTGTGTGTGTGTGTGTGTGTGCGCGCGTGTGTGTGTGTGTGTGTGTGTGTGTGTGTGTGTGTGTGTGTGTGTGTGTGCGTGCGTGCGTGCGTGCGTGCGTGCGTGCGTGTGTGCGTGTGTGTGTGCGTGTGTGTGTGTGTGTGTGTGTGTGTGTGTGTGTGTGTGTGTGTGTGTGTGTGTGTGTGTGTGTGTGTGTGGAACGAAGGGGGGGAAGTAAAAAAAATGCTTCGAATAAAATGACAATAAAACAATAGTTTATTAATAATTAAATTGAACAATGGCCTTGCATAATAGATATTATACATCAAATCTTTGGTGTGTGTGTGTGTGTGTGTGTGTGTGTGTGTGTGTGTGTGTGTGTGTGTGTGTGTGTGTGTGTCTTTGCCTGGTTTTCATTGTTTCAAATTATTTTATTTTAAATATCCGCAGCGGATATGTTATCCTGGAAAAAAACAAATCATGAATCTTATTAACATATAAAACATAATCGTATTTTGAATCATACTAAAGATAATACGAACCATCGACCAAGTATAAGTTCAGGCAGGTGGGGCACGTGTCGCGCATTGAAACTTGGTGAGTCGGCCCGCTGCAGTTGTTACAAAATATCCCCTGGATGTTGTTTAACCGTTTGCTGAAGTGGCCACACCTTTCAATTAGTCGATCAACCGTGCCCCGCATATCAAAGTATCACGGCACGCACAATTTCGCCCGATCATTTTCGGTGAGATATTCGTAGTTCACACAGCCCATGACGCCCCGGTTCAATCGATTTATTTGCTGCTGGTCCACTATGATTTCACGCACATAATGGACTCCCTTATCTGAGGCATCACCCAATCCACTGTCAAATGATTCCGTATCACTGTCCATCTCGGCCAGTTCCATGTCATCATGTGCAAGCACTTCAATGTCTGCGCACTCATCATCGTCATCATCGGCGATATCAATAACGTCTTCGTCTACCCCAACTTCCACTTCGTCGTCATGGGCGATATTCACGACAACCTCCATCTCATCATCGACGAGATCGATCACTTCAATTTGGTTCGACATTTTTCTTAACTGATTTTCCGTTTTCCGACTCTTTTACAAGGACACTTCGGAGGTTGAAGACTGGAATGGCGAAAACTGCTGTTCCGATCCTTCTTCGGATTTCGATTTTTGGATCCTCATAGGCTTATGGTAGGGTGGGGGCTTATTGTAGAAAAAAATCTTGCAACATAGTGCATCCTGGCGAGGGGATAAACGAAAAGTTTTTTTTTTCTTTAACTATCCCTGGGGGGTAGGCATCTGCTGTCCAGGAAAGTGTGCACGCATAGAGGTGAAAGCTGGCCAAGCTCGCCAATCATTGACTCTCGCGATCTCTACAGAACAGCGTCTAGGTCATGGAGACTGAACTGGCGTATTATAAAGAGCATCTTAGAGTTTTTAATACATATTGCCACGTGTTCCAGTGTGTATGAAGTCCAGCCTGTCACGAATCATAGCGCTCTTCGCAGAGCAACATCAAACCTATTCAAGTGACGCTTGAGGCTATACAGTTCTTACCAAATCAGCCATATTCTAAAGACAAATTTTTTCGTTCGTCGACGTTCGAAGCCAGCCTCCGAGCATAGGGAACATTTTGAAAAAGTAACATTCCGCTCAAGTAATGTCTTGGCTATCCAAAACACATACGAAAACGAGGTATTTATTACAAAACGATCAACTTTGTGGATCTATGGCCGGAGAATTTTTTTTTAGGCTTCGACCGCTGATCCCACTGTATGCACGATTTGAGCATAGATACACTCGCGGTCTGGAATACTCACAAAAATACTTTTCTTTTTTGCTCCCGTTGAACCCCGATCGGCTCGTTCTGCGTGTGTATTTATTTTTCATGCTTTCCACGTTAAAAGATATCAGCGTGATATTAAAAAACTCTGGTGGAGGTGATTCTATTACATTCTCCGAGGTAGAAGGGAACGACAAAAATATTTTCTGATGGGAGACCATTTTTAATCGTCGGCAGCGCTCAAAAGTGGCCACACTTTGAATGAAGCAGTGAGTTCACATATATCTCTGGCAAGACTTTTCAACTCGTTAATATGGAGAACAACAATGAACCATCAGAAGAAATCTTGCACAACCAAGCCACGCTCTTAAGTTCGATCGATGACTTTGCTGTGTGGGAGATCCAGATCATCTAGTTCATCGAAGTACTGAAAACGCAAAGCCGAATTAAGCGCCAACGATTATCAACTAAACATCAATAGTCATTGATAGGCCAAATACCGAATCTGGAAGGATTGAAGTATTCTATGTACAGGCATTTTATATGCATGGGTGCAGGACACAGCGGTGATGGGTAAATGTGGCGAGAACTCGACTTGAACGCGTGATAGTCTATACTTTTACTTCTGCTCGATGAATTTCAACAACGTGGAAGTGGTTGAGCTTTACAAAAGATACGTAATCTGACAATAAATGTAAATAAGTATAAATCAATACGCGTTAAATGTTATATCTCATTGCCACGGGAAATAATGATTATGAGGGCTGCGATTAATGTGCAATCAAGAGATAATGCACGTTTCGCATGGGTGACAGTCACAGCTTTATACCCAGCTGAACGAAACAGTGACCACGGATCTTCTTACATGCATTATTCAACGGTATTGAATCTATCGAATATTGGATTCCCAATAAATATAGATCAAATTTTAAAAAAAATTGTGCTTCAAAACAATTTATCCATTAATGTGTGTACCACCGAAGAAGACATTGCTCCGATACGCGTGGCTCAACATAACAAGAAGATAAGCATATCAATTTGCTATACATACAAGATACCGAAGATACCAATGTATGACATATCACATAGATGCATAACCTGTCAAGCCTCGTGAGCGCAGAACAGAGACAACCATTAAAAAATGTATGTATGCCATCGGTGTATGAAGTTAACACAATTACTATATCGTCATATGTGCTAAACGAATTAAACAACAATCTATTATTTCGCCGGTGTCGGCATTACTTTAGATCAACGGATAAACTGCAATCACATGAGATCGATTATGGAGCAATAAAGCACTGCGCCATCCGACTATCAAATGATACCAATAAGTGGCTCCAAATCATCAACTCCAATCGGAAAGCAACACATCCATTCACTGTAAATGCCTACTTGGAGTGTTTTTTAAAAATAATTATAGAGAGAAGATGAGAGTGTGCAAAGACTGATGCGAAGAACGTAGCAGAGGATATGTATCAATATCATGAAGTATTTACTATTGATTACCACATATGATTTTCATATGATGAATCGCTATCATAGTATCGATCACATCACAGCGCCGATTTCATATCATAGTTTGTGACAAAACTGGAAAAACTAGTGCCGTACATAAAATACCTTTTCTACGAAAATTAATGCTCGTCATGAGTTAATTCTAATACCTTCACGCTATGGCAATAATTGTGCATTCAGTCATCATCAACTACTAGAGGAAGAAGTTCAATTACTCAAGATACAATGGCGTATGCCCCACATAATATTAGATGAGATCAATAAATTATCATTACATCGACCATTGGAAAGTGGGCGATACTTGAATGTGGGTTTTCGCTCTTGGGATCTATACGACTGTCCATCGCTTTAAAGCACAAGAAACATTCATGAACCGTAAAAGCTGCCTCCCAACTAGAGAAACCAAAATATGAAATTGGTGCGGTGCAGACTGGTACAAAAGATAATGTATGGCAAAGAACATTATATTATTCACCGACTGCAAACTCACAAGTGCTTAACTTTATCTCAATTCAGGATTCTTTTCTCAAGATGACTCGAATATGGACTTCAAAAAAGTTTCGACATTTTGTTCAATAGGTACTCTCGATTTTGTAAATACCATTATGACTGCAATACTGATCGTTCTTTACTAACTATCGCTGAGTCTTAATGTAACGACCCTCTCCCGGTTAATGATTGATCGCATCAGAAATATGTAATTGGTGGCTGAATCATAAAGATTCATGCAAATAAAATAAATGTAACATTATGTACTTTTTATTCTCCTCACCCCGTACTTAGTTATGTCAGCATCACCAGCTATCGGATTTTGCAACTGAATACAATATTACTTTCGAATGTGAAACTCATTTTTGTTGTAAGGAATTTGATTGAAAATAAATTAATATAATCGCCCAATGATAATCGAAGACATTCATCAGTATACGTTCGTTAGATGTTCGTGAGCCGTTTGTTGGAAGTTTGCGAGGCATTCGAAGATTTTCGATAGTCGTTCGTGAAACGTTCCAGAGACTTCCGAAGACATTCATACGACGTTCGAAGCCATTTAATAGACGTTCGAAAACATTCATAAGGCGTTTGAAGACACGCATGAGGGGTTCAAAAAGTTTCAAAAGCCTTTCTACGATGTTCATGAGACGTTTGAAGATGTTCGGGAGACATTCAAGAGACTTTCGAAAACGTTCATAAGACGTTTGAAGACATTCATGAGAGGTGCGAAGACCTTCGGAGACTTTCGAAGACCTTCAAGAGATCTGTGACGATATTTATAATGCGTTTGACGACATTGAAGAGGAGTTCGAAGCCGTTTAAGAGACTTTAAAAGACATTTACAAGGGGTTTGAAGACGTTCGAGAAACTTTCGAATACGTTCAAGAGACTTTCGACGACATTCATAATACGTTTGAAGACATTCATGAGGGGTTCGAAGACGCTTAAGAAAGGCTTTCAAAGACATTCACGAGGGGTTTGTCCAAAGACATCCATAATACGTTTGAAGACATTCAAGAGACTTTCGAAGACATTCATGACGTTCAAACGATATGAATGATATGACGAGTCAAACATATTATGTACGCCGTCGAAAGTCTCTTAAACATCTTCGAACCCCTCGTGAACGTCATTGAAAGTCTCTCAAGCGTCTTCGAATCCCTCATGAATGTAATCAAACGTATTATGAATGTCGTCGAAAGTCTCTTGAACGTATTCGAAAGTTTCTTGAACGTCTTCAAACCCCTCGTGAATGTCTTTGAAAGTCTCTAAAACGTCGTCGAACCCCCTCATCGACGTCGCAAACGTATTATGAATATCGTTAAAGATCTCTTGAATGTCTTTGAACGTCACTGAAGGTCTTCGCACCTCTCATGAATGTCTTCAAACTTCTTATGAACGTTTTCGAAAGTTTTTTGAATTTCTCACGAACATCTGCAAACGTCTCATGATCGTCGTAGAAAGTCTCTTGAAACTCTTTGAAGGCCTCATGCACGTCTTCAAACGTCTTATGAATGTCGTCGAAAGTCTCTTGAATGTCTTCAAACGTATTATGGATTTCTTTGGACAAACCCCTCGTGAATGTCTTTGAAAGCCTCTCTTAAGCGTCTTCGAACCCCTCATGAATGTCTTCAAACGTATTATGAATGTCGTCGACAGTCTCTTGAACGTATTCGAAAGTTTCTTGAATGTCTTCAAACCCCTTGTAAATGTCTTTTAAATTCTCTTAAACGGCTTCGAACCCCTCTTCAATGTCTTCAAACGCATTATAAATATCGTCACAGATCTCTTAAACGTCTTCGAAAGTCTCCGAAGATCTTCGCACCTCTCATGAATGTCTTCAAACGTCTTATGAACGTTTTCGAAAGTCTCTTGAATGTCTCCCGAACATCTTCAAACGTCTCATGAACGTCGTAGAAAGGCTCTTGAAACTTTTTGAACCCCTCATGCGTGTCTTCAAACGCCTCATGAATGTTTTCGAACGTCTCTTAAATGGCTTCGAACGTCGTATGAATGTCTTCGGAAGTCTCTGGAACGTTTGACGAACGACTATCGAAAATCTTCGAATGCCTCGCAAACTTCCAACAAACGGCTCACGAACATCTAACGAACGTATACTGATGAATGTCTTCGATTATCATTAGGCGATTATATTAATTTATTTTCAATCAAATTCCTTACAACAAAAATGAGTCTCACATTCGAAAGTAATATTGTATTCAGTTGCAAAATCCGATAGCTGGTGATGCTGACATAACTAAGTACGGGGTGAGGAGAATAAAAAGTACATAATGTTACATTTATTTTATTTGCATGAATCTTTATGATTCAGCCACCAATTACATATTACTGATACGATCAATCATTAACCGTGAGAGGGTCGTTACATTAAGACTCAGCGATGGTCAGTAAAGAACGATCAGTATTGCAGTCATAATGTTATTTACAAAATCGAGAGTACCTATTGAACAAAATGTCGAAACTTTTTTGAAGTCCATATTCGAGTCATCTTGAGAAAAGAATCCTGAATTGAGATAAAGTTTAGCACTTGTGAGTTTGCCGTCGGTGAATAATATAATGTCCTTTGCCATACATTATCTTTTTTACTAGTCTGCACCGCACCAATTACATATTTTGGTTTCTCTAGTTGGGAGGCAGCTGTTACGGTCCATGAATGTTTCTTGTGCTTTGAAGCGATGGACAGTCGTATAGATCCCAAGAGCGAAAACCCACATTCAAGTATCGCCCACTTTCCAATGGTCGATGTAATGATAATTTATTGATCTTATCTAATATTATGTGGGGCATACGCCATTGTATCTTGAGTAATTCAACTTCTTCCTCTAGTAGTTGATGATGACTGAATGCACAATTATTGCCATAGCGTGAAGGTATTAGAATTAACTCATGACGAGCATTAATTTTCGTAGAAAATGTATTTTATGTACGGCACTAGTTTTTCCAGTTTTGTCACAAACTATGATATGAAATCGGCGCTGTGATGTGATCGATATTATGATAGCGATTCATCATATGAAAATCATATGTGGTAATCAATAGTAAATACTTCATGATATTGATACATATCCTCTGCTACGTTCTTCGCATCAGTCTTTGCACACTCTCATCTTCTCTCTATAATTAGGTTTAAAAAACACTCCAAGTAGGCATTTACAGTGAATGGATGTGTTGCTTTCCGATTGGAGTTGATGATTTAAAGCCACTTATTAGTATCATTTGATAGTCGGATAGCGCAGTGCTTTATTGCTCCATAATCGATCTCATGTGATTGCAGTTTATCCGTTGATCTAAAGTAATGCCGACACCGGCGAAATAATAGATTGTTGTTTAATTCGTCTAGCACATATGACGATATAGTAATTGTGTTAACTTCATACACCGATGGCATACATATATTTTTTAATGGTTGTCTTTGTTCTGCGCTCACGAGGCTTGACAGGTTCTTCATCTATGTGATATGTCATACATTGGTATCTTCGGTATCTTGTATGTATAGCAAATTGATATGCTTTTCTTCTTTTTATGTTGAGCCACGCGTATCGGAGCAATGTCTTCTTCGGTGGTACACACATTCATGGATAAATTGTTTTGAAGCACATTTTTTTTTAAATTTGATCTATAGTTATTGGGAATCCAATATTCGATAGATTCAATACCGTTGAATAATGCATGTAAGAAGATTCGTGGTCACTGTTTCGTTCAGCTGGGTATAAAGCTGTGACTGTCACCCATGCGAAACGTGCATTATCTCTTGATTGCACATTAATCGCAGCCCTCATAATCATTATTTCCCGTGGCAATGAGATATAACATTTAACGCGTATTGATTTATACTTATTTACATTTATTGTCAGATTACGTATCTTTTGTAAAGCTCAACCACTTCCACGTTGTTGAAATTCATCGAGCAGAAGTTAAAGTATAGACCATCACGCGTTCAAGTCGAGTTCTCGCCACATTTACCCATCACCGCTGTGTCCTGCACCCATGCATATAAAATGCCTGTACATGGAATACTTCAATCCTTCCAGATTCGGTATTTGGCCTATCAATGACTATTGATGTTTAGTTGATAATCGTTGGCGCTTGATTCGGCTTTGCGTTTTCAGTACTTCGATGAACTCGACGATCTGTATCTCCCACACAGCAAAGTCGTCGATCGAACTTAAGAGTGTGGGTTGGTTGTGCAAGATTTCTTCTGATGGTTCATTGTTGTTCTCCATATTAACGAGTTGAAAAGTCTTGCCAGAGAGATATGTGAACTCACTGCTTCATTCAAAGTGTGGCCACTTTTGAGCGCTGCCGACGATTAAAAATGGTCTCCCATCAGAAAATATTTTTGTCGTTCCCTTCTACCTCGGAGAATGTAATAGAATCACCTCCACCAGAGTTTTTTAATATCACGCTGATATCTTTTAACGTGGAAAGCATGAAAAATAAATACACACGCAGAACGAGCCGATCGGGATTGAACGGGAGCAAAAAAGAAAAGTATTTTTGTGAGTATTCCAGACCGCGAGTGCATCTATGCTCAAATGGTGCATGCAGTGGGATCAGCGGTTGAAGCCTAAAAAAAAAATTCTCCGGCCATAAATCCACAAAGTTGATCGTTTTGTAATAAATACCTCGTTTTCGAATGTGTTTTGGATAGCCAAGACATTACTTGAGCGGAATGTTATTTTTTCAAAATGTTCCCTATGCTCGGAGGCTGGCTTCGAACGTCGACGAACAAAAAAATTTGTCTTTAGAATATGGCTGATTTGGTAAGAACTGTATAGCCTCAAGTGTCACTTGAATAGGTTTGATGTTGCTCTGCGAAGAGCGCTATGATTCGTGACAGGCTGGACTTCATACATACTGGAACACGTGGCAATATATATTAAAAACTCTAAGATGCTCTTTATAATACGCCAGTTCAGTCTCCATGACCTAGACGCTGTTCTGTAGAGATCGCGAAAGTCAATGATTGGCGAGCCTGGCCAGCTTTCACCTCTATGCGTACACACTTTTCTGGACAGCAGATGCCTACCCCCACAGGGATAGTTAAAGAAAAAAAAAACTTTTCGTTTATCCCCTCGCCAGGATGCACTATCTTGCAAGGTTTTTTTCTACAATAAGCCCCCACCCTACTATAAGCCTATGAGGATCCAAAAATCGAAATCCGAAGAAGGATCGGAACAGCAGTTTTCGCGATTCCAGTCTTCAACCTCCGAGGTGTCCTTGTAAAAGAGTCGGAAAACGGAAAATCAGTTAAGAAAAATGTCGAACCAAATTGAAGTGATCGATCTCGTCGATGATGAGATGGAGGTTGTCGTGAATATCGTCCATGACGACGAAGTGGAAGTTGGGGTAGACGAAGACGTTATTGATATTGCCGATGATGACGATGATGAGTGCGCGGACATTGAAGTGCTTGCACATGATGACATGGAACTGGCCGAGATGGACAGTGACACGGAATCATTTGACAGTGGATTGGGTGATGCCTCAGATAAGGGAGTCCATTATGTGCGTGAAATCATAGTGGACCAGCAGCAAATAAATCGATTGAACCGGGGCGTCATGGGCTGTGTGAACTACGAATATCGCGCCGAAAATGCTCGGGCGAAATTGTGCGTGCCGTGATACTTTGATATGCGGGGCACGGTTGATCGAATAATTGAAAGGTGTGGCCACTTCAGCAAACGGTTTAACAACATCCAGGGGATATTTTGTAACAACTGCAGCGGGCCGACTCACCAAGTTTCAATGCGCGACACCTGCCCCACCTGCCTGAACTTATACTTGGTCGATGGTTCGTATTATCTTTAGTATGATTCAAAATACGATTATGTTTTATATGTTGATAAGATTCATGATTTGTTTTTTTCCAGGATAACATATCCGCTGCGGATATTTAAAATAAAATAATTTGAAACAATGAAAATCCGGCAAACACACACACACACACACACCAAAGATTTGATGTATAATATCTAATATGCAAGGCCATTGTTCAATTGAATTATTAATAAACTATTGTTTTATTGTCATTTTATTCGAAGTATTCTTTTTACCTCCCGCCCCCCCTTTGTTCCACACACACACACACACACACACACACACACACACACACACACACACACACACACACACACACACGCACGCACGCACGCACGCACGCACGCACGCACGCACGTACGCACACACACACACACACACACACACACACACAAAATACTCATCGCCGCTGGCTTATCCCTCCCGCCAGGCGCTTCACGGATCACATGGCCCCCCTCCACAGAGGCCCCTCTGTGACGTAACACGCGCCCGGCGCCCCCCCCCTGCCGCCGTACCGCCGCACTTGGCTTCCCCGCGCTGGAGCCCACCACCCCGCTCCCCCCTGAAATCCCGCACATTTGTCTAAGTTATTTTTTTTTTATATATATAAACTTATGTGAATAGTCTAGACAAAAATGCTCCGCTTACATCTATAATGCTGATAATAAATTATCTGATTTTATGGGTTTTCAAGGACCCGCGACTCTATGATGCCCCCACCCCCACAGAGTCGACAGTGGTTTCCCCCTCTCGCCCGCGGGTCCAGCTATCGCCTGGAAGCCATCGTCACCCAAAACTACCCACCCCACTCTCTAACACCCCTCCCCTTTCCCTCCGCCGAAACCATGCACTCGGCTGCCGCATGCAGGATCCCCCCCCTCCGCCATGCATACCACGGCTTCCCCGCGCTCGACGCCCCCGTCCCGCTCCCCCCTGAGATCGCGGAGTTAGAATCGGCCTAGCTCTACTACTAACAAATAACAGTTTTAAAAAAAATTGAACATTTTTAGTCAAATACTCGGCAATCACTCAAAAATCAATATTTCTAAAATCCCCTACGTGGTTCAGTAGCTACACTCATCCAGATTTAATTTAAAAAAATGTTTTATCCAGATTAAAATTGGCGCAAGTTATACTGCGTGCCGCAGAGCACCTTAAGTTCAACATGCCTCGGAAGAATGTGTTTCAGTGTCGCCATTTTGTAATATTTTCCCATAAATTTTTTTTGCAATATACTTCAATATAGGCTTAATAATTACCCCAAGTATTATTTGTCTAAAACGCTTCGTGGCGGGCCGTTACAGTGGTGTTACCCCTTAAGGAAAATAATGTTTGCAAGAATTTTGGAAATTCATTATCTCTCAGAATTATGAGGGATAAAAAAATGTAATAAGTTTTTTTTACGAAAATCTCATTTTTTTCATCTATAACTTTTCTCCGAATATCTCCGCAGTCGTTCACTCAATAGGAAAAAGAAAAAGTTCGAGAAAAAAAATAAGAACAAGTTTTTTTTACGAAAATCTAATTTTTTTCATCTTTAAATTTTCTCCGAATATCTTCGCAGCCGTTTACTCAAGTAATAGAAAACAGGAAAATTTCCGGAAAAAAAATAATGAGTTTTTCTTTACGAAAATCTTCTTTCTTTTCATCTTTAACTTTTCTCCGAATATCTCCGCAGCCGTTCACTCAGGTCATAGGAAAAAGAGAAACTTCGGGGAAAAAAATGAGAAATCATGAATTTTCAGTGAAAAAAATGTGTTTTTGGGAAATAGACCAGAACTTGAATCTGTTTTAAATCATTTTTTCTCCGAAAATCTCAAATATGACTAAAATATGAGAAATTATGAAAAATTTGGAGAAAAATTTGCACTACGGGCCCCTGCGGACCGAAGCCAGGAACGCTACCAACGGGACCATCTCATCGCTTGTAGAATATGTGCACTGTCTGGTACTTACGATTCGCGGCGGGATGGATGATTGGCTTGTTTTTGGGGATAATGCTTTATCGCTTGATGAAAGTATGAGAATTAATATAATAATACGAATCTAAATATATTTCCCCTTAGGTTTATTCATTATAATTTATGTGGCATGAGGACGGGTGTGAGTAAAGCGTAAACAATTTCATATAAGATAAATAAGTTGTAATTTAGATTTATTATTATGTTTAAATTAACGTATAAACTAAAAAAATAAGCGATCAGAGTGCGCGATACATTTTTTTGTATATATTAATAACGCAGAGAATCAAGGGCTAAACAAGCATTGAAATAATCTCAAAGCCTCGCGCGTGCCGTCGGATGACGTCACGCGCGAGTCGTGCTCAGATTGCTTTTTCCCTCGAAGCCAGGGAGTGGGAGGAGTCCGATCTCTTATGGAGAGACTTGAAAAAAGTGGCTACAGAAATGTGGTCATACTGGGATGGCGCCACTATTGCTAAGACGTCGAGAAGTGAGCTGCGTGCGACAGAGACGGAACAAGTAAATAATGAGAAGTGAACTGTGCCTAAGGCAGCATGATACTTGAGAAGTAGTCTGCGTGCGAGAGAGATGCAAAATGATATATAGCCAGATCGCGCGCAAAAGTTACCCCCTCTCTAGCCTCTTACGCACCCATCACACAATCATAGTAGCGCGTGTTCGTGAGCGAGCGACGCTCGGACATCTTCGGAAAGAGCCGAGCGCGCCGAAGTTTCCCGACCGCGCCTTCGGCAGCTACACCAACACATGGACGCCGAGCTCGTTCATGTGCGACCAAGCCGAAACGAAGGCTTCGAGGGAAAAAGCAATCCGAGCACGACTCGCGCGTGACGTCACTCGACGGAACGCGCGAGGCTTTTAGACGATTTCAATGCTTATTTAGCTCTTGATTCTCTGTGTTATGAATGTATACAAAAAAATGTATCGGGCACCCTGATCGCTTTTTGTTTAGTTTATACGTTAAATTAAATATAACAATAAATCCAAATTACAACTTATTTGTCTTCTAAAAAATTGTCTACACTCTACTCACACCCATCCTTATGCCAAATAAATTATAATTCATAAAAGTAAGCGGAAATATATTTATATTCGTATTATTATATTAATTCTCATACTTTCATCAAGCGATAAAGCATTATCCCCAAAAACAAGGGAATCATTCATCTGGCCGCGAATCGTCAGTACCAGAAAGTGCATATTCTACAAGCGATGAGATGGTCCCGTTGGTAGCGTTCCTGGCTTCGGTCCGCAGGGGCGCCGGATCGTTCCCCGCGCTCAGTGCTATTTTTAAAATTCTGATTACCATTAATTCTTATTTGATTAGTTATTTATATTAGTTATCATTATTATTTTAATTAGTTATCTTTTAGTGTCGAAAAATGTATCGCGCACTCCGACCGCTAATTTGATTAGTTTGGACGTTAATTTTAATTTAATAATAAATCTAAATTACAACTTATTTATCGTCTAAAGAATTGTTTGCGCTTTACTCACACTCGTCCCTATGCGAAATAAATTGTAATTCAAGCGAAAATATATTTATATTCGCATTATTATATTCATTCTCATATACTATCATCAAGCGATAAAGCATTATCCCCAAAATCAAGCCACATCCATCCGGGCGCGAATCGTAACTTACGAGAATGAATATAATAATACGACTATAAATATATTTCCGCGCTAGCAATTTTGGCAACTGCAAAGTCAACCGAAATAATCAGCGGTTGTATTTGGACAGCTTCACAACTATAAAGTCGACCGTAAAAAAAATCCTAATGGTTGATTCAACGGTTGTTTAACCGCGGCCATTTTGTTTTCGCTGGATGGTTGTCTCACTCCGTCGCACAATCTGCTGCAGATATCCCCCCCCCCCCCCCCCCCCAGTGTTTGATGACTCAATTCTCCGCAAATCATCAATTTAATTATCAAGACAGTATAATTTGATTAATCATTAAATATATTGCGTCGAGTCAACCATCCAATCAACCGCCGAGTTAACCATCGAGTCAACCATCCACAGAAAACGCAGGATGGTCGACTTTCAAAGATGAACAGTTGAGAAGCTGTCCAAATTCAACCGTTGAACTTTTACGTTGACTCAACTGTCTTGTACAACCGGTTGACCAAAATGACAGGGCGCTTACTTTTATGAATTACAATTTATTTGGCATAGAGACGGGTGTGAGTGAAGCGCAAACAATTTTTCAAAAGATACATAAGTTGTATTGTAGATTTATTATTACATTCAAATGAACGTACAAACTAATCAAATAAGCGGTCGGAGTGTGCGATAAATTTTTCGGCACTAAAAGATAACTAATAAAAATAATAATGATAACTTAATAAAAATAACTAATCAAACAAGAATTAATAGTGATAATAATTTTAAAAAAAGCACTGAGCGCGAGGAACGATCCTACGCTTCTGCGGACCGAAGCCAGGAACGCTACCAACGGGACCATCCCATCGCTTGTAGAATATACACTTTCTGGTACTGACGATTCGCGGCCGGATGGTTGATTGGCTTGCTTTTGGGGATAATGCTTTATCGTTTGATGAAACTATGAGAATTAATATTATAATACGAATATAAATATATTTCCGCTTACTTTTATTAATTATAATTTATTTGGCATAAAGACGGGTGTGAGTAAAGCGTAACCAATTTTTTAGAAGATAAATAAGTTGTAATTTGGATTCATAATTATATTTAAATTAACGTATAAACTAAAAAAATAAGCAATCAGGGTGCGCGATACATTTTTTTGTATACATTGATAACGCAGAGAATCAAGAGCTAAATAAGCATCGAAATCATCTAAAAGCCTCGCGCGTTCCGTCGGGTGACGTCACGCGCGAGTCGTGCTCACATTGCTTTTTCCCTTGAAGCCTTCGTTTCCGCTTGGCCGCACATGAACGAGCACGGCGTCCATGTGTTGGTGTAGCTGCCGAAGGAGCGGTCGGGAAACTTCGGCGCGCTCGGCTCTTTCCGAAGATGTCCGAGCGTCGCTCGCTCACGGACACGCGCTACTATGATTGTGTGATGGGCGCGTAAGAGACCAGAGAGGGGGTAACTTTTGCGCGCGATCTCGCTGCACTGCTTGCTGGGATGCGTATTCGATCCTCTTCCATCTCTCTTACACGACATCGATACTCAGCTTCGTGCTCGAGGTTTTAGAGATAGTGACGCCATCCCGGTCTGACCACATTTTTGTAGCCACTTTGAAATGCACAGATCGGCCTCCTCACACTCTAGCCACCATGCTCGAAGCCTTCGTTTCGGCTTGGCCGCAGATGAACGTGGTGAGCGTCCATGTATTGGTGTAACTGCCGAAGGCGCGGTCGGGAAACTTCGACCGTGCTCGGCTTTTTCGAAAGATGTCCGAGCGTTGCTCGCTCACGGACACGCGCTACCGAGATTGTGTGATGGGCGCGTAAGAGACTAGCGAGGGGGTAACTTTTGCGCGCAATCGGCTTCACTGGACGCGGGTTCGATCCCCGGTAGCAATGTCTTGTTTTTTTCTTTTATTAAGCCTATACGAATTAAATATCATAAATAATACCTGAACAGGCGAAAATAGCTAAAGCGAGAGTAAATTCGAAATTTTCTGAATATAAAATGAAGAAAAAAAAAGTTGGTTCACCGGGGATCGAGCCCGGACCGTAAGCATCGTTAATCCGTCACGCTGCCAACTCAGCCACGACGCTCATTGCAGATAAAGAAACGATTATGATACACCCTTATCCATAATGTTTACTGATGAAAAAAAAATGCCGAAACGATCGCGGCAAAGGCTCAAGATTTCTTTTTGAACCTTCCACGGTTTTTTCGGCGTTTTATTTTTCAACGCGGTTCGTCGTTAATTTTTTTAACCTGCATTTTCAGCATAAACGGGCAACCGAGAGGAAACAATGATCTCGATACATGTTTTTCACTTTGAAATTTATTTACCGCATATTCTAATCCGCAGTACGGCCACACATATATGTGGAGCATGATCGGACGGAAAACCTTGCTCCGTTCGCCTGTCGATTGAGCCCGATTTGCGAGGGGCAGAGACTTTTCCCCCACCGAGCTACCCATTCTTGTTCACGCTGACTGCGATACCGACTTGAGCGGTGATCACTGACTCGCGCGGCTACAAGGGAATCTGCACCCTCGACAGAGGCGATGATCACGAAATCATACTCCCGAACTCGCCGCCGCGATTTAGCGCCATTTACGAGGCACGCCAAAAACAGAGATTAGTAGGTAGATGTACAACGCTCCCCTTTTCGGTGTGCCTCAGAAAGGGCGCTAAATCGCGGCGGCGAGTTCGGGAATATGATTTTGTGGGCATCGCCTCTGTCGAGGTTGCAGATTCCCTTGTAGCCGTGCGAGTCGTGAGCACCGCTCAAATCGACATCGCAGCAGTGTGCACACGAATGGGTAGCTCGGTGGGGGAAAAGTCTCTGCCCCTCGCTAACTCGACAGGCGAACGGAGCGAGGTAGGCAGCCAGATCGCGCGTTAGAGTTACCCCCTCTCTAGTCACTTACGCGCCCATCACACAATCATAGTAGCGCGTGTCCGTGAGCGAGCGACGCTCGGACATCTTCGGAAAGAGCCGAGCACGGTCGAAGTGTCCCGACCGCGCCGTCGGCAGCTACACCAATCATGGACGCTGAGTACGTTCATGTGCGGCCAAGCCGAAACGAAGGCTTCGAGGGAAAAAGCAATCTGAGCACGACTCGCGCGTGACGTCACCCGACGGCACGCGGGAGGCTTTTAGATGATTTCAATGCTTATTTAGCTCTTGATTCTCTGCGTTATTAATGTATACAAAAAAATGTATCGCGCACTCTGATCGCTTATTTTTTCGTTTATACGTTAATTTAAATATAATAATAAATCTAAATCACAACTTATTTATCTTATATAAAATTGTTTACGCTTTACTCACACCCGTCCTCATGCCAAATAAATTATAATTCATAAAAGTAAGCGGAAATATATTTATATTCGTATTATTATATTAATTCTCATACTTTCGTCAAGCGATAAAGCATTATCCCCAAAAACAAACCAATCATCCATCCGGCCGCGAATCGTAAGTACCAGAAAGCGCACATATTCTACAACGGTGAGATGGTCCCGTTGGTAGCGTTCCTAGCTTCGGTCCGCAGGGGCCCCTAGTGCAAATTTTTCTCCAAATTTTTACTAATTTCTCATATTTTAGTCATATTTGAGATTTTCGGAGAAAAAATGATTTAAATCAGAGTCAAGTACAGGTCTATTTCCCAAAAACACATTTTTTTACCGAAAATTCATAATTTCTCATTTTTTTTCCCGGAAATTTCTCTTTTTTCTATGACCTGAGTAAACGGCTGCGGAGATATTCGGAGAACAGTTATAGATGAAAAAAATTAGATTTTCGTAAAAAAAAACCTATTACATTTTTTTATGCCTCATAATTCTGAGAAATAATGAATTTTCGAAATTTTTGCAAACATTCTTTTCCTTAAGGGGTAAACCACTGTAACGGCCTGCCACGAAGCGTTTTAGAGTAATAATACTTGGGGTAATTATTAAGCATATATTGAATTAAATGGGAAAATATTACAAAATGGCGACACTGCACAAAATTCTTCCGAGGCATGTTGAACTTAAGGTGCTCTGCGGCACGTTGTATAACTTGTGCCAATTTTAACCTGGACAACATAATTGTTTTAAATTAAATCTAGATGAGTGTAGCTAGTGAACCACGTAGGGGATTTTAGAAATATTGATTTTTGAATAATTGCCGAGTATTCGACTAAAAATGTTCATTTATACTTAATAAAGCAAAATTCTTTTTTTTAGATTAAAATTGGCACAGTTATACTGCGTGCTGCAGAGGTTCGACATGCTTCGGAAGAATTGCTGCAGTGTCGCCATTTTGTAATATTTTCGGATAAAAATTTATAGCAATATACTTAAATATATGATCAATAAATACCGCAAGTATTATTCGTTTATCACGTTACCTTCCGCCAAAAAAAAATTTCAAAAATCCGCTTTTTGTAAGGTCGTTACAGTGGTGTTACCCCTTAAAGTCTTCATATAATTTCCGAGATTTTCCCGTGATCGTAATTAAAATGATGAAATATTTGGAGAAATTCGTAGAAACTCGGATGTTTGCGTACAAATAATTGTCCGCAAAACTCCGAATTCTTCATATTTGTTCCAATTCATGGAAAAATTCGGAAAAAACCTGAAAATTTTTTCGGAAAAAATCGGAGTTTTTCGAAAAATATTTGCACTAAGGGCGCGGGATCGTTCCCCGCGCTCGGTGCTTTTTTAAAAATTATTATTAGTATTAATTCTTATTTGATTAGTTATTTTTATTTGTTATTATTTTTATTTTAATTAGTTATCTTTTAGTGTCGAAAAATTTATCGCGCACTCTGACCGCTTATTTTATTAGTTTGTACGTTAACTTAAATACAATAATAAATCTATATTACAACTTATTTATTTTCTAAAAAATTGTTTGCGCTTAACTCACACCCGTCCCTATGCCAAATTAATTGTAATTCATAAAAGTTAGCGAAATATATTTATATTCGTATTATTATATTCATTCTCATATACTTTCATCAAGCGATAAAGCATAATGCTTTATCATAATGCTTTATCATAATGCTTTATCGCTTGATAAAAGTAAATGAGAATGAATATAATAATATGAATATAAATATATTTCCGCATACTTGTATGAATTACAATTTATTTGGCATAGGGACGGGTGTGAGTAAAGCGCAAACAATTTTTTAGAAGATAAATAAGTTGTAATTGAGATTTATTATTGTATTTAAATTAACGTGGAAACTGGTAAAATAAGCGGTCAGAGTGCGCGATAAATTTTTCGACACTAAAAGATAACTAATTAAAATAATAATGATTACTAATAAAAATAACCAATCAAATAAGAATTAATAGTAATAATAATTTTTAGAAAAGCACTGAGCGCGGGGAACGATCCCGCGCTCCTAGTGCAAATTTTTTTCCGAAAAACTCCGATTTTTTCCGGAAAATTTTTCCGATTTTTTCTATGAATTGGAACAAATAAGAAGAATTCAGAGTTTGGCGGACAATTATTTTTACGCAAACATCGGAGTTTCTCCGATTTTTTTTTTAATTTTTCCAAATATTTCATCATTTTAATCACGATCACGGGAAAATCTTGGAAATTATATGAAGACTTGAAGGGGTAATGCCACTGTCACGGCCTTACAGAAAGCGTATTTTTTATTCTTTTTTTTTGGCGAAAGAAAATGTGGTAAACAAATAATACGTGCGGTATTTATTTATTTTTTATCCGAAAATATTACAAAACGGCGACACTGCAGCAATTCTTCCGAAGCATGTCGAACCTCTGCGGCACGCAGTATAACTGTGCCAATTTTAATCTAAAAAGAAGAATTTGGTTTTTATTAAGTCTACATGAGTGTAGCTACTGAACCCCGTAGGGGATTTTCGATAAGTTACTTTAAACAATATTTATTTAAAAATAACTGTCTTAAAAAAAATTGAACATTTTTATTCAAATACTCGGCAATTACTCAAAAATCAATATTTCTAAAATCCCCTACGTGGTTCACTAGCTACACTCATCTAGATTTAATTTGAAAAAAATTATTTTGTCCAGAATAAAATTGGTACAAGTTATACTGCGTGCCGTAGAGCACCTTAAGTTCAACATGCCCCGGAAGAATTTGCTGTAGTGTCGCCATTTTGTAATATTTTCCCAAAAAAATTTTTGCAATATACTTCAATATATGCTTAATAATTACCCCAAGTATTATTTGTCTAAATCGCTTGGTGGCAGGCCGTTACAGTGGTGTTACCCCTTAAGAAAAATAATGTTTGCAAAAATTTCGGAAATTCATTATTTCTCAGAATTATGAGGGATAAAAAAATGTAGTTTTTTTTCGAAAATCTTATTTTTTTTTCATCTACAACTTTTCTCCGAATATCTCCGCAGCCGCTCCTCAATAGGAAAAAGAAAAAGTTCCGGAAAAAAAAATATTATCAAGTTTTTTTTACGAAAATCTCATTTTTTTCATCTTCAAATTTTCTCTGTATATCTCCGCAGCCGTTCACTCAAGTAATAGGAAAAGGGAAATTTCCGGAAAAAAATAATAATAATAAAAAGTTTTTTAACGAAAATCTCATTTCTTTTCATCTTTAACTTTTCTCCGAATATCTCCGCAGCCGTTCACTCAGGTCATAGGAAAAAGAGAAATTTCCGGGAAAAAAATGAGAAATCATGAATTTTAAGTAAAAAAATGTGTTTTTGGGAAATAGACCAGTACTTGAATCTGTTTTAAATCTTTTTTCTCGGAAAATCTCAGATATGACTAAAATATGAGAAATTATCAAAATTTGGAGAAAAATTTGCACTACGGGCCCCTGCGGACCGAAGCCAGGAACGCTACCAACGGGATCATCTCATCGCTTGTAGAATATGTGCACTTTCTGGTACTTACAATTCGCGGCCGGATGGCTTCTTTTTGGGGATAATGCTTTATCGCTTGATGAAAGTATGAGAATTAATATAATAATACGAATATAAATATATTTCCGCTTACTTTTATGAATTATAATTTATTTGGCATAAGGACGGGTGTGAGAAAAGCGTAAACAATTTTATATAAGATAAATAAGTTGTAATTTAGATTTATTATTATATTTAAATTAACGTATAAACTAAAAAAATAAGCGATCAGAGTGCGCGATACATTTTTTGTATACATTGATAACGCAGAGAATCAATTGCTAAATAAGCATTGAAATCATGTAAAAGCCTCGCGCGTGCCGTCGGTGACGTCACGCGCGAGTCTCGCTCGGATTGCTTTTTCCCTCGAAGCCTTCGTTTCGGCTTGGCCGCGCATGAACGTGCTCAGCGTCCATGTGTGGTGTAGCAGCCGAAGGCGCGGTCGTGACACTTCGACCGTGCTCGGCTCTTTCCGAAGGTGTGTCAGAGCGTCGCTCGCTTTCGGACACGCGCGACTATGATTGTGTGTCATGGGCGCATAAGAGTCTAAGAGCGAGGTTTTCCGTCCGATCGAGCTCGACATATGTGTGGCCGTACTGCGGATAGGAATATGCATTAAATGAATTTCAAAGAGAAAAACATCTATCGAGAAAATTGTTTTCTCTCGGTTGGCCGTTTATGGCGAGAATGCGGGTTAAAAAAATCAACGACGAACCGCGTGGAAAAATAAAACGCCGAATCGACCATGGAAGGTTCAAAAAGAAATCTTGAGCCTTTGCCGCGGTCGCTACGGCGTTTTTTTCAACAGTAAACATTATGAATAAGGGTGTATCATAAATGTTTTTTTATCCTCAATAAGCGTCGTAGCTGAGTTGGCAGCGTGACGGATTGACGATGCTTGCGGTCCGGGTTCGATCCCTGGTTAATTGACTTTTTTAAATCTATTTTCTTTTCTTCATTTTATATTCAAAAAATTTCGAACTTACTCTCGCTTTAACTATTCTCGCCTGTCCAGGCATTATTTATGATATTTAATTCATATATGTTTAATTTAAAAAAAGACATTGGCTACCGGGGATTGATCCCGCGTCGTCTGCACTCAGAGCCCGCACGCTGATATATCAACCGCGAAGCTCTTATGACTGCAAACCTGCCTTACGTATACACACTTATCCAACCTAAAAAAAAATTCGCTGCATACCAATTGCATATTGTTTTTATGACCCCAAAGTATTATTGATGACAATTGAAAACGATTTTTCCAAATTCCTAGAGTGGTATTATCCCTCATAGAAAAGAAATTGATTTTTTGATCGTTGTAAGTGTATATGCCCTCTTAAAGACTTTAAGGTGTCTGGCCACCTTGGCCGATCGAAAAATGGGTATATTAAAAAAAAATAATAATAAACTCGAAAGTATGGGCCGGAATATTTTTATTTTTTTACACAACGTCAGAAAGAGCTTTAAGAATAACGTTCATAAATTTCCATTCAAAATATTTAAAAATGGCGCCGTTATGCACCCTGCCGCGGGGGCCCTCCGCACGTTACGCGGGGTCGGTGTCCCAGCTGTCACATCTGCAAAAAAAATGGTCATGTCACCCGGTCATGTCACATCTGCATAATGGTCATGTCACCCGGTCATGTTACATCTGCAAAAAAAATCAGCTCAATCGTGAGTAGTGTCGCTACAATGTAGCGTAGCGGTTTTTTTCTCGACAATTAAAAAAATTATGGTGAGCTGAAGAAAAAAATGTGTATTTTTCACCGAAATTATGGCTCACCATAATTTGTTTAATGGTCGGAAAAAACCGCTACGCTACATTGTAGCAACACTACTCACGAATGAGCTGATTGTTTTTTTTTCAGATGTGACATGACCGCGTAACAGCTGGGACAACGACCGCGCGTATCGTGCGGAGGGCCTCCGCTGCAATGTGCATAACAGCGTCATTTTTTAATATTTTGAACGGAAATGTATTAACGTTATTCTTAAAGCCCTTTCTGACGTTGTGTAAAAAAATAAAAATATTCCGGCCCATACTTTCGAGTTTTTTTTTTAATAAACCCATTTTTTGATCGGCCAAGATGGCTAGACGCCTTAAAGTCTTTAAGAGGGGATATCCATTCACAACCATCAAAAAATCAATTTCTTTTCTTTAAGGGATAATCCCACTCTAGGAATTAGGAAAAATCGTTTTCATTTGTCTTCAATAATACTTTGGGGTCATAAAAACAATATGCAAATGGTATGCAGCGAATTTTTTGCGGGTTCGATCCTCGGTAGCCGAAGATGCGGGTTCAATCCCCGGTAGCCAATGTCTTTTTTTAAATTAAACATATATGAATGAAATATCATAAATAATGCCTGGGCATGCGAGAGTAAGTTCGCATGTCCAGGCATTACTTTCTTACTCTCTTACTCTCTTACGAACTTACTGTTTACTCTTACGAACTAATTACTTTGAATATTTTCGATTTTTTGAATATAAAATGAAGAAAAAAAGTAGATTAAAAAAGTCGATTAACCAGGGATCGAACCTGGACCGCAAGCATCGTTAATCCGTCACGCTACCAACTGAGCCACGACGCTCATTCAGGCTAGAAAAACATTTATGATACACTCTTATTCATAATGTTTACTGTTGAAAAAAGGCCGTAACGACCGCGGCAAAGGCTCAATATTTCTTTTTGAACCTTCCACGGTCGTTTCGGCATTTTATTTTTCAACGCGGTTCGTCGTTAATTTTTTTAACCCGCATTCTCGGCATAAACGCCCAACCGAGAGAAAACAATTTTCTCGATACATGTTTTTCTCTTTGAAATTCATTTAATGCATATTCCAATCCGCAGTACGGCCACACATATGTCGAGCTCGATCGGACGGAAAACCTCGCTCCGTTCGCCGGTCGAGCGAGCGAGGGGCAGAGACTTTTCCCCCACCGAGCTACCCATTCGTGTGCACGCTGACTGCGATATCGACGACTCGCGCGGCTACAAGGGAAATCTGCAACCTCGACAGAGGCGATGCACACAAAATCATATTCCCGAACTCGCCGCCGCGATTTAGCGCTCTTCCTGAGGCACGCCGAAAAGAGGAGCGTTGTAGATCTCCCTACTAATCTCTGCCAAAAAGGGGAGCGTTGTGCATCTCCCTACTAATCTCTGATGTTAGAAATGGTTTTTTAAATTGTCAATTTCGTTTAAACGGTATAGACGAATGATAAAAAATATATAGCGTTCATTCAGTATATGACAGAGATTGTACTGTATACATTTGAAAGATATTGTAACATTTCGTCACTTGCCCCGAAACTCCTCCATAGACATCAATCGAAAAATGATGTTGGTAGCAGGGTTGCAAATAATGCATTACTTTTTGTAATGCATTACCGTTTTCATTACCCATTACTTTACATTTTGTAATGTAAAAAAATTCTATTACTCATTACATTGGATTTTGTAATGTAAAAAATTTCCATTACCCATTACATTGGATTTTGTAATGTAAAAAATTCCATTACCCATTACTTTATATTTTGTAATGTAAAAAATTTCCATTAGCCATTATTTTACATTTTGTAATGTAAAAAAATTCCATTACTCATTACATTGGATTTTGTAATGTAAAAAATTTCCATTACCCATTACATTGGATTTTGTAATGTAAAAAATTCCATTACCCATTACTTTATATTTTGTAATGTAAAAAATTTCCATTACCCATTACAATGGGTTTTGTAATGTAAAAAATTTCCATTACCCATTACTTTACATTTTGTAATGTAAAAAAATTCCATTACTCATTACATTGGATTTTGTAATGTAAAAAATTTCCATTACCCATTACTTTATATTTTGTAATGTAAAAAAATGCATTGCCCATTACAATGTAAAGGGGGGGGGGAGAGAGAGAGAGAGAGAGAGAGAGAGAGAGAGAGAGAGAGAGACAAATTTTTATTATTCATAGTTGAACAAAAATTCGATAGCAAGCTATCGTGAGTGAGTTATTGTTTACCCAACATGGCGGAAGTACAATACAGAGCGAGCAGCGAATACATGTCAAGACATGGAGTTAAATGTTCGGTGAACAATTAATGACAAAAAGTAAACTTAAAACTAGGTAGCGTAGTAGTTCGCGAAATGAGCAGAGTAGTGAGATTAAATCTAAATTGAGAGTGCTCTCTCTCTCATAGCCAATACACTCAAAAAATAATTTAAAGGAATAAAATAAAATAAAAAATAATTAAAGAAGACATAGGAAAAATTAATAAGAAATGTGCGTGCGTGCAAGCAGGCGTGCACACCCGACAGATGCAGGGGGCACTAGGGTGACTCCTGGAGATACCATGACTTCAGACGCGTCTTGAACAAAGCCAAGGTCTCCGACTCTCGTACGACTGCTGGGAGCGAGTTCCAGATGAGCGATCCAGATATGGCAAAGGCGTATCTGAAAGACTCAGTGCGGTGCGCCGGAACCACCAAGTCCCGCGGATGCCTTGTGAATCTAGCTGGTTGGTGGACTAGTAGTAGGTCACGAAGAATAGGAGCTGCAGTCCCATGTAGAGTCTTATAGACCGTGCAGGCGATAGCAAAATTGCGACTCGTGGAAATAGAGAGCCAGCCTAGCCTGCGTCTATAAGGCGAGATGGAGACATCCCGGGGTAGGCCGAAGATGAATCGTATCCCCTTATTCATTAAGCGTTGGAGTTTTAGGTCATTGACGGCCCCAGCTCCAAGAAGAGCAGAGGAGCAGTAGTTGATGTGAGGAAGCATCAGAGTGGGGACCAGTGTTAAACGGAGGCTCTCGTCGGTGTATTCGCGAAGCTGCCACAGCTTGAATAATACGCCGTTGGCCTTAGAGATAACTCCAGCAATGTGGTGTTTGAAAGATAGCTTGGAGTCGATAATGACACCAAGGTTCTTTGCTGAAGTGACGTAGGGAACGTTGATCCGCCCATCACCCAGGAGTGGAAGCTCAGAGGAGTCGATCTGGTTAATAAGTCGATTGTTGCCGAGGATAATGGCCTTAGTTTTAAGGAGATTCAGTTTTACGTGGTTCTTCAGCGCCCAATCGCTTATTCTGGCTATGTCCTCATTAAGCTGCCGGATGCAATCCGCAAGGTCGACCGGTGAGCAGCTGGAGTAAATTTGCAGGTCATCGGCATACAGCAGACGTTTCGCAGAATGGATAACAGAGCCGATGTCGTTGATGAAAAGCGAGAAGAGAAGAGGTCCGAGGACTGAGCCTTGCGGAACACCTGTGTTTGTGCCCAGCCAATCAGTCACGGACTCGTCCTCGGTTTTGACAGCCTGTAGTCTGCCAGAGAGGTAGGAGTTAAGCCAGTCGATCACTCCGCTGGAGAAACCGACGTTCCGCAGCTTACAGAGCAGTAGATCGTGAGGGACTGTGTCGAAAGCCTTAGAAAAATCGAAGAGGATGAGAACCGTCACCCTCCTAGAGTCCATGCCCATCCTGACGTCATTGAATAGCTTGAGTAGGGCAGTCTCCGTGCTGTACCCGCCCCGGAAACCGCACTGGAAAGGATCGAGGATATTGTACCGCGTGATGTATTGGGAGATCATCTTATGGACCAAGTGCTCCAGGGTCTTGCTGAGAGTCGCCAGTAATGAGATGGGTCTATAGTCCCCAACATTGGTCGGTGAAGGCACCTTCGGTAGCGGTAGGATAACCGCTCTCTTCCAGGCTAGAGGGAAACAGCGGTCCGATATAGACTTGTTGAACAGCTTTACCAAGGGACAAAGCACTATGTCGAGAATAGGGATGATCATCCGTCGGGTGAGCTCATCAGCACCCTGAGCATTCGAGCGAGAGGCCAGCAAAGCTCTCTCGACCTCAGTCGGAGAGACTCTACTGAATTCAAGCAAAGGACGATCCGGAAACGGCAACGGCACAGCAGCAGTAGTAAGGTCGTTGTTGTGGGCGTTACGTCTAGTCGTTGAGGCACCGGCGAAGGCTGCGTTCAGTTCTTCAGACGGGACCGCGAGCCGCGCTACCACGCGGTCCTTGGTCAGGCCAAGGATACATAGCTCGCGCCACGCGGCCTCTGGTGTTAATCCTGCAAGGCGAGATTTGTAGTATTTCACTCTGGCTGCTGCTATCTGCGGACGGAGGGAGTCCCGAGAAAGGCGGTAAGCGGCAAGGTTAGAGCTGGACCCATTTCGGCGGAAGCGACGGTAGCGAGAGCGAACAAGCCCCATAGAGGCCTTAAGCTCAGGAGTCACCCACGGAGCGTGCAACTCCGAGTTGACCCTGGTCCGAGAGACCGGAGCGACCGCGTCCAGGGTGGCGAAGAACCTCGCATAGAAGTCGTCGAGAAGTGCATCCACAGTAGTCTCCTGAGTCGAAAGTGCATCCCAGTCGACAGCCTCGAAGACTCCCCTAACGTTGGGGTCAAGCAGTCTGCCCAGCTTACGGGTGCAGATGATTTTTGTGGTCGGCTTAATCCGATAGACCTTTATTGCTGCGTGGATGAGATGATGTCCTGCGCCGAGTGGAGTATCAGACTTGCCCCAGGCGACAACCTCATCAGACTCGTCAACCATGCATAGATCAAGCCACGTCGCGGAGGTGCTGGTGGAGTGTGTAGCGGCATGATCGACGAGCCTGAGTGACAAGTCGCTGAGTAGTCCTCTGATGTATCGAGCATCAAAGCTATCACCAAGCTGGTCTGCGTTGAAGTCGCCCATAATGACCTTATGCGTGCAGCTCTCCATCGCGGCTTCAAGCTCTAAGCCAAAGTCATTCGGTGTAGTGAAAGGGACATGAGGAGGGCGATACACCACAGCCACGAAGATCGAAGGCGAGCCCAGACTGCAAAGCTGACACATGATGAACTCGATTGTCCCGGTGTCAGTGCGCGATGACCTGGCGATGACTTTGGCACAGAGAGATTCATGGACGTACAAGGCGACCCCTCCTCCATGCACATTGCGATCATTCCTGATTATATAATATCCCGATAAAGCGACAAGAGAGTCAGGAATCGGAGAAGCTAGCCAAGTTTCAGTAACCACAATGGCATGAAGTACAGGCGATTCATCGAGGTAAGCTTTGATGGGGTCTAGATGGGAGCGCAGAGAATTGGCATTGACACAGCAAAAACGAAAGTCGGTGGCTGGAGCCGAGTGTGCACGCACAGCTAGCTATTCCTCTTTATTAGGATACAAGGACAGCAGTTTAGGGATGTCATCGAGGGCGTTCACGGTGTGCCTGATCCCATCGTCGGTTTTCTTGACGAAGACTGTTTGGTTCTTACACCAAACGTGCTTAAAACCAGCTGGCTTAAGTGCCTTTTTTGCAGCAGTTAGGACCTGCAAGGTTTTCGACGGCAGAAGCTCGTTTACGTTGATGACGAAGTCCGAGGAGGGAAAAATAAGATCGACTCCTCCGAGCTGCTCCTTGTCAAGCATCGAGTACTTCAGAACTCCGTGGCTGCGTTTAGCCGAAAGCAGTCGAAGCGCGACGCTAGAACCTCCACATACCACCGCGAAGGTAGTCCTGGAGGGTTCGGCACCAGCGCTTGCCCGTGGCGAAGTATTTGGAGCTGAAGGTTTTTTTCTGAGCAAACGAGCACTAACAAGATCGCCGGGGTTAATGTCCACCTTTAGAGCAGTAGCAATCGCCGAAGCCAGCTTCGAAAGAACAGGCTCCTCGACAGCGCCGAAATGAAAGCCAGACACGGTCAACTCCTTGAGATTTCCCTGGCTCGAGAGAGCCCGCTGCACATGCGCAGAAGTCGCGTTAGTAGCTGCTGCAAGTCTGGAAATCTCTTGGGCGACAGAAGGGCCAATAGAGGAGGACGCCGCGGATGGAGCAAGCGTGTCGACGCGGTTTTCCAGCTTGTGTAGAGCGTCCTTGAGGTCCCGATTCTCTTGGACGAGGCTTTCAGTCAGCGCAGTCAACGAGTCCGTCACGTTGGTAAGCCTATCGGTGGTGGCCCTCTGCGCGACAAGTTCGGCGTTGACGTCGGTGATGGCGGAGCGAATGCCAGGGATATCGTCGAGGATTGACTTGTAGCTGGCCAGAGTCAGATTTATGGCCGCCAGACCATCCATGACATTGTCCAAGGTGTGGGTTTGTCGTGTTTTCGGCGGCTGCATGGCTTTTTTGGTAGGTGGCTTGACCTTGACGTCGTCACCATCTCTATCCCTCTTTCGTGAAGAGCTACGAGAGGAGGCAGAGCCCTCAGAGCCAGCCGGCGACCCAGGACGGGAGCCACCGGGAGATGGAGTGCCGGACATTCTGATATTAGCGTTGAGATCAGAAAATACGAAGCTCCAAAAGTTGTCGCTCGGTGAGCGAAATCCCGTTGAAGAAATTAGCAACTTCACGAAGGACGGTCTAGAGCCAAGCTACACTTGATGTGACCGGCCTATGAGACGTTCAAAAATTCCCCGGAGAAGCAGTGGCCAACTTCACGTCGGACGGTCAAATAGCCAAGATACCCGTCATATGACCAGCCAATCGGACGCTCGGATTCTCGCGGTCACTATAGCTATGAGGTGAATCTGACTCACGTAGTTCGCGAGTGACGACAGAGAGCAAGGAGGCCGAGGATCGTCGGCGCATGCGCGGAGGGAAAGGCTCGCGTCGGGCGGCCGATCCGGCGGGGTGCGGGGAGCCAAAGCGAAAGTGAGGTTATCCACCAAGAGACTTTTCACCGGGAAAAAAAGCACAAAATCCGAGGAAAGCAGCAAAACCCTCAATTTTCCGGTGAAAAGCAATAATTAGCGTGCTTTGTTCCTGCAACAAAATTGCCCGTAGGCAAAACGCGGCAGAAAGCAATCGAAAGAAGGCGGGAGCAGTAAGAAAAGTGACAGGTCGTACTCACAGAGAGAGAGAGAGAGAGAGAGAGAGAGAGAGAGAGAGAGAGAGAGAGAGAGAGAGAGAGAAAGAGACAGAGACAGAGACAGAGACAGAGACAGAGACAGAGAGAGAGAGAGAGAGAGAGGGGGAGAGGGAGAGAGAGAGAGAGAGAGAGATTGTTTAGGTTTTATTACGCCTTAGTAATAACACTTTCAGGCAATACATAAACAACTTACGAATATACATTTTGCTCTCAACTAAGTGACGTAAGCATTTTACCAGTGAAACGGTTACCGATACTATTTATACCTTTCGCTATTAACAGTTAAAGATAACCTTCATGTCCACTTTTACACATCTAAACCCATAAAAGTTTAGATGAAGCAAGCTAACACGAGGAAGAAGTGCGAAAACCAAGCACAGGACAACACATCGAATAATCGAGACTCTATTCAACAATAACAGAGTAACTTCATCCTCATATTAGCAAATTAAACATAAAGATCGAAATAAAAGTAAGCATGATAGTTCGAATGTATTAAACGAAACGCAAAGGAACAAGAACCAAGCATAAGAAAACTAACTGAAAATCCTTGAGAGGGACAGAAAGAAATGAAAACAAGGGGCAACGAAACGCTGGAACTAGTTCATAAACAAAATCACTAACCCGAAAGTTTATACCAGCCAACAGTGGCATCTGGTATACTTATGCTTGTTTTATCATTAAAATTTCTAACTTACATGGACTTGAGCAATTTTTAACAATTACTGATTTATTCGTGTCGAGTTTTACCGGATGCGATATGATATTTCCGCTTTTCCTGTAACGAGGATGGTCATGCCAGTTTTAACAAATCATCCTGAGAATTTATTTTCGCCTTTGGATCGACCATCGTCCTTTCGCACAAAGGTAACTCCGCCTTTTACCCATACATATCTGAACCTACACGCTCTTGCCTTCTTCCTAGTGAGACGAAGGAGATTGTACGTGGCACTCGGCAGCATTTCATTCACGTGAATTTGTCGATTTTCTAAAGCTTCGATACACTCTATGTTAATCTCCTTCCATGTGAGACGGCCCTTTTCTCGTTTTTTTTTATCAGAATAGACTCGCGAACAGAAGACGTTGTGAGACGGACTACGTACGAAGCGCTTATGTGTGAGCGAGATCCATCCGACGAAACCAAATCTCTCCTTAAAAGCTTACGAGCCGAGAGAATATGAGCGGTAAGCTCAGATACCCCAAGGACCTCGAGAATCCTCTTGCCGATCAGGATCGGTGGAAGTTCTGTATCGCTCGGTACTCCAGATACGGTGAATTCATGACCGCCCGGTGACATCCATCCATTCATCCATCCATCCATCCATCCATCCATCCATCCATCCATCCATCCTCGTATCGTAGGAAATTTTTTACATTACAAAATATAATGTAATGGGTAATGGAATTTTTTTACATTACCTAATGAAATGTAATGGGTAGTGAAATATTTTTTCATTAATTTTTAAAAAAGTAATGAATAATGCATTACTTTTTCATTACAAATTTCGCAACCCTGGTTGGTAGTGATTGGTACTTTTGCTCTAACGGTAGTCAATTCCCTTATCCTGATCAAAGAGGTTAAAGCGTCAGCCACTATCCAAGATTTTAAATAAATGTTACTGTCAACACTATACTGAGTCTGTGCGAACTTTTTGTAATTGTTCACCACAAAATACTAGAGATGAAAAAAAGTGTAATTGGTATAATGTTACGTGCGGTTAGAAGGGCAAGTCGTTCACGCTCCGGGTGATGCAATTTTTTTGCTATTTAGCACCAAGATAAACCATCTTTAACAACAGATTAATGCAAACTAAAACTTTGTAAAGACTTGTAAAAATATATCTTGCCCATCGTAAACCTCGACCATAAAATTCAATATTCAATATTGAACCACCAAGGTTTGCCAAAAGATTACTAATTTTGGATGACGAATGAAGAGCATTGTTGCCAACCTAAATGTCCGCGAAGTTGCCGTATATCGGCAATACTTATTATCAATCAATGGTAATAAGAAATAATCTCGTGACATGAATATAAATAGTCATATTTGTAAGTGACGGAAACTTTGATTCTAAGTTGTAGAGAACATTCACTGACGCATTTTGTTCATAATAATTGTCGATAATGTTTGACATTTTCAAGTTGGTATAGTAACACGAAAGTTCTTCTTATCCCCGTAATAAAAACATAAAAATGCACAATTTTGCCCGTTAATTCTGTATTTTGTGAAAAAATCAGTATCTACAGAATAAATCTATAGCTCGTGTACATTTTTTTGAGGTTCATTGAAAATATTATTCATCAACTGTCATTTTACCCAACTGGACCGCCCCAACCTCCTTAGGTTCGATGTTTACGCCCGGCAAACGGGAAATACAGATATGTAATTGATTGAAAATGAAACGGAAAGTTGACAATAAATACCATTCATATTCATCGCAGCCTCTAAGGTATTGAAATAAAATTGTTGGATATATGGGAAACCTCAATTACAATGAGTACAATGGTAATCATCTTTCTTTTGCATTAACACATTATTTTGTATTGTTTTCGTAATTATGCAGCTTACGCGACAATACGATAAAGAAAGGCAAGGCGAACGACGTATGGATTTCGGTCAGAAGTGAAAGAGACAGAAGAGCTGTTGCTTTCTTCCTCGCACACCACTTCCCTTTGCCGTAGCGCACCAAGCGGTAGGAATCTGAATAAACAAACAGTGTGCCTGCCCCCACTACCGTCGTTTTCAAACCTGTATGTAAGACCATGGACACCAAGGAGACTATAGGGAAGGAGTCCAATCTCCGTATTCAGGCGCGTCCGTAAAGGTGGGACAAAATTGGGTCCCTCATAAGCGGCGCTGGGGAACAAGGAGACTAGAGTAAAGGAGTCCAAACTCCCAATTCTAGCCTGTATGAACGAAGTTCTTTCAATCGGTCGCAGAGATGTAGTGCTCAGTTCCGCCGCAGGCTTCGCTAGTATTCCCCGGAGCCCATAATATATAGTAATGGAAAACTGCATAAGGTCCGAGCTTCGCCTCAACAACCAATCACAAAAGTGGGGTGATCGTGTTTCTCTCTCGTACTCACTTGGAACAGTCATGGTGCGTTCTCTCCCGCACACCCGAACGATAATACACCGAAGTGGGGATTGCTTCTATTATAATATATAATAATATTGTGTACATATTATATAATGAATAAAATATAAATAATATTAATGAAACAACTCGTGTTGGTTTATTCACATGGGCTTATCATATAAGAAGCACATCAGATATAATAATTATATAATACGTACAACACGAGTTATTTTATTATGGAAACTTGTCATTTGCCTGTGTTGTGCGCGCGGGAAGGAAAATCGAGTTTGGGGGAATCGAATTATTTCCGTGAACACACCCTTGAGGATGAAAACGTTTTATTATTTTAGACAGTTAGGCTTGGCGTCGTGTATCCGACGGGAACAACAAGAAGGTAACGTAAAAACAGAAGAAGGTCATAGCGTAGACGGTCGTGTGAGTAACGTCCGCGATAGATGGTAGCGCCACCGCGCCCCCGCTTACAGCGCCGCCAGTGCGACGCCACAGCGCAGATGCTTGGTCGGTACGGCCGGTTTGGGTGCCTTAACTCCAACAGCCTGTTATGTTTAAAAATATAGCCAATTATAATGAAACGCGAATAAAGCGATAAAACAACCGTAATGTATCTCGTAATGTATTTATTATTCGGATTCGCGTTACTCTTTTTTCCTGTACAATAATAATAATAATAATAAATAATAATAATAACATGTACATGCAAGAAACCGGGCGAATGCGGGAATGTTGGCTTTACATTCTGGGGTTGTCTTTTCAACACGTGCTTATTATATGTATACCCATGAAAACTCGTTATTTGCTAGTTACGTTTAAAAATGAAGCTAAATATGAATTAAATTAAGCGATGAACCAACCGAACAAGCCGTCAAGCCTAATTGAACCCCAAGCGCGGCAATCACTTAAATATGAGAATATTATATGCATTGGCAAATGATTGTGTAGCGAAGTTGGTAGAACGCTAGATTACAGTATTGAAGGTCCTGAGTTCGAGCCTCGGTAGTTTTATTTTTTTTTCTTTTACATTCGTACAGGTATCTGGTTGTACAAGCGAATTGAAGCAGTTTCAACCAATCAAAGAACTCGTCCGATCCCAAAAGAACTCGAACAAAAATAACATGGAAGAATTCATTTTTTAATTTACTGCCATCAATAGTTGAAATTTGTTTTATAATTCCTACCTAGAGTGTTTTTCTTTTTCCCTGTATCACATCGACTGGCGAGCAGTCATCTCCATTATTATACACAAAGTTCGATAGCCGCTGTGCTGGTGTACACGACAGATATGTTTGTGTTTGACAGGCGCAAACAATTTTGCCGCCATAACACGGTCAGTTTCACCTTATGCAATTTTGTATGACTATATATTATGGGCTCTGGGGAACACTGGCGACGCCTGCGGCGGAACTGAGCATTACACCTCTGCGACTGATTGAAAGAACTGTTTGAGGCGGGAGTGTCGACTCCTTCTCTCTAGTCTCCTTGCTGGGGAAGTTCATTGCTCATTGCGTGCTATATATACACGTATGTTTTGCGCGTGCGTTGTTATTAGCTGTCTGTGTTGTTATGAGCTGTCACATGAGCTGAACATTTTGATTTGCTTAACCTTAATTCATTGTATATATCAATTTCGTGTGGCTGCAGTAGTGCCTTAAGATGTTTCTACATTTAAGACGGAGTGCAATTACCCACCTAATTACGAAAAAAACACCTAAAAAATGTCATAACAATTTATATCCGACGTTAATATAAATTCCATTCAAATGTGGTTAGGTCAGGGGGCTGACACTGGTAGATAAATGCTGTTCGCAAAATGTCCTTTCCGCACTGTGGCGCTAGTAGTCGTGTGACAGGCATGCATATATATGTACGTTATACCAGTGTTTCGAATATTTCACATGAATAAAAGTCTAGTGTAGATAACTTTACGAAAACCATTATTCGCGTGTATGATGGATCCTGTTATCGCTGTAACAGTACGTGCTGTTATCGCAATAACGATAACAGCACGAAACGAAAGTATCGAATCGTTCAGCTGATCGGAATATTTAGAGCCGACGCCTGTCACGTAACAGCCAACGCTAGGTAGTGGCGCTTTTAAGAACTAAAAAGCCCGGACAAAACGCGTTTTCGTTTATCGTATAGGAATAGTAGGCCAGTGTCAGGGGGCTGGGTTAGGTGGCCGAGATCATAGTGTGTAGAGTACGTAGATGTCAGCGACTGGGACAAGCGATTGTACATTACAACCTACCATACCACTGCGTCAAGTTTAGTGGTTTACACGAAAACGGAAAACGCACTTTAAATAATTCATCAGATAAACGGCTCCTTTCTGTGCTAATTGCAATAACCTAGAACACTAAGTGAACAACAAGTGATGCCTATACCACGGTCTTACATATAGGTCTTGAAACTCTGGTGATGGGGGTATGTCCTCGGATTGAAGCAACGGCCGTTTCGCCTCGTGACCACGAGTGTCGCTGCGATAGAGTGATGCAGGCTGTGCGAGAGAGATGAAATCAGCTCCATCAACTTAGCCGCCGACTATAGAAATATCGAATTTTTTTTACGCCAATCGATTGTTAGTCGTTTGTTAATGTTTGTTAGACAAAACCCAGCATTTGTTAGACTTTATTTATTGAATAAAACGAAAAACAAATGTATGCCAAAGTTAGCCGCAGAAAATGGTTTTCTAGTGATTTCGAACTTTTCTTCGTAACCAATCGATTGTTAGTCGTTTGTTAGTGATTGTTAGTCACTTTATATCGTTTGTTAGAGATCAATTATTATTAAATTAATGAAAAACTTTTCGGTCCTAGAGCGCGCTGCAAGCCACGTGAAGTTGGCAGCATCGTCGCGACAGCTGCTTCCGGCTTTGCACATGTAACTCGTCAATTTCAGTTAAATGTTGATTCTTGTCATTCTATTAGATTGTTAGCCGATCGCTAGTGATTGTTAGTTAACTTTCATCGATTGTTAGAGCTCCATTTTTATTTAATCGCTGAAAAACTTTTCGACGCTAGAGCGCGCTGCATGTCGCGAAGGTTGGCAGCATAGCCGTGTCAGCTGCTAACGGCTTTGCACATGTAACTCGTCAATTTCAGCAAAACGTTGATTCTTGACATTCTATTAGATTGTTAGACGGATGCTAGCGATTGTTAGTTAATTTTCATCGTTTGTAAGAGCTCCATTTTTATTTAATCGCTGAAAAACTTTTCGGCGCTAGAGCGCGCTGCATGTCGCGAAGGGTGGCAGCATCGCCGCGTCAGCTGCTCCCGGCTTTGCATATGTAACTCGTCAATTTCTCCAAAACGTTGATTCTTGTCATTCTATTAGATTGTTAGACGATCGCTAGTGATTGTTAGTTAATTTTCATCGTTTGTAAGAGCTCCATTTTTATTTAATCGCTGAAAAACTTTTCGGCGCTAGAGCGCGCTGCATGTCGCGAAGGGTGGCAGCATCGCCGCGTCAGCTGCTTCCGGCTTTGCATATGTAACTCGTCAATTTCAGCAAAACGTTGATTCTTGTCATTCTATTAGATTGTTAGACGATCGCTAGTGATTGTTAGTTAATTTTCATCGTTTGTTAGAGCTCCATTTTTATTTAATCGCTGAAAACTTTTCGGCGCTAGAGCGCGCTGCATGTCGCGAAGGTTGGCAGCATCGCCACGATGGCCGCGATAAACGTATATAATGTTAATTAAAAATGGGAAATCGGTGCAAATGATCGACGAAATAGAGAATTAAGAAAAGCGTGAACATTTCAAACCTCGATCTGATCATGAGCCTTTTGTGCTTGATATTCCTAATTGTGCGTCCTGGTCGAACTTCCATAAAGTGAATCCAGATTTAAAATTTAATTCTGCGAATTTATGAGCACGCTGCCGGCTAAAAAGCCGGCTGAGCACACTGCCGGCTGCAAAGCCGGCAGCGTGCTCATAAATTCGCAGAATTAAATTTTAAATCTGGATTCACTTTATGGAAGTTCGACCAGGACGCACAATTAGGAATATCAAGCACAAAAGGCTCATGATCAGATCGAGGTTTGAAATGTTCACGCTTTTCTTAATTCTCTATTTCGTCGATCATTTGCACCGATTTCCCATTGGTAATTAAAATTATATACGTTTATCGCGGCCATCGTGGCGATGCTGCCAACCTTCGCGACATGCAGCGCGCTCTAGCGCCGAAAAGTTTTTCAGCGATTAAATAAAAATGGAGCTTTAACTAACGATGAAAATTATCTAACAATCACTAGCATTCCTCTAACAATCTAATAGATTGACAAAAATCAACGTTTTTCTAAAATTGACGAGTTACACGTGCAAAGCCGTAAGCAGCTGTCGCGACGATACTACCAACCTCCGCGACATGCAGCGCGCTCTCGCGGCGAAAAGTTTTTCAGCGATTAAATAAAAATGGTGCTCTAACAAACGATGAGAATTAACTAACAATCACTAGCGATCGTCTAACAATCTAATAGCATGACAAGAATCAACGTTTTGCTGAAATTGACGAGTTACATGTGCAAAGCCGCAAGCAGCTGTCGCGCCGATGCTGCCAACTTCACGTGGCTTGCAGCGCGCTCTAGGGCCGAAAAGTTTTTCATTAATTTAATAATAATTGAGCTCTAACAAACGATATAAAGTGACTAACAATCACTAACAAACGCCTAACACTCGATTGGTTACGAAGAAAAGTTCGAAATCACTAGAAAACCATTTTCTGCGGCTAACTTTGGCATAAATTTGTTTTTCGTTTTATTCAATAAATAAACTCTAACAAACGCTGGGTTTTGTCTAATAAACACTAACAAATGACTGACAATCGATTGGTGTAAAAAAAAATCGATATTTCCATAGTCAGCGGCTAAGTTTATGGAGCTATGGAAATTGATTGTTGACTCATAGGAACCTAACCTAGCTGTACAAATGGCTGGTGTAGGCAAATTATGATATTCAATGTCAAAAATGCATGATGGACCTAAATACAATTAAAAGTAACTTTATCGTAAACCTGAAAAAAACTAAAAGAGTATAGTTATCCACGTGGGTACAATGAATATGAATGTTTTTTATATAGGTGTCAATGTGAGCTCGTGTTGGTTGAGGGGTGCGGTGCAAGCTTCGTAATGCTGCTTTCAGGGGTTTGATCCCTGTGCGCTCAGTTTTTTACAAACACGTTTTAGCTTTTATAAAAAAATAGGCTTTACGCGTTGTTTTAATTGACCGGAAAATAAGTGGCAACTATTCCAGACCGAAGTGGAATCCAGACCGAAACACTTGCAGGATGTATTTCTTAAAAATGAAACAAATACTTTAGAAACAGTGCTTCTTTTGCAATTCTTTATTTCCTCTTCGAAAAATGGTAATGCATGTCCCAAGAAACCTCTTCAATAATCTCTACTTTGCAGTTTCCGAAACGGTTTGCGTTGGTAAATTTAAAAAACACCTCTTTTCCGACCTTTAAGCGAAGGACTCTCGAGTAGGATAAATGAAAATAATTCACTAACTTTGTTTTATGTTTTCCCGCCTGGAAAGTATTTATTGTAATGATCCCAATAATTTTTCATTTTTTTCAGGTTCCCGGCTCCAACGCCTGTTTCGCCCATTCTCGATGAATATATTTCGGTTCGAAATTATTTTCGCACACAATGTGTCTAGGCTCTAATTTCCGACTCCCGGTATCGCGGCCTCCCATTTTTTTAATTGCGCCAAGTCTCTCGGCACCCGAAACACTGAGCGTTTCGATTTTTCACTCCGAGAGCCTGCTTTACACGTTGGCACAATACACCACTTAGTCATTTTTCAACATTACCATTTTTACAAGTTTACAAGTGAAGCACGTCGCGTGTGGTCGCGTGAATCAGCGGTTATGTTTGGGTTTTGCTTACTTTTGAAATCTACTTCCGTCTCTCTCACACAGCCTGCATTACTCTATAGCAGCGATCCTCGTGGTCACGAGTTGAAACAGTCGATACTTCATAAGAGGCCATCCCCTACCACTTAAATTTTGAGCGATCTTCAAGACCTGTATGTAAGACCGTGGCCTATACTCAGCCCCGGATCTAAGGGCGGGGGGGGGGGGGGGGCAAACCGGCATACCTGCCCCAGGCAGCAATTTCAGGGGGCGCCAAATTCTTGTGTTTGAAAAAAGCTTGTTTCACTGATGCGCCTAGCATCCAGGGCGCTTTAGTGAGTTTCAATGGCCTCGTAATCCTAGCCATCGAAAACAAAAGTGCCTATGAGACGAACTTTTATGAGGTATTCCTTTAGGCGTATTTTGAAAAACTGCTCATGTTATAGCTCAACGAGTTATCGATCGATCTGACTGAAATTTTGGCAGGTCTCTCACGTTGAGATTATTGTAAGGATATACCTAAAATCTTAAGGTAATCACAAAAATAAAACTCCTTTTAGGGGTAAAAATTGTCGAGAAAATGGTAAAAAAATATGAAAATTCGATTACAAAGCCTACTTCATTTTTGATTTTGTACTTTTAAAAATATTTTTATAGGTATATCCTTCTAATAATGTTATACTGAGAAACCTCCCAAAATTTCAGCCAGATCGATCAATAACTTTTTGGGCTATAACATGAGCAGTTTTTCAAAAGACGCCTCAAGCCATACCTTATAACGCCGCCATTTTGTTTTGCTTAAAAAACAAATAAAAATGAACACTTGAAAGTTGTAATAAGATAATGTCAAAATTATAAAATGATGCGATCATTTCATCACCTTTAAAAAAATGTATGAAAAATGACTCATTTTCGGGCGTCTAAAGAGATTTCCCCGCTTAATCTCAAATGCTGAAGGGGTGGGGCGCCAATGTAAAGTTTTTGCCCCGGCTCGGAAAAATCGTACATCCGGGGCTGCCTATACTACAAGGTCATAGACAACGACAACTCATCCCACACTGTACAGAAATATTGCAACAATGTTGGTGAAATATTGTATTGACAACATTGCAATATTGCTGAATTATTGTGCATTATTGCTGCAATATTACAATAAAATATTGTCGCAATATTTTTTGAAAATATTCGAGAAGCATTCACACAACACAGAAAGATTTCAACAATATTGCTGAAATATTGTGAACTATTGCAGCAATATTGTAGCAACGTTGCAGCAATGTCTGAATGTCCACTTGCTGCAATATTAATAAAATACTGTTGCAATATTTTTCAAAAATATTATTGGAAAATTATAGCCAAATTAAATATTGAGAGTACATAATTAAAGCAGCACCAAATTCCATACATTAACATTCTGAATGTTATTTATTTTTTACTTGTTAAGTATAATTATATATGAGAGGAATATCAACTATGCATATATAATAGAAACAAATGTAGGAAATATAGATAAAAATGATTTTAAGTAATTATATTTAAAATGTATGTTATGCACAAATCCTTTAGGGCGCTCTACTCATCATTTTCCACCAATCTCTTCTATGTTCCAAATGCATCTTGAGCTGCCAACCGTCACAGATGTCGTCTTGATACCGATGTTTGTTTTTTCTTCCCCATATTTTCACTCATGCTGGAACGAATTGAGTTAAAAAAAGGAGAAAAGCGGATTCTTATAGATAAAATGAAGTGTCGAACGATTATAAAATATCAAACAAAAAAATGAAAATATTAATTACTTTAAAATTTGTTATTTTTGTATTTGAATATTTGTGATTTTTATATTTCATTATTCAGAATTTTAAAAGCTAGATAGAATTCTAAAGATGATTGGAATTTGCAACGTACTTTGTTCTCAATTGTACTTCCTCGGAGATAATTTTCTCTGGTTGGGTGCAGTAAGAACTTTCCTTGGCACAGAATATCCTTTAGCAATTAGTATCGTCTTGTCCCCGTTAGTAAGTGAGAACGCCTCTAGAACCTTTCTGCAAAAAATTATAATTTTCGTTAAACACACACGTTCTGCACACGTTTTCAATCATGCTATTTTTTTCACGAAATTCATAAAACGCACGCGTTTCCACAAATTTAGTATTTTGAATGTAATCAATCATCATTATAGAATACACTCTTTAAGGCACTCTAAAGTCATTTTTTTTTAATGCGGCCCATCTGCAATGCGTGTGTACATACATTTTTCGTTTGGGTTATTTTAGGTCAGATGAGAAGAGCGTCGACCGTCTATAAATTGTACATCGTTCAGGGAATTTGCACTTCTCGTATTTTTATAAAATATATATTTACGACTTATTATTTGTCTACAAATGTATATTTTATGTATTTTATTTGTACGAATCGAGCTGGATACTCACTCAGTTATCGTTGCCGTCGCGTGCTGTGCCGGCGACGTTACCAATACCCGCGGTTTCTAGGCGGCGTAATAAGCGCGCACCACAGATACACACACACGCGCAGTGGGTATATACTAGGGTGGTTCTTAATTTGGTGATGTTGGAAATTCTTTGGTATTGTTCCTCAAAAGTAATCAACACATAAAGAAAAAAAATTAGCCGTAAGCGGAAATTTGTCCAATAATTCTAACCCACCCCACCGAGCTGTCGAATTTTTATATGAGAAAATGCATGCATTTAAAATTTTGTTAAGAACATTGTTTATTATTCCAAAACATGATGAAAAATTTCATATGAAGTTTTTGTAGGAAATTTAATGCTCTACAAAAAAGGTGACTTGTAAAATTGTAGTGGATTTAATATTTATCACGGAATTAAGAAAAAACTGTCATCATTTATTCCAAAAATCGATCATTATGGTCAAAACAGGAGTTTGACGTCGAAAAACTGCGACTTATTTTTCGTATGCAATTAGAAATATGAAGAGATACGTAGCGCACTCAATAACAATATGTAAACAATATTTAAATGTTCAATTTTATCAATTTTATCATACATTATGATAAATTAAAGCCATCCTGCCTTACCGACAAGTATCCGTTCGTCAGATGAGTTGCTTCCCATGCTTGCCGCCATGGAGACTAGAGGTAAAGGAGCCCGAACGCAGTGTTGGAGAAATGGTCTGAAAAAGCGATGACGGCAATGACTTACACCACCTACCACGTGGCGACGCCTCTACTGCAGCGATACCGGAAACGCCGGGAAACGCGGGGAAACGCGGTGATTCGAAATAGTTTGTCGTACATTTTTTCTATAAAATTGATGCGTTATATTGATATGCTTTTGTTCATAGTTATGAAATGTCAATATATCAGCCATTTGTCGACTTGGAGCCGATCGATACTGCAAATGTTTTATTTTTATTCGGTGACATGAACCATGGAGCCTAGATAGCAGGAGGTTCAGCGAGGCCTTTCAACTCGTCCCCAAAACGAGAACAAGAAATAATGGCGCTGGGGTGCTCTGGCACCCATATGTATATAGATATACGCTAAACATGGGTGCGATCTAAGACAAATCACAGATTATGTACCTAACCCTCATTAGTGTTAAGGGATAACACCACTCTAGGATTTTGGAAAGACGTTTTCTTTCCTAAAAATACTCTGGTGTCATAAAAAAAATATGCAATTGGTCATGTAGCATTTTTTTATTTAAAGGTTCAATTATCGATTTGGCTGCAGCGCCTTGGAGCGCGCTGAGTTGCTCGTACAACTTTAAACGCGTTTTTCTCGAAACCACTTTTTTCGATCTCGTAAGACGGATTACTCGACCACCTTTGCATGCATCGATTTAAAATTTTGCTCGCAGCCTCACAATTATATTCTTTATGGGAGTACATAGCCGTTTTTTGATTAAATGTAAACTTCTTTTTATAAACAATTTACTGCTTTTTTTGGCAAAAAATCGATTTATTTTCTTAAAATCGATATTATTAATAGCGCACTACAAAGAGCGCTGTTTTTGCAAAATTTGAAAGCAAATTTCTAGGTAGTCCCATAGCTAATAATAAATAAATTATCATTTGGTTTTTGTTTCAGGTCTTATATTTTACGAGAAAACCGTTCTCCCGTGAAGCTATATGTAAAAAATCACGGTTTTCTAGATTGGCTGTATCGCCGCTATTTTGAGTTTGAGTTTGAGATCTTTTCTCGCTTTTGTGTTTTTTTCCGAACCGCCATGAGGAAATTATGAATCGGCGGATATTTCGACGTTTGATGTCACGATCAGTCTGCCGTGAGGTTAGAAACTCATCCGATCACTTTCACCTCGTTGACCAATATATTACTATATATGTAGGTGCCGCTACACCCCAGCGCCATCACTTCGGGACATTTTCGGGGACGCTTTTTTCAGCGCCTTTGCATTGCCGCTGAACCTCCTGGTATCTAGGCTCCATGACATGAACGATTAAATAACCATAACGCAACCTAACCCCTAATGCAACCCAACCAAATCCTAATCGCGTATTCGAATTCAAAGAGAAATATTTTTTTAAGTCACGACAAACAAAAATAAAACAATATAGAATTTACATTAAATGTCAAACCAACCAACAATCCAAACCAAATCTAAACTCCATCCGAGGGGAACTGCTTAAATATTAAAAAACGACTTATTCTAGTGATGCATGTGATAGCTCAATGGTTAGCACGCTGGAGTAACGTGCGGATCGCACCCTCTTCGGGAAAGTTTTTTTTCGCAATAAATATTGCTCATAAACTAAGTGTCGAAATGAAAAAAAATCAGTTTTATTTTTGCTCCTTAATGTAAGTAATTTTTTAAAAAACTGAACGGAAATTATGGACTGCCAATTATAGACGAAAACTCTCGTAAAACAAAAATACTGACGATGAATGAATAATCAACGTTAATTTCGGGACCACCGATATTTTATTTGTTTCTTACACGCCCATCAAATGGTCACAATGCTCAAAAAACAGATATAAAGGTGGCACAGATGTTGTGGGAATAAAAAATGTGTACATCTTTCCGATTAGATTGTATATATACGATGGTTGGTTGTATAATTAATCATTTGTAGTTCGTTGATTTGTTTTTCACAAAAATGAACACGACTTGTATTTCATGAAATTATATATTTTTCAAAATATTTCGCGTTGGTGTGGAACAGCCCATACATTGATGTAGCGTAGGACAGGCTGGAGGCTCGTTGGCGGTTCGTTGAACTTTTTATCGCCATCTTACTATTGCTGGATACAAGAAATTCTCAACCGCGTAAATATTGCGTAGATAAATATCTACGCAATATTTACTGAACGATTTTAAAAAATTGTACAACATCATTTACTCCAAGGATACATTTTTTTTCTCTCAAATAAATATTTTTGAAAGTGCCACAATGCTTATCTTGAAAATTGATTAGTTTAAACTGCGGCTGAATGGAACTCGAGTTCATAATTTGTACATCTGTCCCTCGTGTACACACGAGACGTATCGGGGATGGTCAGCCCCTCCGAAGTACGCACAAGCTACGCCCACTCAACATTAATTAATCAAACATTCAATATCTCGGCTGTGTAGCCGTGTACACGCACTTTTTCCCTTTCACGCCTAATTTTATTCGAGATGGTGGTTCGATATTGAGCCTCGAGCGCTCTCAATTTCTCTAGACTCTGAATGGGATCCATGGCATCTTTCTTGGCCGCAGTACTTGGGGTTTCTGTCGCGATACCTGTTTCAAGAGAAAAAGTATTAGTATTTCAGTCCTCTTGTTGGCGAGAGCCTGATTGCACAATTTGGTGTCCTTCACCTGTCGTATAATGGTTGTTACACCGGGCATTAAGATTATTCCGACTCCTTCTTGCCTCATGTATGTCCTTGAGACCTTGCTGTTTGAAGTCCCGAAAGTATTGGTGTGACTTGACCAAAAATGGTTGGACGTCGGCTTCCGGATATTGAAGCTTGACACTGTGTTAATGCCTGCGAATAATAAGTCGCTATCTCAGCAGGATAAAAATGTACACTTATTTGGAGAGAAGCGTTGTATTAAGAAAAATTGGAAATCGATTTTCCCTCGTTTTCAAATTAAATTTGAGATTTCGATAAAAACTCTACGTGATTCGTGTTCAGCAGACAATTTGACATTCGATTGTCATGGTAATTATTACTTCTAATTTAAATGAAATTGAATTGGATTTGTAAGATAATTTCAATATTATGTTTAGTTGAATTGGTTAAATAGAATATAAATTATATTTATGAATTCAAATTTAATTAAATATAATATGAAAGCTAATTCAAATATTTGGTTGAATGTCATTATAATTTTATTAATAATTTGTGTTCAATTCAATTGTAATTGCATCGTTGTAATTATAAAAGTTTCATTAAATTTATGCAAACTCAATGTGATTTGTATTCAGTAGAAAATTTGCCACAAGGATAGTCGATCTGTTTCGAATAAATATTTCGAATTTTTTTCGACCAATGGGCCGTGCAAAACTGGTGAAAATCGACGACTGACTTTCAAAATTTACCACAAATCGAAAAAGAATCCAATATCCATGACCCAAGTTGCATAAGAAAGGGCAAGTGAATACAAAAGAATGAACGTCGCTACTCGGGCACGTTCACCAGACGGTCCAGGTAACGGGTTGAACGGAACGTTCTCCTCCGATTGGCCAACGTTCTCCTGTCGCAAAAAACAATTATTGATTATTGCATTGAAGAAAGAGAGAAAGGTGTTGCAAACAAATTTAACGAGAAAAGAGGAGGAAATAAAGAGCAAAGAAACGAAAACAATGTAAAATGAAAGGAGAATTGCAAGGCAAATAAAAAGGCGACAAAAAAATAACCCGCAATGGATGCAATACAGATTATACAGGGTGTCCCACGATAGAATGCCATCCGTGAAATGCGGAGTTGGGGGTGAAATTCCGAGACGATTGATATAAGCATGTATGGGTCCCAGATCAACCCCTGAATTGTTATTAATTTTTCAAGGCAGCCAATCAGGCGCGCCCGTTGAGCGGGCCTATGTCGGTGAACCAATCCACCGGGCACTACCCCATGTGCGTGTCGCTCACCGACATAGGCCCGCTCAACGGGCGTGCCTGATTGACTGATTTGAAATATTAATAACAATTCAGAGGTTGATCTGGGACCCATTCATGCTTATATCAATCGTCTCGGAAATTCACCCCCAACCCCGCATTTCACGGATGACATTCTATCGTGGGACACCCGTATAACATAAAATATTACTATTCTTACCCCGTTATTTACTGCGATGGGCTATGCATCTGCAACCAACGAATAGTTCCTGCGGGGAATAATAACGATTTCTCCATCAGGCATTTGTGTACGATCTTCTTTGACCACATCGGACTCAGAGAAGTGAAGCTCGCACACTAAATCACTCGGAGCAAGCTGGTGTTGGATGGCCTCGCTCCATCGCTGCAGCATATTCTGTAATTTAATATAATATTTAATTTCAAACCACACAAAAATGTCAGTGACATGCACTGATATTATAAGTACAGTGAACTTTCGCTAACTCTCGCACTGTCAGGATCCTGATCTGCGCGGTGTGATAGTAACTGAAGGACCCTTCTCCGCCACTAAAGAGCAAAAGCATGAGCGAGACTTTTCCCTCAAGCGGGAGGGTCAGCGACAGTTATTCATTAAACAGTTAGCGGGAGTTTGCTGTATTGATCGCATAATCGACAACAAAGCACTTGGCGGCACTGCTATGCGATTTTAAGCTTGACAGGGGAACCGCGTTGACTAGATACTGAGCAGCGCTGCTAAGTGCTTTACTGTCAAAAATAATTAAAAAACTGTAGAGCAAAAGCCTTACTCCGGGTACTTGAAAAACCGATAGCTGCCGTAATCCAGCACGCGTCCGTTCCGCCCTGACGGCACGTCGCCCAGTTCGGCATCCCGGATACGCGCACGGTTTACCCATCTCGACCTCGGCGAAGCAATCTGCAAAAATAAAGAAATTCATTATTGTAAATATTATATGTCTTGCGGGGTAATATTTTGTTATTGTAATATGCAGCTTGAATAAATTGAACTGGCGTCTAATTTCCGCGCTGCAAGCTAGAATAATGGTTGAAATTGAAAATATGTATTGTTTATTAATCTTGTTCATATTTCAACTCGAAATATGCACATTAATCCCTCACTGTAATAGAAATTACGCCGGCTTCGAGCGTGGAAAAAAAAACGTCACATATGGCTCCATAACCTCAATTTATTTGACCGGCAAATTATAATAACAAAATATTACCCCAAATGTCATGAATATGTAAAAAAAATGCCTTCTCCTTACCAGTACGTTATCTTTTACGAGGTGACGAGTCACAATATTTTGCAGGAGCACTTTTTTCACTTAATACACACTTTATACACACGCGAAAGAAATACACCGCGAATAAAGACGTATAAAACGGAAATAAAACTCAGAGCGCACTTCGTTGTATGACCAACGCGAAACTTCACAACGGTATCTTTGGAACAAGAGCGCTACCGTGGCTGAATTTCAAACTAGGAAATGTGATCGCTTTTACATGTCACTTTTTCACCCATTCGGTCATATGCTTTCGGACTCCTTTACTCTAGTCCAGGGGGCTGACACTGGTAGATAAATGCTGTTCGCAAAATGTCCTTTCCGCACTGTGGCGCTAGTAGTCGTGTGACAGGCATGCATATATATGTACGTTGTACCGGTGTTTCGAATATTTCACATGAATAAAAGTCTAGTGTAGATAACTTTACGAAAACCATTATTCGCGTGTATGATGGATCCTGTTATCGCTGTAACAGTACGTGCTGTTATCGCAATAACGATAACAGCACGAAACGTAAGTATCGAATCGTTCAGCTGATCGGAATATTTAGAGCCGACGCCTGTCACGTAACAGCCAACGCTAGGTAGTGGCGCTTTTAAGAACTAAAAAGCCCGGACAAAACGCGTTTTCGTTTATCGTATAGGAATAGTAGGCCAGTGTCAGGGGCATGGAGGCTAGAGTGGGAGGAGGCCGATCTGTGCATTTCAAAGTGGCTACAAAAATGTGGTCAGACCGGGATGGCGCCACTATCTCTAAAACCTCGAGCACGAAGCTGAGTATCGATGTCGTGTAAGAAAGATGGAAGAGGTTCGAATACGCATCCCAACAAGCAGTGCAGCGAGATCGCGCGCAAAAGTTACCCCCTCTCTGGTCCCTTACGCGCCCATCACACAATCATAGTAGCGCGTGTCCGTGAGCGAGCGACGCTCGGACATCTTCGGAAAGAGCCGAGCGCGCCGAAGTTTCCCGACCGCTCCTTCGGCAGCTACACCAACACATGGATGCCGAGCTCGTTCATGTGCGGCCAAGCCGAAACGAAGGCTTCAAGGGGAAAAGCAATGTGAGCACGACTCCCGCGTGACGTCACCCGACGGAACGCGCGAGGCTTTTAGATGATTTCGATGCTTATTTAGCTCTTGATTCTCTGCGTTATCAATGTATACAAAAAAATGTATCGCGCACCCTGATTGCTTATTTTTTTAGTTTATACGTTAATTTAAATATAATTATGAATCCAAATTACAACTTATTTATCTTCTAAAAAATTGTTTACGCTTTACTCACACCCGTCCTTATGCCAAATAAATTATAATTAATAAAAGTAAGCGGAAATATATTTATATTCGTATTATTATATTAATTCTCATAATTTCATCAAACGATAAAGCATTATCCCCAAAAGCAAGCCAATCAACCATCCGGCCGCGAATCGTCAGTACCAGAAAGTGTATATTCTACGAGCGATGGGATGGTCCCGTTGGTAGCGTTCCTGGCTTCGGTCCGCAGAAGCGTAGGATCGTTCCTCGCGCTCAGTGCTTTTTTTTTTTTAATTATTATCACTATTAATTCTTGTTTGATTAGTTATTTTTATTAAGTTATCATTATTATTTTTATTAGTTATCTTTTAGTGCCGAAAAATTTATCGCACACTCCGACCGCTTATTTGATTAGTTCGTACGTTAATGTGAATGGAATAATAAATCTACATTACAACTTCTGTATCTTTTAAAAAATTGTTTGCGCTTTACTCACACCCGTCTCTATGCCAAGTAAATTGTAATTCATAAAAGTAAGCGCCCTGTCATTTTGGTCAACCGGTTGTACAAGACAGTTGAGTCAACGTAAAAGTTCAACGGTTGAATTTGGACAGCTTCTCAACTGTTCATCTTTGAAAGTCGACCATCCTGCGTTTTCTGTGGATGGTTGACTCGATGGTTAACTCGGCGGTTGATTGGATGGTTGACTCGACGCAATATATTTAATGATTAATCAAATTATACTGTCTTGATAATTAAATTGATGATTTGCGGAGAATTGAGTCATCAAACACTGGGGGGGGGGGGGGGGGGGGGGGGGCGGGGGGAATATCCGCAGCAGATTGTGCGACGGAGTGAGACAACCATCCAGCGAAAACAAAATGGCCGCGGTTAAACAACCGTTGAATCAACCATTAGGATTTTTTTTACGGTCGACTTTATAGTTGTAAAGCTGTCCAAATTCAACCGTTGATTATTTCGGTTGACTTTGCAGTTGCCAAAATTGCTAGCGCGGAAATATATTTATAGTCGTATTATTATATTCATTCTCGTAAGTTACGATTCGCGGCCGGATGGATGTGGCTTGTTTTTGGGGATAATGCTTTATCGCTTGATGATAGTATATGAGAATGAATATAATAATGCGAATATAAATATATTTTCGCTTAGTTTTTATGAATTACAATTTATTTCGCATGGGGACGGGTGTGAGTAAAGCGCAAACAATTCTTTAGACGATAAATAAGTTGTAATTTAGATTTATTATTAAATTAAAATTAACGTACAAACTAATCAAATAAGCGGTCGGAGTGCGCGATAAATTTTTCGACACTAAAAGATAACCAATTAAAATAATAATGATAACTAACAAAAATAACTAATCAAATAAGAATTAATGGTAATCAGAATTTTAAAAAAAGCACTGAGCGCGGGGAACGATCCCGCGCCCCTGCGGACCGAAGCCAGGAACGCTACCAACGGGACCATCTCATCGCTTGTAGAATATGCACTTTCTGGTACTGACGATTCGCGGCCAGATGAATGATTCGCTTGTTTTTGGGGATAATGCTTTATCGCTTGATGAAAGTATGAGAATTAATATAATAATACGAATATAAATATATTTCCGCTTACTTTTATGAATTATAATTTATTTGGCATAAGGATGGGTGTGAGTAGAGTGTAAACAATTTTTTAGAAGACAAATAAGTTGTAATTTGGATTTATTGTTATATTTAAATTAACGTATAAACTAAAAAAAAAGCGATCAGGGTGCCCGATACATTTTTTGTATACATTGATAACGCAGAGAATCAAGAGCTAAATAAGCATTGAAATCGTCTAAAAGCCTCGCGCGTTCCGTCGAGTGACGTCACGTGCGAGTCGTGCTCAGATTGCTTTTTCCCTCGAAGCCTTCGTTTCGGCTTGGCCGCACATGAACGAGCTCAGCGTCCATGTGTTGGTGTAGCTGCGAAGGCGCGGTCGGGAAACTTCGGCGCGCTCGGCTCTTGACGAAGATGTCCGAGCGTCGCTCGCTCACGAACAAGCGCTACTATGGGCGGTATTCATAGTCAGATCTTAAGACAATCGTCAACTAAGATGGTCTCAGAACGTGTCTCAAGATAGCGCTGTAGTTCCATAGTCGGTAAATAAGACGCGACAAATAAGATAGTCTTAACGAAGATCATCTCATAAAACTCTTGCTTATTCCAAGTTTCATAGTCCAGTCTTGTTCAAAATAAGCAATGTCTCAATAGCGCAAGGTTTCATAGTCAATTATGACATGCTTATTTGGAGAAATAGACCGTAAATAAGATGGTCTTGACCAAGACGTGGTTCGAGTCGTCTTAAGCAGCGTCTCATTTATCTCTCGCATATCAAAAGCTGTATGCAGATGTACAAACTGACTTTCAAAAAAAGTGCCCTTAATTAATCAACGAAATTCGGAATGTACAAAACCGGTGTTTTCGTATTGTTGGACTGTGGTGACATTATATAAAATAAACGAGTACAAGTTGTTATGTGGTACATGTGAAAGTGGTAATTGAGGTTAGAAATGCAGTGAATAAGTAAATCGGGAATTTTGGACTACGCAATCAATACAAACTGACTTTCAAAAAAAGTGCCCTTAATTAATCAACGAAATTCGGAATGTACAAAACCGGTGTTTCCGTATTGTTGGACTGTGGTGACATTATATCAAATAAACGAGTACAAGTTGTTATGTGGTACATGTGAAAGTGGTAATTGAGGTTAGAAATGCAGTGAATAAGTAAATCGGGAATTTTGGACTACGCAATCAATCGAATTATTGCAATGTCCCATTTCAACGATTTGCTGAATCTGTATAATACGGATAACATGGATTATACGGATTCGGACGAATCATCTAAAGAAGAAAATGTTCAACAAGTCCCGTGTACTCCAAAACGATACATACGAGACGGCCAGAATCCATTCGAGTTCTATGGCGAAACTGAATTTAAACGACGTTTTCGGTTTTCTAAACATAGCATCATACATGGGATATTACCCAGGATCCGAAATAATTTACTTAAAGTTAATAATCGTGGACTACCAATTTCACCAGAATTTCAATTGTTAATTTGTCTGCGATTCTACGCTACGGCAAGTTTTCAGGTAAGTCTTGTTTCCGCAAACTGTACATCTAGTTTGGTGCTAACAAAAAATAATTCATAATATTATATTCGCTGGTTATAACAAGTAATTTATAATTATACATTATTCTGTGCAGCTCGTCAATGCAGATTTGATATCTGTGTCACAATCAACAGTGTCAAGGATAATATTTAGGATTTCTACGTTACTTGCGGCTGAAATGTTCACCGTTATTAAAATGCCAATGTCAGAAGAAACTCATTTAGAAAATCGGCAACTTTTTCGGCAACTTGGAGCCAACAGAGACGGCATCGGTCTTCCTGCAATTGACGGCGCTATCGACTGCACTCACATACGCTTATCACATACAAAATTCGAAAACATTCAAGAAGTCTACAGAAATCGCAAGGGATATTTTTCGTTAAATGTACAGGTATATTTTATACACATTGCTAATGGAGTCCACAGGATTGCGATTATATCTGTTTGTGAATAAGAACCATCTAAAATTCTAATCGTACAGGCTGTAGTAGGTCCGCGCATGGAATTTTTGGATATCGTCCCAGAATGGCCCGGAAGCCAGCACGACAGCCGAATTTTTCAAAATTCTAGGCTTTATATGAAATATTATGAGGGGCAGCTAACCGGAGCCCTTGTTGGAGATGCTGGATATCCTTGCCTTCCATTTTTGCTTACACCCCTGGGAAATCCTCTGACAGATGCAGAGCGAAGGTATACATGAGAAAGATTACTTTAATCGTTAAAAGATGGATGCAAAAAAATTGATTCTGCAACTTTTTAATTCCAAATAGCTACAACATTGTACAACAAAGGACAAGACAAGTCGTTGAAAGGACATTTGGAATATGGAAACGCAGATTTCCATGCCTATCGAAAGGCCTTGCCACAAAATTAATATGCAGTACCACAATAGTCGTAGCGTGTGCTATCTTGCACAATTTATCCCTTACTCTGGATAACATTCTTCCGGAAGAAGATCCAATCGACGAGGAAGAAGTAATCCCGGGTCAACCCCCACATTGGCAGCCTAGAGAGGGTTTCCTGATTCGAGAAGCTTTAATCGAGCGGCTCTTTCAATAAAAGAAAGAAGTTAAACGTGTAGATCAGTCGTTCGATCGGTAAATTCTTCCATTAGAGAGCATGATTTAAATGGTATTATTCTCGTTATACGAAGCGTCAGGAAGAAAAATCAGTTTCTGCTTCTCAGCGCTCTTTCTCGCACTCGCGCTCTTCGCGAGCGTTACGCGATGCCAAGTATAATAGATTTTTTAACTTCAAGAATGTATAATTTGCAGACGATTGCAAAATTAATAAATATATTTTGTCTGGGCTATGAATTATGTTATTGCATCCGGTATTATGACGCAACCCAATAATGTGTGAAAACATATATTGTTCTGATGTATATATATATATATATTTTATAACCGTATATCAGAACAAATTATAATATTGTAACAAACTTTTATAAACTTCCCAATAAAATCAACGAAAGTATTAAGGATATCGTAGATGCTTTGGTTATATTATTAATATCTATATATTAGTCACGAACCTAAACAAATCTTTACTACAGTTGAATTATAATTGATAAAATAACTTATTAGTAACACTTAATTGAATTGTCCTTAAACCCGATAAAACAAAACCTATACATCGTTTTTTTCTTTGGCAAGTAAAAATTCTGCTAGTTCGGCTTCAGCTTTGGCTTTTCTCAATTCGAATTCATATTTTTCGATTTGCAATTCATGTATCCTGCTTAAATGACGTTCTGTCATTTTTGCAACCTTCATTTCATGATTTTGTTTTATCTGAAACAAGAGTTGGTCTTGCTGGCAGAGCGCCGCAATCCTATGCAGTTTTTCGGCCTCTCGTGATATTTTTCTGTTGGCAGATGACGCGATAGACACCGATTTCTTTCTTGGATGTTGTTTAATATCCGCTCCGTACTTCTCTCGACGGTGCGCAGGGATTACTGGAATAATACAAATTATCCATTTATATGTAATTATAAAATGATTGCACTTTTGTACTAACATTCGTAACTAGTGAATCATTTCACTTATTTATTTTACCTTGATTGATTTCACTTGAACATCCAGATGCGTGCACGTCCTCGCCTTCGCAATCGTCTTGAGTTTCCATCAATAAAGCTTCATCTAAATACTCTTCATCGGTTACACTTCCATCATTTCGCTGCTTCATAACTTTGGTCAAGTAATCTGCAACTAAAAAACACCATGCACTTTTTATATATACTACATTATACATCGCATTTTGGTTACTTTGCCAGATATCATGTCTTTATAATTTATAAATTGTACGTCTTTATTAGTGGATTTAAATTATATAACTAATTAGGGAAACATTGTGAAACATCGTTGATCTATTCATTTGTTACCATCTATTATATCTAGGTACGAGTAATGTAGGATGAGTAAAAAGCTTAATTACCCTCTTCATCTTCAACGACTATATTTGATGAAAAATTTGTCGGTGCCACATCCATTAAATGAGGAACGATCATGCCTACTTCTGGGTTGAGTTCAGCAGGAGGCAATGGCGGACCACCTCCAGTTGCCATACAAGCCTGCTTCTCTTTAGTCAAGGCATCTCGTTGGATGTGCTTGAGATTGATCCACATTTTTTTCAATTGGTCCATTGTTCTCTGAGGAAATTCGAACTCAAGTATAATTAGGAAATTTGTTGCGTTCGTCGTGACTTAAAAATAAAACATTCATGAAGTAAAAGATTATTTCACTTACCGTGTGTACAACTTCTTTCGAATTGTTGTATTTTTCTGTAATTTTCTCCCACGCGACTTTTTTCATTTTTAGCGTTGATGCATCACTTTTCTTGGCTTCTATGATGTCTTTCTGTTCACTTATAAAATTCAGCAATAACTTCCGTTCAAGCGAGGTGTAATGCTTGCTTTTCGAGGTCATTTTGGATTTCGACTTCGTTATTATTCAAAAATAATTATTCGAGTACAATAGACAAAACAATTGCTGAGACCTTATTCACTTTGACATTTATCAAATTTCACATATGGCGGCTCGTAAAACCGCGTTCTCATCTATGATTGGTCGATACAACGGTAAATTTCCGATATTACCCGAACGCCGAACAAGCACGTTCTCAAGCAAATGCTTTGTCAAGACGGCTTCCGTTCAAATAAGACCATCTTCAGAAGCGCCGTCTTCACGAAGATCATCTTATTTCGGAACTATGAAATATACGGCATCTTAAGAACGCCGCGGTCTAATGAGATCGTCTTGGCGAAGACGATCTTGGAGTGCATTTGAGATCTGACTATGAATACCGCCCATAGATTGTGTGATGGGCGCGTAAGAGGCTAGAGAGGGGGTAACTTTTGCGCGCGATCTGGCTATATATCATTTTGCATCTCTCTCGCACGCAGCCTACTTCTCAAGTATCATGCTGCCTTATGCACAGTTCACTTCTCATTATTTACTTGTTCCGTCTCTGTCACACGCAGCTCACTTCTCGACGTCTTAGCAATAGTGGCGCCATCCCGGTATGACCCCATTTTTGTAGCCACTTTTTTCAAGTCTCTCCATATGAGATCGGACTCCTCCCACTCTAGCCTCCCTGGTCAGGGGGCTGCTCTAGTCTCCATCGTTACGACCTACGATGAGGCATTTTATGTATTTCGATGTTACTTTATATGAATCGAGAATCGATTAATCGACCGCCAAAAAAATCGACAAAATATAATCGATTATTTCACAGAAAACATCGACACTTTCAATGAATCGAAAAACATCGCCCATCCTAGTTGCAGCGGGTGTTGTCAAACGGCGTGACCCGTAACGTCGGCGGGATTAATCTTTTAAAAAAACCAACGTAGATTTTCGAAGAAAAAGTGAGAAATATCGAAAATCGAAGTGAAACGCGGTGAAACAAAAACAATGAATCTTCCGAAAAATTGATACATTGCGCAATAAAAAATACTTTTATTTTAATGTTCAAAAATATTTAGGTTCATGTTTCAGACAATAAGATTAGAAAGATTTACACAAAATTGCATCAGAATCGGTCGATTACTTTTTTAGCTACACGTCACACCAGTTTTGAAAATGCAGTTTAGACTGGATTAATAAAAAAAAAAAATGTAACAGCCGAAAGCTGTCATAAAACGTACCCTCACTCTCAAAAATAGTGAGACTGGCTTTCCTTTAAAGGAAAATCAGAAAATGTTGTCCTCGCCTAAAGGTACCTCCCCCTTAATCGCCACTGCAATTTACCAATGATTCAGAAGAGCCCTCCGTATGTTCCAAGATACCTCCCTCCGCCTAAGGAACACCTCAATTATAAAAGTACGGTTGCCCATCATACATTTTTATAGTGCTACCCATCACCGTCAACCGGTAGAATAAATTGATAAGTTCGAGTGGTCCGGCTACCGTCATAGTGATATCGAGCACACGCGATGATGAAAGGAGGCAATGATATTCGAGTACCTCGCAAAGGGTATACAAGCGTCAGCTCAGTACGTAGGAACGTGTGAGCGTTTAGGCGCGTTAAGAATCGTCTTGATCTTTCGCGTTGCATCTCGTCTATCATATATCACATGCCACCGTACTCCCCATAAAGACGTTTAACGACGGTTAGAAACCCGGGCGAAGTACCGAAAGTATAGAGTACGTTTTTTTCGCGACCGATGCAAAATGTAACGTCGATAAAGCGTACGGATCGGCAGCGAGAACGACAATATGGCGATGAGCTTAGCAGCTGACTAGATATAGGTTATACGCGTTTCAATCGAGCGACAACGCGGAGAACTAATTTTTCACGCGAGTGGCATCCTCGTCGGCCCTCGACGGCCGGGGATTTTCCGAGAGACACATCGCGAACGGTTATGAATAGTTGCGACCTAGAAAAGATGAGCGCGTGAATGCTTGCACGGTCGCGCGGATAATACGCGTTTATCGACAGTCTCGATATACGCGAAAGTAATTTCGAAATAAAAGGCGCTTGGTGGGCCTAACTAACGGTCGGATCAAACGCGTATCTTACGATAAACAAAGAATGGCGGCTAGCTCGAGGAGTCGCGACGCCGAGTTGCTTCAGCAAGTGAGGATCCTTCTATGGGGCAATACCGTGAAAGAAGATGTTTTCAAACGATGGGCCCAGGGTGAGACGCAAAAAGTTGTATTCTGCACGTAGTGCTGTGAAAATGAGGGCGTCATTTAATTCATCGAAGCCCACAGGCTTTTATTTCAGCCCTGACGAGGCCACTGCTCTTGTTCAGACGGAAGGAGGACCCTGCGCGGTCATAGCTCCCGTTCAGGCTTTCATTCTGAAGCAACTGTTGTTGGAAAGCGAACCGGACACTTGGGCCTCTGTTGATACGGCTAAACAAAACAAACTACTGGCTGGAGCGGCAGCGGAAATAATCGCCCAGGCCGTTGACCAGGCGAGGCCTGTCTATCGTATTGTCTACCCAGATGCATCCGTGACTGCCACGGAGCATAACGTGCGTCCGGACTTAGCCGAAAATGGCGAAATTGGAGATCGTGCGGATAATTGCAGCGGTGAAGCCTTGTCGCCCAAATCGGACGACAAGCCTGAAGAGGCTGTACTCGCAACGCTCAATTCCGAATACTTCCACTCGCGATTGAGGTTTGCAGAGCATATTTGGGGTAAACTCTCTCGGACGGTGGATTGAGCATTACTGATTTTCAGAATCCTCGAGATCGACAGCCTGGACCGATTGGAAGCATATTTCACGAGCCGGATCGAAATGCTCAGAGAGCCCTTCGGCATTCTCCTGTTTCTTTACACAGTCATGTGTTCCAAAGGAATATCGGTGATGCGATCGGAGACCTCCGATTTGGCGGAACCCTTAATTGACTCTACTTACGGATATGGGAGCCAAAGTTTAATCAATTTGATGCTGACGGGACGCGCGGTCAGCCACGTTTGGGATCATGATCAGGATATCGGAGGACTCAGTAAGTCGCATGGATATAGCCGGTCAGGGGCTGTTCACACAATGCTTTCCGATAGGGCCAAATTTTGTCACACCAAAGGCATAAGCAATACCAACATAATTTCACGAAACCTATAGTTTCATGGTATTGAAGTTTGCATCGTTTGACTGCAAGGGAAATATATTTTCTTCATATTACCGATTTTTTGTAGCACAGTCATTTTACGAAAATGACTTAAATATTTTCGAGGATCCGAAAAAAAATCTATAACCGAGACCTGCAAAAAAATATTTCAGATAATAATGAAAATAAAGAAATGAAGGAGATCATGAAGAATTTTCGTTACAATTCAATGATGCAAACGTCAGCACCGTATGATTTCTAGATTTCTATAGTAATTTCGTTTTATGATAGCAGTCAAGTTAACAATTACCTGAGATGCTAGTGGCGCTGTCTCTCGACTAATGTCTATGAAAAATAGGAACGCTGAAAGTTTGATGGAAAAAAGAAACAAAACATTATTGATAAACATTTCAATGAAAAACTATTCAATAATTCGAAAAAGAATAATAGAATAGAACAATGATTATTTTCAAATCTTCTTAGTCACAACGCGTATCATCTACATTTACTTTTTTACGATGATAGTGAATTATTAGAAAGGACCGAATTTTGTCACCCCGAGACCATAAGCAATACCAACCTAATTACCTGAAACCTATGGTTTCTAGATTTCTATAGTGATTTCGTTTTACGATAGCAGTCAACTCAGCAATGTCCTGGGATGCTAGTAGCGCTCTCGACTCTTCGACGATCAAAAATAAGAACGCCACAATTTTGATACAAAATAGAAACAAAAAACTATTGATAAAAATCTCAATAAAAAACCATTCAATAATTCGAAAGCGAATAGGACAGTTAAATTTTGTTATTATAGTAAAAGTATGACAATGATTATTCTGAAACCTTAGGGAAAAGGCTTATCATCCACATTTACTTTTGTACGATAATAGTGCATTATAGCGTTGCCAGCTCTTATTATTTCCAGTGCTGACACACTTACGCTATCGGGTTATCGACATTTTTATTCTGTTATCGCTTGGTTGTTCTCACATTCTGACAAAATTCGGCATAGTGACGCAGAGTGACCAGCCCCTGCGTCTAGTATCGCGGTTAGACAACGATGTGCTCATTTCCGATGCTCCTTTTGCCAGAACTTCGCGGTATCGACAAACAAAACGCCGTGGGCTTTTTGGCACTTTTGGAGCACTTGCGCTACTGCGAGGTCGGAGCGTTTCTTAAATCGCCGTCCCATCCGGTGTGGGTACTCGGTTCGGAAACCCACCTGACCGTGCTCTTCTCGACCGATCGGAGGCTCGTCAGCCCGGAGACGCCCGCGGAACAGGCGCGTAGAGTATTTAAGAAATTCGATCCGGAGGGTAATAATTTCATTTCGGCAGATTTACTCCAGGACATTCTGGAAGAGCTCGGACTCTGCGCCGAAACAGAATAGTCAGTACCACTAATCGGCTCGTTCCTTGAACACGTTCGAGCTTTTGTTAATATTGAAAACCAAAAAGCCTCGCGGCGGAAACTTAACGCGCTAGCTGCAACGAATCATTGTTTCTTCCATAGTGTCAACATAATGAGGAAAAAGTTGGACAGTGAGTGCCTCGGTATAATACTTCTGGCAGGATTCATGGATGAATTCTTCCCGGAGGAAACGCCCACCTGCCCCGACACATTCCCGTTGTACCATTACAATGGTCTGCCACATAGTAATCCGGACAACGGATTAAAATATCACATCGGACAGGCTGTACTTCTTGAATGCAATGTCAAATGTATCCTGGACAGTAATCCGATGCTCACAGTACTACAGACCAAATGGCCGAGCATTGAAATTCAGTGGAACGCTGGAAAAACACCCAGCTTAAATTAACGTCTATTGAACTGATTAATTATTGATAATAATACAAATATAATTTATTATTATTATTATTATTATTATAGAAACGATGAAAAAATCTGTGCACGCTTAGGGGTAAACGACGATGAAAAAGATGGCCACGCAGTAAATATGTTTAGCCCTCTCAGTGCGAACGCAAAGTCGTGGAAAATGGCGATTTAGGAAAAAAAATGAACCACCTTGTTTCGTAGAATTACAAAGTAACGATACAAAGCGGGCTTTTTTTAAAAATAAAGATTGAGAATAAACAGATGAAAGCAACAAATGAATACAGAAAATTGGCATTTTTATGTTTGCCATGAATCTTTTGTGGTATATGAACAACGGCTGTAGTCCAAAGAGGTAGTTTCATCCTCGCTCTTATCTGCACATTCTCTACAGTTTTTAATGGCGATGAAGCTCCATCGAGTCAAGACTTGAGTTGAGATACAGTTAGAAAATGTGGAATTTTATTATCGATTTCGCAAAAATGATTTTCCGGATAGAACCATTTTTTATCCATACGAATGCTAAGAAGTGCAATTTGAGTCTTTATAAATTAAAGAAGGTGTACAATGTCACGAAAATATATGTCATTGTGGTAATAGTTTAATGAAAAGGTTTGAATGAAATATGGCATATGCGAACAACAATAACTTCATTTTATTGACAACTTGCATGGTGGTTACAAGGAGCACTTACATTGGGTGGCAATGTATATTTTTCGTTCCCTCATCTACAGTTCGAGACATATAATCTCAATAATGATGCGAATTTTAAGACAAGTGGGAAAAGGGGGTGTGCCTGTTGGAATTAATAATTAGACTCAGATATCCCGACTAAACTTTCATGCTACAAAGACAATTCCGAATCTAAAAGTACGATCAGAATTTGGTCGAACCGATTTTAGATTCTCAAGAAAAATCTTTTTTACTAGTAGAAATCTGTTCAATTGTTATATTGGGATTACAAATAAGTCTCCGCAGTTTGACAAGAGATGGCCCCACCAGGAGGTTATGGTTGAAATTATCAGATGTAAAACGTCATGTCGTAAGGTTGGACATGTGGCAAGACCATAACCTCGAGATATTAGCGATTTTGTATCAGCATCACATCATTTTTTTCGTGCGAAAATTTCGAGTTTTGAGCCTAATAAGCGTCATTTGCGGGAACGTTTGGTTTACTTATTTGATTCGAAGAAATCTGCAGCTGACGCGCACGATTGCTTGTAGAAGCATATGGTGAGGCTGCTTTAAGTGAGAAGTTCTCGTGAGTGGTTTCAAAAGTTTAAGAACGGTGAGTTTGACGTCGAAGACAAAGAACAGCGGAAGGCCGAAAGTGTACGAATACACGGAATTGGAAGCATAATTGGAGGGACATTTGTACCAAACGTAAGAAGAACTTGTACTTACATTAGGAGTGGCCCAACAAGCAAATTCACATCGCTTTAAATCGTTCGGAATTATTCAAAAGCAAGGAAATTGGGTTCCATATGAACTGAAGCCGAGAAATGTTGAACGCCGATTTTGCACATGTGAAACGCTGCTTGCCAGGCATAAGCGAAAGGGTCACTCATATAACACTCAATTGAGAAGTTTCACCCCACCCGCCGTATTCACCAGACATACGGCGGGTCTCTGACTATCATTTATTTCGATCGATGACGCACGGCCTGTCTGAGCAGCACTTTACATCATATGAAGATACCAAAAATTAGGTCGATTTTTGGATAGCCTCAAAAGATGAAGTGTTCTTCCGACGTTGTATCCATATCCAATTTTTTATTAAAAAAAACGGCGGCGACATATTTGTACTTCCAATAGAAATGAGTGACAAACTTTAGAATTGCAGATTTATTTGCACAATTAACTGTTGTGTTGTGTTACAATTTTAGGTATACTCAAAGAGCAAATGATTCTTCTTGTTTTTGGCAAACTTATCAATAGAAAATATAGCTTCGACGTATTTTCAGGTTAATAGCAAGTTTGGTTTGAAGACTGCAGATATATACAACTTGTCAAATAAGTTTAAGTGCGAATGGACCAATCAGAACCATGCTTAGCGCACTGAACTCGGTTAACCGGGAGCTGTGGAACCGGGTCTAATTTCCTTAGGGTTATATGTTCTCTTCTGTTTCTCTAATCTCTGCATTGCGGGGAGTCAAACTTCGAGTATCGACTGCCTTTGCAGCTGCAATCGTTATATGCAGTGCATAAGAAAACGAAAGGTTAAGAATAACAGGAAAGAGAATATAATGCTGAGTGAATTAGACGAAAGTCTAGTCCACGGTCTTACATGCAGGTCTGGAAACTCCGTTAGCTCACATGGTTCCTTTGCTGAAGCTTGATGCTAGAAGAGCTGCAATCGAGGAATGTTTGCGATAGAGACAACAATACTACTCACGCATTCACGTTATAGACTAAACAGGGAGGCTACAGTGGGAGGAGTCCGATCTCTTATGGAGAGACTTGAAAAAAGTGGCTACAAAAATGTGGTCATACTGGGATGGCGCCACTATTGCTAAGACGTCGAGAAGTGAGCTGCGTGTGACAGAGACGGAACAAGTAAATAATGAGAAGTGAACTGTGCATAAGGCAGCATGATACTTGAGAAGTAGGCTGCGTGCGAGAGAGATGTAAAATGATATATAGCCAGGTCGCGCGCAAAAGTTACCCCCTCTCTAGCCTCTTACGCGCCCATCACACAATCATAGTAGCGCGTGTTCGTGAGCGAGCGACGCTCGGACATCTTCGTCAAGAGCCGAGCGCGCCGAAGTTTCCCGACCGCGCCTGCGGCAGCTACACCAACACATGGACGCCGAGCTCGTTCATGTACGGCCAAGCCGAAACGAAGGTTTCGAGGGAAAAAGCAATCTGAGCACGACTCGCGCGTGACGTCACTCGACGGAACGCGCGAGGCTTTTAGATAAAGAATAATAATGAAATACAGAAATTAAGTCAATGTTTTTTTCGTTGGGGAAGCAGTAAAAAAACAAAATTCATTTATATACATAAAAAAATTCTTAAGAATTTTGAATCTAGACAAAACTTCTACAAATTATCACTCATTATGATACGCTGTACGGATAAAGAATAATAACGAAATACACAAATTAAGTCAATAGGTTTTTTTGTTGCGGAAGCAGTGACAAACAAAATGTATTTCTAGATACACGAAAATTCATGAGAATTTTGAATCCAGACAAAACTTTCGCAAATGATCTCGCAGCATATCACACATAATAATACGTTGTTCACATAAACAATAATAACTAAATACAGAAATTAAGTCAATGTTTTTTTTTCGTTGCGGAAGCACTGACAAAGAAAATTTATTTATAGACACAAGAAAATTCATAGAAATATTGAATCCAGACAAAACTTTTACAAATTATCACACATCATATTCACATGTTATGATACACTTTACAGATAAATCGATCTTACAGTTTTTATTTTTTCCTATTGTCTTTCGTTTTAATTTTTTTTGCATTATTATTTTCGTTGACCGATCGCGCTAGAAAGGGTCCTCTCATGACGAGATAATAGTTTATAACTCTCACAAAATTCATAAGAATTTTGAATCTAGACGACACATCTACAAATTATCACACATTATGATACGCTGTACAGACAAAGAATAATAACGAAATACAGAAATGAAGTCAATGTTTTTTTTTTCGTTGCGGTACAACTTGTGTCTGGATTCAAAATTCTTATGAAATTTCTTGTGTCTATAAATAAATTCTGTTACTGCTTCTGCAACGGAAAAAAATATTGTCTTAATTTCTGTATTTCGTTATTATTTTCTATCTGTACAGCGTATCATCAGTGTGAATATGATATGTGATAATTTGTAAAACTTTTGTCGTGATCCAATATTCTTATCAATTTTTTTGTGTCTGTAAATGCACTTTCTTAATTACTGCTTCCACAAAAAAAAACATATTGACTTAATTTCTGTACTTCGTTATTATTCTTTATCTGTGCAGCGTATTATAATATGTGAATTTGTGTGATAATTGGTAAAACTTCTGTCTGGATTCACAATTATCATGAATTTTCTTGTATCTAGAATCGAATCTTGTTTGTTACTGCTTCCGCAACGAAAAAAAACATATTGCCTTAATTTTTGTATTTCGGTATTATTCTTTATCTGCACAGAGTATTATAATGTGTGAATATGATGTGTGTTCATTTGTGAAAGTTTTGTCTGGATTCAAAATTCTCATGAATTTTCGTGTATTGAGAAATAAATTTTATTTGTTACTGCTTCCGCAACAAAAAAAAATATATTGACTTAATTTGTGTATTTCATTCTTATTCTTTATCTGTACCGTGTATCATAATGAGTGATAATTTGTAGAAGTTTTGTCTAGATTCAACATTCTTATGAATTTTCTTATGTCTATAAATAAATTTTGTTACTGCTTCCGCAATAAAAAAAAACAATGACTTCATTTCTGTATTGCATTATTATTCTTTATCTGTACAGCGTATCATGATGTGTGATCAGTTGTAAAAGTTTTGTCTGCATTCAAAATCCTTATGAATTTTCTTCGGTCTATAAATAAATTTTGTTTGTTACTGCTTCCGCAACGAAAAAAAAAACATATTGACTTAATTTCCGCATTTCGTTATTATTCTCCAAAACAATCTATATTATCTATATAAGAATTCTCTATCTAATATATGGAAATTTCCTCACTAACTGGTTTCATAATTGATGTAATCAAATTGTCGCTGCACATGAAGTAGCAAAGGGTGCTTTCTGCATATTGTACGGCACTGGTTCGTTGCTGTCTTCAATTCGGTTCAGTAGGAGAGCAGCGCCACCCTCTCATATGAATTTCCATGGTCGTTTCTTCAACACTGCGTTCGTACTCCTTACCTCTAGTCTTCTTGAGTTTTTGTTTGGGTCGGTTATTATGAAGTCGGTCGCTATTTGACTACGTGGTGGGGGTTATTTATTTGTATATATATATATATATATATATATATATATATATATATATATATATTTGTATATATATATATATATATTTGTATATATATATTTGTATATATATATATATATATTTGTATATATATATATATATATATATATATATATATATATATATATATACACACACACACACACACACACACACACACACACACACACATATATATGTGTGTGTGTGTGTGTGTGTGTATGTGTGTGTGTGTATATGTGTGTGCGTGTGCGCGCGCGCGCGCGCGTGTGTGTGTGTGTGTGTATTGAGACGTACAGGTCCGTCTCACAAATAAATAACCCCCACCACGTAGTCAAATAGCGACCGACTTCGCGATGGAAGGAAGAGAGGGGGGAATAGAGTTGCGCCCTCGTTTACGGGTTGTAAACGAGGGCGCAAGTGTTTTACCTGATCCACGAGAACGGATCGCGCAAAATTCATTAAACTTAAACTAAAAAAAATAAACCTCCAAATGTTTAAATCTTAGCTTTCCCGCAGTCATTTTTGGTTAGTTAACAAACTAAATAACCTTAGGAATGATAAAATTGGCAATTTTTTTTTAATCAGATGGCTAATTTTAAGAATGTTTCACCTCGCTGTCTTTGAAGGCCAATTTTAGCCAAAGTAGCCCCATAAAGTACTACTTTTTTAAAATTATTATGAAAGCTAACAGTCTGGCGCATTCTTTGGCCTAATTAGCAACCATGAAGTCACCTGTTTAGATTTTTAATTTAAAGTTGAAAATTTAAGTCATAATTTACCGAACATAAATTTTTCACTTTAGACCAACATTTTCATAACTTTCATCACAGTTACGAAGCTGATTATTTTATGCATAAAAGTACTACTCATGAAGATTCAGTTGCAAAAAAAAATGTCCACAAAGTCTTCTACTTTTTTCGTCGATTTTTTTTAATTGGTCAGGTCGAAAATTCTCAAAAATTCGGAAAAAAAATCATAACTCGAAAACTATGAAAAGTCGCGGGACATACATGGGGGTTATTCGGACACCTTACGCTACCAGGGACCTACATTTTATTTTTGGACGTCAATGTTCCGGCCACCCTGTATATATATACATATATATAAATATATACTTTTCCACCCGCTATTTATATTTTGATGATATTAGTACAACGGAGCAATCATTTAATCTGTAATTGAAAAGAAACGAAAAAAAATCAATCGGATTCGAACCCTGGATGTTTGAATGAGCGCGGTACCGACTACGCTATTTTTACCACACGGAGACTAAAGGCGCGGTCCACTTAACGCCCGCAACGCCTACGACCGCGACCGCAAGATTTTTCGGTCCACTAACTGGCACACGCTCACGGGCGGCACTCGCTTTGTTAAGTAAAAAGAGACGGAGATAGAACCAATGTTGCCAAATATCAAACCTAGAAATACTGCGCGAATCGGTGGAATAACTGTTCTTTCATTTTTCTAATTAAATGTGCACATTCATTCAACATTTTACACATGGAACATTTTAGTTACAATTTTTTTTTGCATATGTCAAAAATATAAATTGTGCAAGTCTCGAGTATAATCAGTGGTATGACTAGTGTGAAGCGATAGGATTACCTTAAGGTTGTTGTTTTAAAATATTGAGATGAATAGATATTAATGCAATTTTACCAGTCGCTATGGTACCTATATTTTCAAAGCAAAAGGTGGACGGAGATTTCCGCACTCATTTATTAAATATTAAATTTTAAAGCTCACGTCAATCTCTACTTGATTGCATTGCTTATATGGGGCAACGTCATTACCATTTCAGTTTCTCGCCTACAGCTTCCACATATGTGAAGAAAGTCACTCAAAAAACAAAAATTGTGTGCAGGATAGTGTACAGAACAATATTACGGAAAAAAGACAGGTTACCGATCTAATTAATGAGAATCTATGAAAAGTATGCGACCAGTTTACGAAAAAGTAAGGCTTGTTGAGACGTATGGATTGAGATGTAGCAACGTCGAAACGATAGGAATAGCAGAACCAATCGAAGACCTCCCACGCCAATTTCAAATAAGTTAAAGTCAATGCGACTAAAAGGAACTTATTCCTTTATTTATTATAATGCATTCCTTTTTTTATAACTTTGGTGAGCATAGTACGATGTTTGTGGGCACGAATCGTCTTTTCCATCGGAAACTTTGCGGCTTATTAATTGTTTTTTCTGAATCATCTGTTGCCTCCTTGTGTTCTTCGGCTCAGGGCCGTTACTGCGACCACAACACGATCTCGTAGGGCTATTCGGGGGATTCTACAATTTCATTTTAATGCCCCGTTCGTTTTTCTTTTTCTTTTACCCTCTCGTACCTTACAAATGCGAATCGAAGCTCTGACGGTTGATGAAGAGCTCGGAATCACAGAATAGACTAGCAAGAGCTTAGCCCCCCCAAGATACATAAAAGAATGTATTTGTCGCGACAGAACAGAGAAACACGTAAATTAAGAAAACACTACGGCAAAACAGGGTGATTTACTAGAAATTAGTCACTCGAATACACCTATAAATATTGATCCTAGACAAACAGTCGTAGACAAAAATTGAATGTTTTGTCAATGTCTTTATTTTGGTAACCTTAGATTTTTCTTCAAGTATTAGGTATTCTTCAGGTATTAGCCTGATATTAAGGTCACAACCAATTTTTTAAAGGGAAACTCGTTTTTTTCATTGACCACAAATGTAGACAAAAAACTAGGGGTGTGCGGGTAACAGAATTTGGGTCGGGTCGGGTCGGGTCGGGTAATTAGACTATGACCCGTGATCGGACGGGTATACTCGAACTTTATCGAGTACCCGAGTTTTTCGAGTACTCGTCTCACATCGGGTACTCGATAAGTCGTGTTGCCGGAACAAAATTTCGGTTCATAGTATAGATAGCGCCACGGAAACATACTAAGACGGACGAAATAGGCTCCAGCTTTATGTTCTCTACCCTTCGCCGATAGGTTGGAGTTCATAAGAAATTCAAATAATTTATTTAATAATTTTGGTATTTTTGTTATGTATATATTTACAATTTTTTCCGGCAAACGTCTTTTCAGACACTCGCATTTCAGGAAATATTGGGATATTTGAATGTCGAAAAACTGAATAAAAGCAAGATTCTTCGTCGAATTTTCATTAATTCTGTCTAGTGCTAACTGGTAATTTCGGCGATTCATTCTTCTTAATTTAATTTTTTGTCATATTTTAATTTTTTTCCACGTAAAACTTGTTCTACAAACGCTTATATCTCTGAAACTAATCAAGATATTTTCAATTTTAAAATGTCAAATGGTCAAAGCTACATTCCTCTCGCTTCGAATAATCGCAAGGCGTTGAAACTTGGTCGTTTTGGGTTATTTCTCCATTCAAAACCCAGGTTAAAAAATTCAAAACTTTAAGGCGTTCGCCGGAACAGAAGATATTTATTGTATATTTTCTCCTTACGCACACTTTTTAGTGATGCCAAAACGCAACTTTCCCGCACTATTACGATACGGTCCGCCAAAAGTGACCGTTTCTTACTCCACCCTCCTAACAGAGACACACACACACAGGATAGAAAAGTGAGACGAAAAAAGATTTTTTACAGTATTATCATTTATTCGTTTTATCGCCTTCTTCGAGTTTTCGTTTTCTCCCATTATTTGATCGATACACCTAAATAAAAAATATAAATAATAAATACGGATCTCCGAGTCGTTTACGAACATTCGAATTTCAAGAGTACTCGACGTTTACGAGTACCAAAAATTTGAGAGTACCCGATTACCAAATTCGGAAACCCGATAGTGGCGGGTAATGCAAAAACGTAACCCGTCGGGTACCCGACCCGACCTGAACATCGGATACCCGAGTGAATCGGGTACCCGCACATCCCTACAAAAAACCAATGACCTACGGTATCATGAGCTTCGGATGACCTTGAAATACCGAAGGATTTTGCAAAATGGTAATTAGAGGAAGGGAAGCAAAAAAGGTGGTGCTTTTGGAAGCGAATGATGTTTTTATTGCATGACATGTTCAAAAATTTGTCCATTACCGCGATACATTTTACGATAAGATTTTCGGATGAATGGTTCTCTAGCGTTCCTTTGTTCTCATGTCCAACTCAATGAGAATAGTTTTTGAATTATCAGCGAGTTTGAAGTCGCACGTTATTATGATCTCCCATGTAGCGATTTTTCGTTACATCTATTAGTCTCCTATCGCGTCGATTTCTCACTATGAGTATATGTAAAGGGTGTCTCAAAGTGACCTGACATTTTAATTTATTAATAAAACGTATTATTTCTTTGAAAAGTACGAATATTAAAAAAAAATAAGGTACAAACATGGATATTATGCGTAGAACACAATATCCAATAAATGGCAGCCACGTCCCTGTTTGCAAACGTTAAAACTTTTCATGAAATTTTCGAAAACATTTTGGCACAATTACGGACTAATTTCATTAATAGTGCGTCCAATTGCTTCCTTGAGCTCCGGAATGGTCCGTGGATAATTGACATACCTTTCCCTTTCAGAAAATCCCAAAGATAGAAGTCCAATGGCCTCAAATCGCACGACCTTGGTGGCCAATTTACATAGCCGCGGCACGAGATAACACGACCATGAAACTTCACCTGCAATAACTATGCAGTAACAATGCAGCAAATAACAATTTCTATGCGTTGCTCGATCGTGTAATTCTCCATGACCAAACCTCAATACTTCCCGATGCCAGTTGTCAAAGATTAGTACTGCATGTTCGCCACACAAAAAAACGGCGCACAATTTAAAATATCAGGTTACTTTGAGATACCCTTTTTATCATACAACGCGTACAATCAAATGTGAAATCGATGTACAGAGTAAGAAATTCGGAAATGCAAAGTTTACGATAGGCGCCCTGTGGGTATTGTAACTGTTGACGATGAGTTGAGGCTATGTGCACCGCCGAATACAATAGTAAATTAAATGTTCTTGCTCCTGCCTTACACGGCTTATATACGTTGTGTAAAAGAAATAAAATTCAGTCAAAGCTGGTGCCTCGTAAGACTTTATTAATTGCCCGAGTCAGAGGAAACGTCTCGTGGCTCTGTGCATCGGAACAACTTGCCTTCCAGTCATCTACGTTCAGAGAGAATATCATTGCACCTTTGAATCCATTTGTTTTTATAAACTTAGCCTGTTATAAAATAATAACCGTTAAAATATTTGCAGCACAGCGGCGATAGATTGTATACCCTGCATACATACGTGCATGTACGCCATAATCATAAGTTGTGTGAGAATTACCTTCCGTTGAACACTCTCTTCATCCTCATAAGAGATCCATTCATCATTCTTGTACGCGTATGGAACTTTGCTCTCGAAGTCGAAATGCCGTATTGCACCATATTTAAGAAACGCGCAGATCGTCGTGTATGATACGAAACCATTTGATCCTAACTTTCCTACATTCTTTGCAGGAGCCAGAAGGCCATGATTGAGAGGATTGTCAAGCTCGTAACTATGGCCATAAGTTGGTATACCGATAACAAGTTTTTCACGAGGCATTCCTTTTGTAAGCCAATACATCGCCGAGTAATTTACATTCAATGTTTCAGCGTATCCAATTTCGGTACTCCCAGGATAGAGAGGAGCATTATGACCCGTTATTGGAAGGTACCACACATAAAAATGGTAGTCGTACGACATCAGACAGACAAAGTCCACATGCCTACGTAAGATGAAATATCCGAAACATTCGGAGGTTATGTGTAATAATTATATTCATAATATTAGTCCGTGTACTGTGAATACGCGTTTGTACTCACTTGGCAATTTTAGGAATGTTGTAACCCTCATCAATAATCGCGACCGAAGCCGCCACCGCGACTGATAACAGAAGTTGTTGGCTGCTCCGGTTAAAACTTTTTCGCAACTCCTGAAGCAACTGTATAAAATATATCCTTTCTTCATTATTACCATCTGACCAGGCCGGAAATTCCCAATCGATGTCCAGACCGTCCAGTTTCAGAAATTTTGAAACTTTAAGGACTGATTTGATGAATCTGAGAAAAACACGTGACCAAAATGTACTTGTACGGTTTGCATCTTACGGAAAAAGTCAATGGCGGAAAACCGAAAAAATGAAACTTGAGCTCAAAATCATAAAAAAACAGTTGCATATTTTTTCGCTCTTCTTTATACACTTCTGTGGGGCAGGTCATTGCCAGTGCCAACTAATTAGCTGATTTCTTAAATAATTTTTTTAACTCCGGTGTATTTGCGAGAGGTGACGGTACAAAACTGTTTTCGGTAAGGGCTATGACAAATTATCGATCAAATTAGCATACTGTTGAGGATAAGCGAAAAAGATGAGCTTATACAGGGTGAATTTTATAAGGTGGACAGGTGTTTTTAGAGGGTTTTGCGCGGTGATTTTGCGACTGAAAAAAATATGATTTTTAATGGTTTTTCACGCTTTCTTTGAAAAAAAAATATATCGTATTTTTGTCATGAATAGCATTTGCCCGACAAAATAGCGTGATATTTGTGCTCCCCGTTATGGAGAAAAAATTATCAAACATACGATTAAAGTGTATAAATCGGAATTTAATCAGTGGAACAAACGAGCTAAGTCAGGCACGACAGTGCTATGGGAAGTGCTAGTCTGCTGACGTCACAGCTGCAACTTCCGAATGGTCGGCTGTCACAGGAAGTTGGTTCAGAGTTCGATGATACGCGGTCGAGCCGAGGGACCTGAATGTGTCCCTATCTGAGAACTTGATTCAAAACAATGTAAATTCATAAAATGTTCGAGGATTCCGTGCACTGAAAATAGGATTTTCAATCATTTGCTATTCGCTAACAACTTTTGGAATAAATGATTCTAGCAATACATGTTAAAGTAATTTGACGTGGAATTATTAATTTTTACCAAATATTACGAGATTTTTGTTTTTTAATGTTGCATAAATTATCTTCACATGTTGTAGTTACATTATTTTTGAATATTTTATGAAAAAGTCAAAAATAAAAATGCTCGTATAATTTGGCAAAAAATAATAATTTCACGCGAAATTACTTTAAAATGTATTGATAGAATTATTTATTGCGAAAGTTATTAGCGAATCGCAAATGATGAGGAATATTGTTTGCGGACCATGAAATCCGCAAACATTTTCGAAATTGACATTATTTCCGATAAAGTTCGCAATCTATAGATCAACTTCAATCGATTATCTTAAACCTCAATCCATAAAGGTATTTCAGGCACATTAATCCCGTGAAACTGGGTCGTTTTCGTTTTTGCACTGCCAAACCAACAATTGTCAGTGGAAAAAATCTGAAAAAAATCATGGTCGATCTTTGGACCGTACTTCTGCAGGAATAATGAGGTTCTTTTGTTCCTTATTTTCGATTTTTAAAAAATAAATATTAAGTGAAGAAAATGATGTTGGGCGGGATGAAAACGACCCAGGTTTGCGAATCGCGGGTTAGCATTTGCTCCGCAATGGGTCAGATTGAGTCGAGAAATCTGACGATGCTGCGACAACGACGGAAGGAGCATTATTTATTTAACAAAGATAGAATCAGCGCTCGCAACGGTTCTCGGAGCACCGATCGGACATTCCTGACACTACTGGCCCGAATTCGTCTCCGATTTTATCTTATTTCCGGTCAGATTGGGTCGAGAAGTCTGACGATCCTGCGACAGCGAGGGAAGGAGCATTATTTATTTAACAAAAATGAAATCGGTAGTCGCAACGTTTCTAGGAGCCTCAATCGGAAATTCCTGATAGTACTGACCCGAATCCGTCTCCGATTTTATCCTACTTCCGGTCAGATTGGGTCGAGAAGTCTTACGATGCCGCGAGAACGACGCTAGGAGGTTTGTTTATTTAACAAAGATAAAATCGGTGCTCGGAATGGTTCTCGGAGCCTCGATCGGACATTCCCGATATTACTGCCCCGAATTCGTCTCCGATTTTATCCTACTTCCGGTCAGATTGGGTCGAGAAGTCTAACGATGCCGCGAGAACGACGCTAGGAGGTTTGTTTATTTAACAAAGATAAAATCGGTGCGCGGAATGGTTCCCGGGGCCTCGATCGGACAATCCCGATATTACTGCCCCGAATTCGTCTCCGATTTTATCTTACTTCCGGTCAGATTGGGTCGAGAAGTCTGACGATGCCGCGAGAACGACGTTAGGAGCTTTGTTTATTTAACAAAGATAAAATCGGTGCTCGGAATGGTTCCCGGGGCCTCGTTCGGACATTCCCGATATTACTGCCCCGAAATTCTCTCCGATTTTATCCTACTTCCGATCAGATTGGGTCGAGAAGTCTGACGATGCCGCGAGAACGACGCTAGGACGTTTGTTTATTTAACAAAGATAAAATCGGTGCTCGGAATGGTTCCCGGGGCCTCGATTGGACATTCCCGACATTACTGCCCCGAATTCGTCTCCGATTTTATCCTACTTTCGGTCAGATTGGGTCGAGAAGTCTGACGATGCCGCGAGAACGACGCTAGGAGCTTTGTTTATTTAACAAAGATAAAATCGGTGCTCGGAACGGTTCCCGGGGCCTCGATCGGACATTCCCGATATTACTGCCCCGAATTCGTCTCCGATTTTATCCTACTTCCGGTCAGATTGGGTCGAGAAGTCTAACGATGCCGCGAGAACGACGCTAGGAGCTTTGTTTATTTAACAAAGATAAAATCGGTGCTCGGAACGGTTCCCGGGGCCTCGATCGGACATTCCCGATATTACTGCCCCGAATTCGTCTCCGATTTTATCTTATTACCGGTCAGATTGAGTCGAGAAGTCGGACGATGTCGCGAGAACGACGGTAGGAGCTTTGTTTATTTAACAAAGATAAAATCGGTGCTCGGAATGGTTCTCGGAGCCTCGATCGGACATTCCCGATATTACTGCCCCGAATTCGTCTCCGATTTTATCCTACTTCCGGGCGTATTGAGTCGAGAAGTCTAACGATGCCGCGAGAACGCCGCTTGGAGCTTTGTTTATTTAACAAAGATAAAATCGGTGCTCGGAATGGGTCCCGGGGGCTCGATTGGACATTCCCGATATTACTGCTCCCAATTCGTCTCCGATTTTATTTTACTTCCGGTCAGAATGGATAAGGAAGTCTGACGATGCCGCGAGAACGACGCTAGGAGGTTTGTTTATTTAACAAAGATAAAATCGGTGCTCGGAATGGTTCCCGGGGCCTCGATCGGACATTCCCGATATTACTGCCCCGAATTCGTCTACGATTTTATCCTACTTCCGGTCAGATTGGGTCGAGAAGTCTGACGATGCCGTGAGAACGACGCTAGAAGCTTTGTTTATTTAACAAAGATAAAATCGGTGCCCGGAACGGTTCCCGGGGCCTGGTTCGGACATTCCCGATATTACTGCCCCGAAATAATCTCCGATTTTATCCTACATCCGGTCAGATTGGGTTGAGAAGTCTTACGATGCCGCGAGAACGACGCTAGGAGGTTTGTTTATTTAACAAACATAAAATCGGTGCTCGGAATGGTTCCCGGGGCCTTGATCGGACATTCCCGACATTACTGCCCCGAATTCGTCTCCGATTTTATCCTACTTTCGGTCAGATTGGGTCGAGAAGTCTGACGATGCCGCGAGAACGACGCTAGGAGCTTTGTTTATTTAACAAAGATAAAATCGGTGCTCGGAATGATTCCGGGGCCTCGATCGGACATTCCCGATATTACTGCCCCGAATCCGTCTCCGATTTTATCCTACTTCCGGTCAGAGTGGGTCGAGAAGTCTGACGATGCCGCGAGAACGACGCTAGGAGCTTTGTTTATTTAACAAAGATAAAATCGGTGCTCGGAATGATTCCGGGGCCTCGATCGGACATTCCCGATATTACTGCCCCGAATCCGTCTCCGATTTTATCCTACTTCCGGTCAGAGTGGGTCGAGAAGTCTGACGATGCCGCGAGAACGACGCTAGGAGCTTTGTTTATTTAACAAAGATAAAATCGGTGCTCGGAATGGTTCCCGGGGCCTCGATCGGACATGCCCGATACTACTGCCCCCAAACCGTCTCCGATTTTATCTTACTTCCGGTCAGATTGGGTCGAGAAGTCTGACGATGCCGCGAGAACGACGCTAGGAGGTTTGTTTATTTAACAAAGATAAAATCGGTGCTCGGAATGGTTCTCGGAGCCTCGATCGGACATTCCCGATATTACTGCCCCGAATTCGTCTCCGATTTTATCCTACTTCCGGTCAGATTGGGTCGAGAAGTCTAACGATGCCGCGAGAACGACGCTAGGAGGTTTGTTTATTTAACAAAGATAAAATCGGTGCTCGGAATGGTTCCCGGGGCCTCGATCGGACAATCCCGATATTACTGCCCCGAATTCGTCTCCGATTTTATCTTACTTCCGGTCAGATTGGGTCGAGAAGTCTGACGATGCCGCGAGAACGACGTTAGGAGCTTTGTTTATTTAACAAAGATAAAATCGGTGCTCGGAATGGTTCCCGGGGCCTCGTTCGGACATTCCCGATATTACTGCCCCGAAATTCTCTCCGATTTTATCCTACTTCCGATCAGATTGGGTCGAGAAGTCTGACGATGCCGCGAGAACGACGCTAGGACGTTTGTTTATTTAACAAAGATAAAATCGGTGCTCGGAATGGTTCCCGGGGCCTCGATTGGACATTCCCGACATTACTGCCCCGAATTCGTCTCCGATTTTATCCTACTTTCGGTCAGATTGGGTCGAGAAGTCTGACGATGCCGCGAGAACGACGCTAGGAGCTTTGTTTATTTAACAAAGATAAAATCGGTGCTCGGAACGGTTCCCGGGGCCTCGATCGGACATTCCCGATATTACTGCCCCGAATTCGTCTCCGATTTTATCCTACTTCCGGTCAGATTGGGTCCAGAAGTCTAACGATGCCGCGAGAACGACGCTAGGAGCTTTGTTTATTTAACAAAGATAAAATCGGTGCTCGGAACGGTTCCCGGGGCCTCGATCGGACATTCCCGATATTACTGCCCCGAATTCGTCTCCGATTTTATCTTATTACCGGTCAGATTGAGTCGAGAAGTCGGACGATGTCGCGAGAACGACGGTAGGAGCTTTGTTTATTTAACAAAGATAAAATCGGTGCTCGGAATGGTTCTCGGAGCCTCGATCGGACATTCCCGATATTACTGCCCCGAATTCGTCTCCGATTTTATCCTACTTCCGGGCGTATTGGGTCGAGAAGTCTAACGATGCCGCGAGAACGCCGCTTGGAGGTTTGTTTATTTAACAAAGATAAAATCGGTGCTCGGAATGGTTCCCGGGGCCTCGATCGGACAATCCCGATATTACTGCCCCGAATTCGTCTCCGATTTTATCTTACTTCCGGTCAGATTGGGTCGAGAAGTCTGACGATGCCGCGAGAACGACGTTAGGAGCTTTGTTTATTTAACAAAGATAAAATCGGTGCTCGGAATGGTTCCCGGGGCCTCGTTCGGACATTCCCGATATTACTGCCCCGAAATTCTCTCCGATTTTATCCTACTTCCGATCAGATTGGGTCGAGAAGTCTGACGATGCCGCGAGAACGACGCTAGGACGTTTGTTTATTTAACAAAGATAAAATCGGTGCTCGGAATGGTTCCCGGGGCCTCGATTGGACATTCCCGACATTACTGCCCCGAATTCGTCTCCGATTTTATCCTACTTTCGGTCAGATTGGGTCGAGAAGTCTGACGATGCCGCGAGAACGACGCTAGGAGCTTTGTTTATTTAACAAAGATAAAATCGGTGCTCGGAACGGTTCCCGGGGCCTCGATCGGACATTCCCGATATTACTGCCCCGAATTCGTCTCCGATTTTATCCTACTTCCGGTCAGATTGGGTCCAGAAGTCTAACGATGCCGCGAGAACGACGCTAGGAGCTTTGTTTATTTAACAAAGATAAAATCGGTGCTCGGAACGGTTCCCGGGGCCTCGATCGGACATTCCCGATATTACTGCCCCGAATTCGTCTCCGATTTTATCTTATTACCGGTCAGATTGAGTCGAGAAGTCGGACGATGTCGCGAGAACGACGGTAGGAGCTTTGTTTATTTAACAAAGATAAAATCGGTGCTCGGAATGGTTCTCGGAGCCTCGATCGGACATTCCCGATATTACTGCCCCGAATTCGTCTCCGATTTTATCCTACTTCCGGGCGTATTGGGTCGAGAAGTCTAACGATGCCGCGAGAACGCCGCTTGGAGCTTTGTTTATTTAACAAAGATAAAATCGGTGCTCGGAATGGGTCCCGGGGGCTCGATTGGACATTCCCGATATTACTGCTCCCAATTCGTCTCCGATTTTATTTTACTTCCGGTCAGAATGGATAAGGAAGTCTGACGATGCCGCGAGAACGACGCTAGGAGGTTTGTTTATTTAACAAAGATAAAATCGGTGCTCGGAATGGTTCCCGGGGCCTCGATCGGACATTCCCGATATTACTGCCCCGAATTCGTCTACGATTTTATCCTACTTCCGGTCAGATTGGGTCGAGAAGTCTGACGATGCCGTGAGAACGACGCTAGAAGCTTTGTTTATTTAACAAAGATAAAATCGGTGCCCGGAACGGTTCCCGGGGCCTCGTTCGGACATTCCCGATATTACTGCCCCGAAATAATCTCCGATTTTATCCTACATCCGGTCAGATTGGGTTGAGAAGTCTTACGATGCCGCGAGAACGACGCTAGGAGGTTTGTTTATTTAACAAACATAAAATCGGTGCTCGGAATGGTTCTCGGGGCCTTGATCGGACATTCCCGACATTACTGCCCCGAATTCGTCTCCGATTTTATCCTACTTTCGGTCAGATTGGGTCGAGAAGTCTGACGATGCCGCGAGAACGACGCTAGGAGCTTTGTTTATTTAACAAAGATAAAATCGGTGCTCGGAATGATTCCGGGGCCTCGATCGGACATGCCCGATATTACTGCCCCCAATTCGTCTCCGATTTTATCTTACTTCCGGTCAGAATGGATAAGGAAGTCTGACGATGCCGCGAGAACAACGCTAGGAGCTTTGTTTATTTAACAAAGATAAAATCGGTGCTCGGAACGGTTCCCGGAGCCTCGATCGGACATTCCCGATATTACTGCCCCGAATTCGTCTCCGATTTTATCCTACTTCCGGGCGTATTGGGTCGAGAAGTCTAACGATGCCGCGAGAACGCCGCTTGGAGCTTTGTTTATTTAACAAAGATAAAATCGGTGCTCGGAATGGGTCCCGGGGGCTCGATTGGACATTCCCGATATTACTGCTCCCAATTCGTCTCCGATTTTATTTTACTTCCGGTCAGAATGGATAAGGAAGTCTGACGATGCCGCGAGAACGACGCTAGGAGGTTTGTTTATTTAACAAAGATAAAATCGGTGCTCGGAATGGTTCCCGGGGCCTCGATCGGACATTCCCGATATTACTGCCCCGAATTCGTCTACGATTTTATCCTACTTCCGGTCAGATTGGGTCGAGAAGTCTGACGATGCCGTGAGAACGACGCTAGAAGCTTTGTTTATTTAACAAAGATAAAATCGGTGCCCGGAACGGTTCCCGGGGCCTCGTTCGGACATTCCCGATATTACTGCCCCGAAATAATCTCCGATTTTATCCTACATCCGGTCAGATTGGGTTGAGAAGTCTTACGATGCCGCGAGAACGACGCTAGGAGGTTTGTTTATTTAACAAACATAAAATCGGTGCTCGGAATGGTTCTCGGGGCCTTGATCGAACATTCCCGACATTACTGCCCCGAATTCGTCTCCGATTTTATCCTACTTTCGGTCAGATTGGGTCGAGAAGTCTGACGATGCCGCGAGAACGACGCTAGGAGCTTTGTTTATTTAACAAAGATAAAATCGGTGCTCGGAATGGTTCCCGGGGCCTCGATCGGACATGCCCGATATTACTGCCCCCAATTCGTCTCCGATTTTATCTTACTCCCGGTCAGAATGGATAAGGAAGTCTGACGATGCCGCGAGAACAACGCTAGGAGCTTTGTTTATTTAACAAAGATAAAATCGGTGCTCGGAACGGTTCCCGGGGCCTCGATCGGACATTCCCGATATTACTGCCCCGAATTCGTCTCCGATTTTATCCTACTTCCGGTCAGATTGGGTCGAGAAGTCTAACGATGCCGCGAGAACGACGCTAGGAGCTTTGTTTATTTAACAAAGATAAAATCGGTGCTCGGAACGGTTCCCGGGGCCTCGATCGGACATTCCCGATATTACTGCCCCGAATTCGTCTCCGATTTTATCTTATTTCCGGTCAGATTGAGTCGAGAAGTCGGACGATGCCGCGAGAACGACGGTAGGAGCTTTGTTTATTTAACAAAGATAAAATCGGTGCTCGGAATGGTTCTCGGAGCCTCGATCGGACATTCCCGATATTACTGCCCCGAATTCGTCTCCGATTTTATCCTACTTCCGGGCGTATTGGGTCGAGAAGTCTAACGATGCCGCGAGAACGACGCTTGGAGCTTTGTTTATTTAACAAAGATAAAATCGGTGCTCGGAATGGGTCCCGGGTGCTCGATTGGACATTCCCGATATTACTGCCCCCAATTCGTCTCCGATTTTATCTTACTTCCGGTCAGAATGGATAAGGAAGTCTGACGATGCCGCGAGAACGACGCTAGGAGGTTTGTTTATTTAACAAAGATAAAATCGATGCTCGGAATGGTTCCCGGGGCCTCGATCGGACATTCCCGATATTACTGCCCCGAATTCGTCTACGATTTTATCCTACTTCCGGTCAGATTGGGTCGAGAAGTCTGACGATGCCGTGAGAACGACGCTTGGAGCTTTGTTTATTTAACAAAGATAAAATCGGTGCTCGGAATGGGTCCCGGGGGCTCGATTGGACATTCCCGATATTACTGCCCCCAATTCGTCTCCGATTTTATCTTACTTCCGGTCAGAATGGATAAGGAAGTCTGACGATGCCGCGAGAACGACGCTAGGAGGTTTGTTTATTTAACAAAGATAAAATCGGTGCTCGGAATGGTTCCCGGGGGCTCGATTGGACATTCCCGATATTACTGCCCCCAATTCGTCTCCGAGTTTATCTTACTTCCGGTCAGAATGGATAAGGAAGTCTGACGATGCCGCGAGAACGACGGAAGGAGCATTGTTTATTTAACAAAGATAAAATCGGTTCTCGGAATGGTTCTCAAAGCCTTGATCGGACATCCCCGACATTACTGCCCCGAATTCGTCTCCGATTTTATCCTACTTCCCGTCAGATTGGGTCGAGAAGTCTGACGATGCCGCGAGAACGACGCTAGGAGGTTTGTTTATTTAACAATGATAAAATCGGTGCTCGGAACGGTTCCCGGGGCCTCGATCGGACATTCCCGATATTACTGCCCCGAATTCGTCTCCGATTTCGCGGCATCGTCAGACTTCTCGACCCAATCTGACCGGAAGTAGGATAAAATCGGAGACAAATTCGGGGCAGTAATATCGGGAATATCCGATCGAGGCCCCGGGAACCGTTCCGAGCACCGATTTTATCTTTGTTAAATAAACAAAGCTCCTAGCGTCGTTCTCGCGGCATCGTCAGACTTCTCGACCCAATCTGACCGGAAGTAGGATAAAATCGGAGACGAATTCGGAACAGTAATATCGGGAATATCCGATCGAGGCCCTGGAAACCGTTCCGAGCACTGATTTTATCTTTGTTAAGTAAACAAAGCTCCTAGCGTCGTTCTCGTGGCATCGTAAGACTTCTCAACCCAATCTGACCGAAAGTAGGATAAAATCGGAGACGAATTCGGGGTAGTAATGTCGGGAATGTCCGATCAAGGCTCCGAGAACCATTCCGAGCACCGATTTTATCTTTGTTAAATAAACAAAGCTCCTACCGTCGTTCTCGCGGCATCGTCACACTTCTTGACCCAATCTGACCGGAAGTAAGATAAAATCGGAGACGAATTGGGGCAGTAGTATCGGAAATGTCCGATCGAGGCCCCGGGAACCGTTTCGAGCACCGATTTTATCTTTGTTAAATAAACAAACCTCCTAGCGTCGTTCTCGCGGCATCGTCAGACTTTTCGACCCAATCTGACCGGAAGTAGGATAAAATCGGAGACGAATTCGGGGCAGTAATATCGGGAATGTCCGATCGAGGCCCCGGGAACCGTTCCGAGCACCGATTTTATTTTTGTTAAATAAACAAAGCTCCTAGCGTCGTTCTCGCGGCATCGTCAGACTTCTCGACCCAATCTGACCGGAAGTAAGATAAAATCGGAGACGAATTGGGAGCAGTAGTATCGGAAATGTCCGATCGAGGCCCCGGGAACCATTCCGAGCACCGATTTTCTCTTTGTTAAATAAACAAACCTCCTAGCGTCGTTCTCGCGGCATCGTCAGACTTCTCGACCCAATCTGACCAGAAGTAGGATAAAATCGGAGACGAATTCGGGGCAGTAATGTCGGGAATGTCCGATCAAGGCTCTGAGAACCATTCCGAGCACTGATTTTATCTTTGTTGAATAAACAAAGCTCCTACCGTCGGTCTCGCGGCATCGTCAGACTTCTCGACCCAATCTGACCGGAAGTAGGATAAAATCGGAGACGAATTCGGGGCAGTAGTATGGGGAATGTTCGATCGAGGCCCCGGGAACCATTCCGAGTACCGATTTTATCTTTGTTAAATAAACAATGCTCCTTCCGTCGTTCTCGCGGCATCGTCAGACTTCCTTATCCATTCTGACCGGAAGTAAGATAAAATCGGAGACGAATTGGGGGCAGTAATATCGGGAATGTCCAATCGAGCCCCCGGGAGCCATTCCGAGCATCGATTTTATCTTTGTTAAATAAACAAAGCTCCTAGCGTCGTTCTCGCGGCATCGTCAGACTTCTCGACCCAATCTGACCGGAAGTAAGATAAAATCGGAGACGGATCGGGGGCAGTAGGATCGGGAATGTCCGATCGAGGCCCCGGAAACCATTCCGAGCACCGATTTTATCTTCGTTAAATAAACAAAGCTCCTAGCGTCGTTCTCGCGGCATCGTCAGACTTCTCGACCCAATCTGACCGAAAGTAGGATAAAATCGGAGACGAATTCGGGGCAGTAATGTCGGGAATGTCCGATCAAGGCTCCGAGAACCATTCCGAGCACCGATTTTATCTTTGTTAAATAAACAAAGCTCCTACCGTCGTTCTCGCGGCATCGTCCGACTTCTCGACTCAATCTGACCGGAAATAAGATAAAATCGGAGATGGATTCGGGGCAGTACTATCAGGAATTTCCGATTGAGGCTCCTAGAAATGTTTCGAACACCGATTTTATCTTTGTTAAATAAATAATGCTCCTTCCCTCGCTGTCGCAGGATCGTCAGACTTCTCGACCCAATCTGACCGGAAATAAGATAAAATCGGAGACGAATTCGGACCAGTAGTGTCAGGAATGTCCGATCGGTGCTCCGAGAACCGTTGCGAGCACTGATTCTATCTTTGTTAAATAAATAATGCTCCTTCCGTCGTTGTCGCAGCATGGAAAGATTTCACGACTCAATCTGACCCATTGCGGAGCAAATGCTAACCCGCGATTCGCAAACCTGGGTCGTTTTCATTCCGCCCAACATCATTTTCTTCACTTAATATTTATTTTTAAAAAAATCGAAAATAAGGAACAAAACAACCTTATTATTCCTGTAGACGTACGGTCTAACGATCGACCATGATTTTTTTTTCAGATTTTTTCCACTGACAATTGTTGGTTTGGCAGTGCAAATCCGAAAACGACCCAGTTTCACGGGATTAATGTGCCTGAAATACCTTTATGGATTGAGGTTTAAGATAATCGATTGAAGTTGATCTATAGATTGCGAACTTTATCGGAAATAATGTCAATTTCGAAAATGTTTGCGGATTTCATATTCCGCATACAATATTCCTCATCATTTGCGATTCGCTAATAACTTTCGCAATAAATAATTCTATCAATACATTTTAAAGTAATTTCGCGTGAAATTATTATTTTTTGCCAAATTATACGAGCATATTTATTTTTGACTTTTTCATAAAATATTCAAAAATTCTGTAACTACAACATGTAAAGATAATTTATGCAACATTAAAAAACAACAATCTCGTAATATTTGGTAAAATTAATAATTCCACGTCAAATTACTTTAACATGTATTGCTAGAATCATTTATTCCAAAAGTTGTTAGCGAATCGCAAATGATTGAAAATCGTATTTTCAGTGCATGGAATCCTCGAACATTTTATAAATTGACACTATTTTGAATCAAGTTCTCAGATAGGGACACATTCAGGTCCGTCGGCTCGACCGCGTATCATCGGACTCTGAACCAACTTCCTGTGACAGCCGGCCATTCGGAAGTTGCAGCTGTGACGTCAGCAGACTAGCACTTCCTATAGCACTGTCGTGCCTGACTTGGCTCGTTTGTTCCACTGATTAAATTTCGATTTATTCACTTTAATCGTATGTTTGATAATTTTTTTCTCCATGACGGGGAGCACAAATAAAGTTTTTCTGGAGTGTCCCGTATTCGGAATTTTATAAACTTCATTCTGCTGCACGCATAATGGATTTTTTATTCTTTTCCAGAATACGCTATTTTCTCTGGCAAATGCTATTCATGACAAAAATACGATATATTTTTTTTCAAAGAAAGCGTGAAAAAACATTAAAAATCATATTTTTTTTCAGTCGCAAAATCACCGCGCAGGACCCTCTAAAAACACCTGTCCACCTTATAAAAGTCACCCTGTATATATCGAGAATTTAACGGTCATCGAAACGTCTCAAACGAGAGTTTTTCGGGAAGGTTCGAGATTACAACATCGGGTATAAATACGGGAGCATAAACACAGCGGGGCGAGTGCTTGTAACTACTCTGTATGGCAAACATTTATGTTTCTCGAAAAAACCACATTTTTTGTATATCCTGGCCTATCATTTTCAATAGGTTATGGGCCCAGAATACGCGAACTGTAATAGTGAAAATGTTGAGTTTTTTTCTTTTATTTTTAACGAGTAAGAGCAGGTGAAAAACTTGTTGGGAGAAAAAAGGTGTTAACAATGGCGGCTACGTTTAAAATTGATCCCTTAACAGGAGAAAATTATGACACCGGGAAGATCCATATGAGAGCCATTCTCAAAAAGAATGGTCGATGGGGCTATGTGTCTGGTGTAGTACCCCATGTAGTCATCGTTAGATAATGACGGAAAAGCGGAAGCGGATATTCTGTTAGCAGTCAGTCCCGGTTAATTGCGGGCTTTAGATGGTCTGGAGTCGTCAAAGGATATTTGGGAAATTTTGAAAGCCACGTACGAATCCAAAGGCCCGGCGCCAAAAGCGTCGTTGTTAAAAAAACGTGTGACGCAGCGTATGCGAGAGGGTGATGACCTGAGGAAATACATTGCCGAGTTTTCCGACACGGTGAAAAAAATAAGAGAGGTGGGATTGGACATACCGCAGGAAATGATGGTAATGTTGCTACTTTGTAGTCGGCCAGATTCTTTCGAAATGTTCCGAGAATCTATGGAATCACGAGACGAGCTGCCTTCGTTGGATGTTTTTAAAGTAAAATTATTCGAGCGAAACAAGGGAAAAGCCGTTGAGGCTGGCAGTAGCCAAGGTGTGATGTACGCGAAGAAGCCAAATTATCATCATTATTTAAATCCGAACGTAGCATCAGAAACGGCCGAGTCGGGACCGATAAATAAAAGAAGAACAGTGTTTTATCGGTGTGGTTGTATGGGTCATTTTAGACGTGACTGTCATGTTAGACTCCCAGCAAAATCAAAACAAAGCGCCAGGCAGCTTGGGGATCATGAAAATGAGTCACATTCGTGGAAACATGTCCGTGGATCAACCATGTTGACTACGAACGAAGAGATAATGCACGGTCGCGTTGAACGTACCTAGTGGTGTACCATATGTGTAATGAGAAGGACGCGTTCGAGAGTTTTACACAAGTGAATACGGTGTTGACCCTGGCGAATAGTCAGAGCACGCGAATAACAGGGACCGGTAATGTTCGATTGATGGTTGACGCGAGTGATGGTGATCAGGAGATAAATTTCGAAAAAGCCTTTTATGTGGCGGATTTGCGTACGAACTTGTTGTCGGTAGCAAAAGCCACTGATCACAGATACGAGGTCACGTTTCGAAAAACAGAAGCGGTCGTAACAGACGAAAAAGACAAAATTATATTGCGCGCGGATCGAAGAGGTAATTTGTATTACGTGCGAAAAGGTGAGGATCGTGCGAATAACGTGCAGTGTGAGGTTGCTCCGAAAAAGACATTGACATTTGGCATGCTAAGATGGGATATTTAAATGAACGAGACTTAAAGGCGATTGCTAAGAGCGGTTTAGTGTACGGTCTAAATTTCAAAAGTAATGAAAAGTTATCGGGGTGCGAAGTATGCGTGCGCGAAAAACAAATACGCTTGCCATTTGTTAAAAGTATTGGTGAACGTAAACAAGAATTACTGGAAATAGTATACAGTGATGTGTGCGTTCCGATGAGGCATTCATCGTGTTCGGGCATGAGATACTTCGTAACGTTCGTCGATGATAAGTCCCGGTGGTGCGAAGTGTTTTTCGTGAAAAGCAAGGCGGATGTTTTGGAAGCGTTTAAACAATATAAACAAGAGTCTGAGACGTTCACCGGAAAGAAAATCAGAACGTTGCAATCTGACAATGGGAAAGAGTATTGTAACCGAGATTTTGATGCGTTTTAAGAAATCATGAAATTCAGCGGCGGTTGTCAACGCCACACGCCACAACAGAACGGGGTCGCGGAAAGAAAAAATCGCACCCTCGTGGAAATGGCGAGGTGCATGATGCGGCAAGCAGGAGCTCCACCTGCGGTCTGAGCGGAAGCGGTGCGCAATGCGAATTATACACGGAATAGATGTCCGACCATTGCTTTGAATGGTCAAATACCGCATAAATTGTGGACCGGGAAAACCCCCACTCTAGTTCATATGCAGGTGTTCGGATCCAGAGCTACGTATTAGACAAAAGTCAGAGCAGGGGAAAATTCGAATCGAGATCAGAACAAGGAGTTTTCATCGGTTATTCGCAGAGTTCCAAGGGATATCGCGTGTACATGCCAAAAACTCGAAAAACGGTTATTAGTCACGATGTGAGGTTCCTGAGCGCATCGGGATTTAATCGCAAGTATAGAGAGTTTTTGGAGGAAGAGAGCCCACCAAATGACATCACGATCGAGGGCACGCAACAGCAAGAAACCCGAGAACCGAGTCAGACGCTGATGGAGAAGGCGTGTGAACCTGTGCTACGACGTACTAGAAAGAGACAAAGTACTATGTCTTGGGAAAATATCGTAGAGCCCGCTAAATGTGGAAGGGGGCGTCGGAGGATTATACGCACAGGTTCGGCAGGTAGACCGCGTAAAAGATATAATTCGGCAAATGCGGCCGAAGAAGAGGATAGTGCTTCAAAAGAGAAGAGGGAAATGCCAGAAGAAGGGGAAGATCATCCGAGCGCGGTAAATAAAGACGAACTAGGAATCGATAATGATGTGTTTATCGAAAGCACAAATCTGACAGTGACGGAAGAACCGGTCACGTGGGAGCAAGCGAGTGAGACGGACGATGCGAAGGCGTGGCTACTTGCGTTACAAGAGGAGTTCCTAGCACAGATGAAAAATAATACGTGGAAAATTGTGGAACGTCCCAAAGATCGAAAAGTGATCGGCAGTAGATTTGTACTTTGTAGCAAGAACAATGGAAATATACAAAGGAAAAAAGTGCGCCTGGTCGCAAAAGGATGCTCGCAGAGGCCGGTGGAAGACTTCAAAGAAACGTATTCGCCAGTGCCGAGATCAACGTAGGTCAGGGTGTTGGCAGCATTGGCAGCGGAGTTCGGGCTCGAGATACATCAGATGGACGTTGTAACAGCGTATTTGAAGGGGGTTCTTGAAGAAAAAGTTTATATGGGAGTGCCGGAACAATTACGCGAAGTGTTAGAAAGGATAGTTTCGAATAAACCTGTAGGTTTGAGTGCCGGAGTGATAGACGATAATAAAATAATAAAAACGGCTGAGCGGTGGTTGACGGGTCTGAATAAGTGCAGCGACGGTGTTTGTTTATTAAAAAAGGCATTGTATGGCTTGCGGCAGTCGGGTATACAATGGCATAAAAAGTTGGTGGAAATGTTAAGATTGCTAGAGTTCAACCCGATGTCGCAAGACCCATGTATGTTTGTGAGTAAGAGAAATGGCGAAATTATGTTGATCGCGATAGATGTTAACGATATGTTGCTCGCGGGTAGCGATGCTACCCGTGCGTTTCGTGGATGAGTGAAGTTAAAAATTCCATTTTGGAGTCATTCGAGACCAAAGATGTTGGCAAAGTAGATAGGTGTCTCGGGATCGAATTTTCGCGCCGCCAAAGTTATCGCGTAAGTCTTACGCAACGGTCCTATATTAAGCCGGTGTTGAAGCGTTTTAACATGGAAAATTGTAAACCAGTGACCACACCGATGGAGGTGAATTGTAAATTATCAAAGCCAAAGAGAGTACAACAGTGAAATGCGAGTTTATCCGTATCAAAGCCTAATAGGCGCTCTGTTGTATCTGGCAGTAACAACTAGACCAGATATCGCGTACTCAGTGAATTATCTTAGTCAATTTAATACGAATTATGCTGCTGAGCATTGGAAAGCGGCAAAGAGGGTTTTACGATATTTAAAGGGAACCATCGATTTTGGTTTGGCGTATGAGAAAACAGGTTTATCGTTGTTCGGTGTCGTGGACGCAGATTGGGCCGCAAATATCGTAGATCGGCGTTCATACTCTGGTTATGCTTTTCTTTTCGCCAATAAGCTGGGAAGCGCGAAAACAACGTACGGTTGCGTTGTCGAGCACAGAGGCGTAGTATATGGCGTTATCGGAGGCGACAAAAGAAGCGATTTACCTAAAAAGTTTGTTGTGTGAACTGGATGTGTCAAGTAACGATGAAAGTATTACGTTGTTCAATGATAATCAGGGTGCGCATAAACTAATAGAGAATAATTGTTATCATTCCAGAACCAAGCATATTGATGTGCGACATCATTTTATACGCGAGGTTTGTGAGAAAAACATAGTCAATATAAAATATTTACCGACAGAAAAAATGCCAGCCGATGTGCTAACCAAAGGATTAAGTGGTCTAAAGCATAGAGAATGTTTGGTCAATTTAGGCGTGATGAGCGTGTGTGAAAAGTAAACATAAGCTCATTAACTTCGAGGGGAAGTGTTGAGAATAAACGAAATTCATGAGCTTATATATATCGAGAATTTAACGGTCATCGAAACGTCGCGAATGAGAGTTTTTCGAGAAGGTTCGAGATCACAACATCGGGTATAAATACGGGAGCATAAACACAGTGGTGCGAGTGCTTGTAACTACTCTGTATGGCGAACATTTATCTTTCTCGAATTAACCACATTTTTTGTATATCCTGGCCTATCATTTTCAATACATACAACTACCCCGAACTCTCGAAACGAAGGATAGACGGACTGCGCTCGATCACATTACATCCTCGCATGGTTTAATTACCCGTTCCTATGAAATGAACATCGACGTTTTCACAGAACAATTTTGTACAGGAATGCAGAACATCTCCAACGTTCGATTCCATTTAATTTCATCCATTTTTAAAAGTTTATAACAACCCAGGTAGCAATTTCCAAATAGTTGTCCAGAAGTTGTCCAAATGGGTACTAAATGTCCCCTTGGAAGTTACCTATAAGTCATCATGTGCCCAACAGTTATCTTTTGGGATGATTGTTAACTTTAAGATAACTTCCGGGCGGACATTTGGTACCCATTTAGCTGACTTTTGGACAACTTTTTGAAAATTGCTACTTGGGAATATATCTTATTTTCAGTTGCAAGGTGTACTAGTGGTAGGGTCCTTTCCCACCCTCTAAACGCACCCTTTTTTGTGACTTACGGGGCTAGTCCACTTTGGAGCCACGAAAAAAGGCTATTTTCGCGATTTTTTTTGAGGATTTTATAGAAGATATGAATATAAAAATTGTTGGGCTTGACAAAGTCTTGAAATACATGAAAAAAAAATGTTTACTTTATTTTTATTCATTTTTAAGTACAAAAACTATATTTGAACGTGACGCCTCAAAAATAGGTGGGCTCGGTAGCTCCATCACAATCCGGCAACGGCTTGTCTAAAACCAAAAAATCAAAGTCCATTAGATTCAGTATGACACCAGCTACAAAATGACCCTCGGATATAAAGTTTTATCAAAAAATTAAAAAAATGGCAGATTAAAAACGAAAAAAGTAACAAAAGAAGTGTTTTTTCGCAGTTTTTCGCAAAAACAGAGTAAACATCAAAATTTTGAAACCATCGAGGATCATCTTGTTGCGAATCATGTTTACGATATGTGGTTCAAATTTCAAGAGAATCGGTTTATTAGTTTTAGAGATACGGTGGAACTAGATTTTGAAAACGTTGTTTCGAGAAAAACGCGTTTGAAGTTTATACTATGAATAACTCTTACCTAAACTCAATCGGCAATTCCTGGACCGTACAAAATCCCTTCCGATTGCTAATCATCGTCGATTTCGTCAAGTCTTGCTTGCTTTCGATTTTTCGAAATGTTCAAAGTGGACTGGCTCCTTAAGGTAGATCTGTAGTTTTGGTAACCTCTTAGGGATTGGCTGAAATCTCAGTATGGTGTAGATATGGCCTTCATAGACTGATGCCCAAAAATTCAATTCGATTCATCGTTTAGTTCATGAGATAATTGCAATTGAATATGGGTATTTTTGTACGCGATCCCTATAAAATTGATTTTAAAAAACGACAAACTTTGACCGTTTAGTTTCGGAGATATTTCCCCCGAGTCTAGTAATTTTGAGACGGATGTGAAATAAACTTATTCTGCAAACAAATTTAATTTGTTCAATTTATGCATGTATTTGTAAGTAAATTGTATTACAGCGAATACAATTTAAACTGTCGGCAAGATGTTGTAAATTCACGATCCGACGCCCTTCGACAGCGAATTCTTGTTGCTGATCGATGGGGTTATGGATATTCTCATCGCGTTTAGCCGCATTTGCTTGACACATGGCTGCCACAGCTTTCAGTCTTTTAGCAAACGCCTTTTTTCTTGTAAACTTTCCTTTGTATCGCATTTGGGTTGACATTTACACGTTTTTTAAAAATTTATATAAAATATTTCGCGAAAGACGGATCGTAGGAAGCTCAACGCTATGACTGCAGAAAAATCGCGCTGCTGGCTGCTGCCACGATTGCAGCGCTGCTCTCTATATGAGTATGAGACCTATCTATGCATGAGGTGCGAATGTGTGGGATATATAGAGGGTACAAGCTCTGTCAAAAATTTACAACCAACAGCATCGTATGAGCATTGGATGTTACTATACGCTTTGACCGAAACTTTTGGCTCATACATGTACCTACAGAACTACCTTAAGAACGAGCCACTAGAATCTCGCGAATTTCACCCCCGGGTTTCAATCTAATAAGGAGGGTTTGGTTTCCGATCGGCCGTTAATTTTTTTCAATACGCAAAAAAAATTATTAATTTTATTAATTTTTATTTCTTAAGAACACGAAAAGAACAGGCACTCTCAATGGGTAAGCACGATAAAAATCGTAAATCTCACGAATATATCCGAATCTCATTTTTTATTTTTTATTCAAAATATGTCAAACTCATGTATTCTCCTCTTTACTTAAAAGTAAACTCATTCGAACTTCACATTGCGGAACCAAAATTTATTTTGGTTTCCGATCGGCCGTTAATTTTTTTCAATACGCAAAAAAAATTATTAATTTTTATTTCTTGAGAACCCGAAAAGAACAGGCACTCTCAATGGGTAAGCACGATAAAAATCGTAAATCTCACGAATTGCGGCGTGCTTCACTCTTTGGCACGCCGACCGATAGCAGACGATAGTGAAACGTCAAATCGTGCGGCTTGTCACGAGCCTCGAACCGAATAGGTTGACAGCTAACGTAGTGAATGAATCGGTAAACGTCAGATCACGCGCGCTGGCGTCCGTCAAGCGCTGCGTTTTCGCAGAACCCTCCTGACGTAAACCACGGCTACGTGGCCCTTCGTCTACTATTCGGCCCTTTTCGATCGTCCATCATGGCGGATTCGAGCGTTTCTTTTGAAGATCGAACGCCTGTTTTCTAGTGCTTCCTATTCGATGATGCGGTCAAAAATAAAAAACGGCTCAGTAGAAATGTTCGGAGTAACTTGCTGAACCCGGGATTTCCCGTTGATACACCTATTCTGGATCACCCTATGCATATATAAATATATACAGGGTGAGGAACATAAAGTGTTACAGAGCGATACCATTCAAACTATTGATCATATATAAAAATCCTTCAGACAAAAGTGTCAGTGTTCGAGAAGGCCGTCATACTGGACCACCCTATTTTTTAATTGGTGGAGGCGCTGAAGCTATCCCAACGTCAACTCCACTTTTTTAAATAGAATGGTCCATTTTTTTTTAACTATCTTGTGGAGCACCTCAAGCCGCATAAAAAGATTAGGGGGTCAAAGTCGTTCAAGGTCATTCAAGGTCAGTATCGGTGATACAAATCTAAATATCGCGGATCACTACCAAATATTTGGTAGTGATCCGAGATATTCAGTTTTGTATTTCATTTTAATGGGTGACCTTGAATGACCTTGAACGGGAATTACGGGACATTCCACGCCATGTCACCGAGCCCGTGACTCCGACCAGTTTTGGTTTTCCTGTTTTGTTTGTAAAATTGTACCCTATTCAAGGAATATCCACCTCAATTTTTCAATTTCTATCTCTTCTTTTTCAGGAGTTATAATTTTCCAAAAAATGTCGAATTCGGAAATTTTGGAAACTCTTAAACGCTGATAACTCCTCAAGTAATTGAGATATCGACAAATGTCACTATACAATTTTTTTCATTATGAAGCATAGTTTCGTTAAAAAATATTAAAAAATTATCAATTATCAATGTCAACGTTTTTTGTGCATCTAAAGTGAAAACTATTTTTAAAAAAAGATGATTGCCTTCTTTATTTTCGTTTTCAAAGAATTTTCTAAAATAGAGTGACTCATTCTATGATTTTTAAGACTACAGTAGAACCTCGATTATCCGAACCATTTGGGATCGAGACTAGTTCGGATAATCAAAAGTTCGGTTAATCGAAACGTGGGTTTTTTGGCACGAGATCATAAACAACACCTTTTTACATAAAAACAGTACATACATATATATTAAATTTTGACATACATATTAACGTTGATATAAATATATATGTATTTTAAACACCTGAAAAAAGTCGAATGCTTTTTTTTTTATATAAAATCGTTAATTTTTAATTGACGAATGGCTGTAACGCGCTTTTGAGCAGCTAAGTTTCGCAGCCGTTTGAGAAGGAAATGTTGCGTTGGATTGTTCATTGTTGCTCACGGCAGTGGCAGTGAGCAGCAATGTATCTTTCACGCCAACGTTCGGATAATTGAGCGTTCGGATAAACTAAGTCGTCGTTCGGATAATTGAGGGTTCGGATAATCGAGGTTCTACTGTAGTTTCATTGTGGACCCATTTTTCCTTCTATTTTTTTTCGAATTAATCATATTTTTTCAGGTTTATTTCTCATTAAAATCATTTTGATTTTATGGTTTACAATTCGACTTCGTCAGATCTGGAACGGTTTATTTTTAATTTGTGCTGAATTTAACGAAACAAATTTTTTTATTTAAAATAGTTGCGTCAAGCTTGTGTCAAGTCAGCTATATTCCACGCTCTATACATGTACAAAGCTATATTCCCATGTAACGAAAGTCTTTGTGAGCACCCATGCAAAAAAACGTATTTTTGCAATGAATAATACGCAACGAACGAAAAGCGACGAATTTTCTCAGGTGTATTTAAACCGTTAGAAATGACGTTCTGTTGAAACAAAAAAATTCGATGAAATATTTAAACTCACTTTAAAAATCTGCAAAGTTTTATCGAAATCGGGGGTGAGACACATTGTTTAGTGCTACATTGATGGAAAGTGAATCGCAAAATCTGTACCGTCCGCGATGCTGATGTTTAATGATAAATGGTATAGTAAACATAGAGTAATAATTATCATGAAAATGAAAAGCGTAAGGCCTCGTACACACTCAGCGCTTGTCGCGGCGTTACGGTTGGAGATCTCTTATATGGTAAAGAGCTTGTGGCCGTAAATGAACTCCACAAGGAAGGAGTGATTTTATAGCCCCGGCATTGCAGATTAATCGGTAGGTCATTTAGTCACAAAATGTTTCAGTCTGGAAACTTCAAACGCGTTTTTCTGACAACCGCCTTTTTGCGAACCTCGTACACGATAACTTAAAAACGATCTGATTGATCATTTTGCACACCTTTAGATAATACAAGTACACATCTATGTGAACCTAAAGATCCGTGAAAATTATTTTAAGAAAATATTTCTTCATTAACAAGTACTATAGTAAAAATTATACGAAAAATATAAAATTCTTTAAAAAATTATGTATTCTTTTCGAATTTTCACTCTTCTTTTAATTTTTTAGGTTCACATATAGCGTGTGGGTCTCAGAAATCTAAAACTTCTTGACTCTGATGTTTCAGATTAATGCACTAGGCGCTAGGTTGTAAGCCGTCCACCAACTCAGGCGGCAACTTGCTTCTAAGCAAGTGTCGTATAGCCGCTACTTTTTTTTAATATGAAAAGAATTTTGATGTCCAAAGATGTAATAATATGTACATAGAGTTTTAATTAACTTAAACATTCGCTAATGTCCACTACCTAAAGAGACCTCCTCCCTTCGGCGCGCATTTGAAAGTGTAAGCTCAGATGGCTTATCCAATAAAATGAAGCGCGTGCTTCCCAAGCACCCAATGTGTATTAGGCCCAGACCTGCCACAACGTTGGATTTCGTTGCTGAAGAAAGGAGGAGCTGCCCGCGCAAATAAAAAATGCATCAAGAATCAAAAATTTGTGGGTTTCCGGCGAGAATGAGAGGATATTGATAACCCCGGCCGGATAGAGGAAATTACCATCCTACCTAACTTTTGTTATTGTCACGCGACGGGCCATATTCCACGCGTACAAAGAATAATCCTGAGATGATTCCATCAAAGGAGTTTTAAGAATATTTCATTCTTGCCACGAGGAAACGAGAAACGGTACCATGTTTGACGTTGATCGCTGAGTCGCATATCTCGAAGGTTCTCGCGGTATATAGATGTAGTCAATTGGAATTGTATAAACTCAATTACTATTATACGAAAGCGAAAGATTATCTGACTTTTCTAAACCGTTTTATAATGGATTTTATTTTGTTTAATCGTTATTGAAACGTAAAAGTCAATCTAAAGGAAAAAATTGGTTGCCTACTCTCATTCGTCTCAAAGGTCGTCTTCATCGAAATATGAGGCGAGATTGAGAGCTTAGATGATTAATCATTGTCGATGTGCCTGCATGGGAGTAGGGTTATTTTTGCGCGAAGAATGATTTTTAACATATTTTGTGCGCAATTCGCAAAGCCGGGCCCATAGCACCTTCTTCAGCGATTAGTAGGCGGCAAATAAATTTGGGGGTTGACAAATGTTGTAGCGCTATTTATTTTCCAATAAATGTATAAATCATTTTCTAATACATGTATATTTTATTTATATCCACGAAGATGCTGTAACCAATCAGACCATAAATGGAAGTCTCTTAAGGTACATTACACCAATCAGCTTTTTTAAACCCTGATTCAGCAAAACAGCAACATTTTTTGCAAAATAAAAACTCCTTAATGTTTTGCCTAAAGAAACTGTATTGGTAATTACTGCTTTGACGGATTAGATCCATGTCGTGTCCGTTTTTGAATATTCCTGCTTTACTGTTCGCTTAATTCAACTTTATAGCAGGAAAGTAAGATATAGTGGAATATAGTGGAAAGATATAGTGGAAAGTAAGATATAGTGGTCTTTTGAGTAATATAGTTACATTATTATTGTTACTGCAAATTAAGAGGTACCATAACATAAAAACACCGAAGTTTGATAAAAATCAATAAAAATAAAATCTTCACTTAGTTGCTACTCACTTTTTTCTATTTGTTTGAGTTTTCACCATTTCAGGAAATCCTCCTTCGATCTCGTTCATCCCACCCACGCTAAGCATAACTTTAAGGTCCAGCTCTTTGTCCTTCAGTTGTGCCACGCTTTTATATATCGATGAAGAACCTTCCAAACTTATTATACTGTTCACTACTGAGGCAAATCCCACGATGATATGCGTACAAATGTGAGGGTCAAGGCTCGATGGACTGGGTTCGTGAGACGTGTTTAGCTCCCTCGGTATAGTGTAGTAGCAGACGACTATCTGATTGCTAAATCACCATACATGATTAAATATTAGAATGTATTTAAAGCCAACACTGGTGGATGGGCGGTCGGGGTTCGACTGCTTCGCATTGAGGAGCCTTGCTCGGATGGCCAATGCTCGGAAGGGTGACCGCTGAGCGGAAGGCCCAGACTTCTGGACCTTGGTGTAGATACTTGAGTGAAAAGTCTGTGCACTACACAAGACGTAGCTAAAGACGGCTGTGAAGGCAGCGGAAGTTAGGCTAGACTAGCGACGTGCTGCAGACAGTGTTAGGAAAGAGTTCAATTAAGAAGATAGTACGTAAAAACCCGCAAGGGTATTTGTTGGAACTAAGGAAATATAGTAGATAGTTTTTAAAATTTCTTTTTGTTTCTACGGTACACGCTGTTCGCGTTTGTTACCTATTTTTCCCCACTGTGACTGTTTCTTTCCTTCACTGTTTTTTCCACATTCCATTTTCTTCAGCTTTCTCCCGGTTCCCCCCTCCGTGAAGCCGCAGCCGACTTCCCCCTCTGTATCATATTCATCGTGACATTTCTGTCATGGGTATAGAGAAACTGCGGAAAACCTATACCAGTAGAGCCGATCATCCCCCCCCCCCCCCCCACCAAGGCGTGGAACTAGTCTTATTTCTCCGCGAAATGCCGAAGAAAACCATTTCACGACGAAATGTACGCGACTGGGATTCGAACCCAGGACCTCCCGGTCCGCAGGTTTAGTGGCAAGCAGCCCCCTGACACTAGCCTACTATTCCTATACGATAAACAAAAACGCGTTTTGTCCCGGCTTTTGAGTTGTTGAAATCGCCACTACCTAGCGTTGGCAGTTATGCGACAGCCTTGGGCTCTAAATACTCCGACCAGCTGAACGATTCGATACTTTCGTTTCATGCTGTTATCGTTATTGTGATAACAGTACGAACTGTTACAGCGATAACAGAATCCACATACACGCAAATAATGGTTTTTATAAACTTATCTACACTAGACTTTTATTCATGTAAAATATTCGAAACACCGGTGAAACTTACATATATATACATTCCTGTCATACGACTACTAGCGCCACAGTGCGGCTAGGACATTTTGCGAACAGCAGTGATCTACCAGTATCAGCCCCCAGGTGGCAAGCACGCTAACCACTAGACCATTGCACCGGTTTAGTTAGTTTATTAAAGTGATTACAACAATCACAATGCTCGATTCTGTCTCTTTCTATACAATATGTTGAACCAGCACAGAATAACCTGACCTACAATAGCGACCGGGGTTCGTCGGATGTGTAACGTATAGAAACATTTTTAAGCAAATCGTAGGACCATACCTAGCTACTATAAAACGCCTGTTCCTCGATGAGAAATCATTAACCTACCGAGGACTGTTCACGAGAAAAACTGTTTGCTACGTTGACATCAGCGTTACTTGTGTAGCAACTCATTCGAACTACTGTTCGTAATAGTAGCATCCGATAATTCGCAATGTGCTACGCCAAGTGTTAATACCATGCGTAGGCGGTAAATATTGGAGTTCATTCTTAAACTGTATAGCAAACGAACCGGCAATATTTAAAAGTTATTTTTCTAGTGCCGAGTCTACCACAAGTGATAACGAAAAGGCATTTCAAACAACCGTTGCATCGACATAATCACAGGATCGCTGAATCGAGTCTCGTTTCGACGACTTTTCTGCCAATTTAATCCATTTTTTTTGTTTCTCATTCTTAGTATTCTGAAGCACGTCATATCCATTTCATTATTCTTTTTATAATTGTTTAACCCCTCTATAATGTCCAGTCAGATAACAATGATTTTGAAAGCGCATATTGTCTTGCGCATATGGTTTCTCCCATATACGATATTGGGTGAGAGACAATCTCCGATGCTGGTTCCATGAGTGTTTTGTTTCACCACCAATGCAATTTGAGGCCGAGCGTTGTCATGTAGCAGAATAACCTTTCGGCGATTTGATGCTACCGCCGCACAGTGTTTCAGTCTCGAGAATTGTCACAAAATATCAAAGAGATGTCAGATTCGAAGCAAAATATAGCATATATAGGGGTTTTCGAAGTTACTGATGACGAATCCGAAATGCAAATTCAGAAACTCAAAATAGCGGATCCAAAATGGCCGACATTTTTGCAAAAAAACTTGTCAGATTTGATTAAAAATCCGTATATAGAGGGTTTTTGACAATACCAATGACGAATTCGAAATTCAAATTTTGGAACTCGAAATGGCCGACATTTCACAAAAAAATTTCTCACTTCATCCGAAAATTCATTTATGTGGGTTTCGAAGGTTGCTGATGACGAATCCGAAATGCAAATGCAGAAACTCAAAATGGCGGATACAAAATGGCCGACATTTGGGCGAAAAACTTGTCAGACTTAATTGAAAATCCGTGTATAGAAGTTTTCGATGATACCAATGACGAATCCGAAATCCATATTTTGGGATTCGAAGTGGCCGATCCAAAATGGCCGACATTTTACCAAAAAAAAACTTCTCAGTTTCGTCCGAGAATCCATTTATGAGGGTTGCTGATAACGAATCCGAAAACGAAATTTCCAAATTAAAAAATTCCACATTTTAGGAAATAATACTGACTCATTCTTAACACGATTCGGCCTTTGCGCACCATAATTTCACTCATCTTTAAGTGCATTCATTCAAGTTGATACCCTCAAGCTGTATTCACTAGTCGATCTGAGAACATTTATGCGATTAATTCTCGATATTTACTGCGAAGGTTATTAGGGTTACATAAAACAGTTGTTTTCAAAACTAGGCATGATCAAAAATTGAAAAAAAGTTAGTTTACAAAAAAACTTTTCACTAATTTTTATCACCAAAACTTAGGAAAAATTTACCAAAAAGAAATTGGTTTTGAAAAAAAAACTGTTGATTAGTTTTTTCCTTCCAAAAAAAGATTAGGTTTACAGAAAACTGTTAATCAGTTTTTTCTTCCAAAAAAAAAGATTAGTTGTGAAAAAACTGTTTTGTGTAACCCTAATAACCTTCGCCGAAAAAAATCGCATAAATGTTCTCACATCGAATAGTGAATGCAACTTAGGGGTATCAACTTTTAAATGATAAAATTAAAGATGAGTGAAATTATGGTACACAAAGGCCGAATCGTGTCAAAAATGAGTCAGTATTGTTTTCTGAAATGTTTTACAAATTTGTGAAAAAAAATGTTTTACAAAGTTGTGAAAAAAAATCGAAAAAAATTGGCCCCTTCATTTTGATCATCATTACACGATGTTTAGGAACAATACTTGTTCCTTTAATTGTTTTGAAAAACTTTGATCAATCGGTCCGGAAAAATGGGTGGATGGATCAATTTAAAAAAATTCAGGGCTATTGGGGATACATTAAGCTGGGAAAAACCTGGCAACAATAGTCTTTCTATCAATATTTGTAAAGTAGTGGTAAATTTACTGAAAAACCATAAAAAGTCATTATTTTGTACTTTTTTCAAATTAATGTTAAGGGTGAAACATGTTTTTCTCATAAATCAACGAAATGCTCTTGCAGGAAATTTATTCAAGTATTCAAAGCTGTCCTTCAATTCCCTGTGCGATCATTGATTGCTTCAGATATTGATGATTAAAGACAATAGGATCTTTTTTTTCATTCAAAGTCAGATATCTCAGCAATGAATTGATGTGGAGAGACAAAAAACAAATTGTAGCTGAATAAACAAGCTAACTGATTTATGCATTGATTTAACTTAAAAAAAAATCCTGAGCCAATGGACCCTTGAAAAAAAACAACAAGATGTGGAAACATTTTTTCTTGCGCTCTTTCTTATGATTGCGCGATAACCGTAGCTCACAAAAATGTTTGCCAAAAAGTCTCGAAACACGAAACTTTAAGCTTCGACATGCTTTTTTTTCATCTTGGTACGACCATTTTTCACAAAGATACACCGCTTCAAAAACGCTAAAAAAATCTAAGAAATGTTCTATTCCTTAATTTTTTTGGAATAGTTTAAAACAAAGTGATACTATAATCAGATAAAATTAAAGTCAGGCTGTAAGTACTGATTTCCGAAGTACAATCCATGAAAAGCGAGCATATACGTCCGGATGTAAAAAGGTACCATACAAAACACAAAACTATTTGAGTCCCTTTTCAACTGCGACGCTGCGCGCATACGTGTACTCGAGCGCATCGCTCGAAATACAGTTTGTTATAAATAAGGTAAGCATTGCAAAGCAGCTGTTTCTTGGAATATTCGATGAAAAATAGTCTAAACTAAGTATTAAATTTTGAACCAAAGTGGTAAGAATGGGTAAAAAAGGTAGCTTGACATTCCGACTCGCGCGATTAGAAATTAAATTTCTTGAACAGTTGATATTTCACGGCCCTTTAGTAAGAATTAAACAAAAGTCAATAAAATAGTAATTTGTATTCGAATCCTACATACCTTAAGGAATACTCTCCATCAAGCCACATTCAAATCGAACACACCAAGCATTAACTATTCACTTCTAAATAATTACAAATATTTCGGAGCGACTGTGTCTGATGCGCATCGTTCTGAAAGCGTTAACTCGGGCTGACGCTCGAGAGGAGATATAGAGATTTACTTTTCTGCTCTTTCGGCATAGTATGCGGCAAAGTCATCCCTACAAAAGTGTGGGATTATTATACTGAAAAAAATATCGAACATTTTCGATTTTGTCACATTTTTCGAGACTTTGAAACGCTGTGCGCCGGCCTGTTTTGAACAAAATTATTGTTTAAACGATCCAGTTGGTACTGCTGTTGGTAATGTTTGGCAGTGACCATTTCCTTGTGTTTCCAGAGTTCACAAAACATTAGCGCTCCACATCCCACCAGGTTCAAAGCATGGCTTTGTGACTATGGATATTTCGTTTTGGCATCGATATCGATGGTTGGCTAGAATCAACCTATGATTTCCTCTGCTTAGAGTTGTCGAAATAAATCCATTTTCCATCCCCAGTTACAATACGCCACACGAAACTTTTTTCTGTGCCTCGCAAGCAAAAAAATGGAGCTTTTTAGTTGATTCGCCATGGCGTCCGCGTTTAGCTCTCATTTTGCAGTAATTTCCCTTCTTTCTGTATCTTCCCAATCGTATGCAAACCTTGGGATAGTGTTGACTTGGCGACATTGAGCTGTTCAGCCAATTCTTTCACTTTGTGAGAAGCGTTTTGCTAGCAAGTTTTGCCAGTACCAATTTTCAAATTTGTTCGACCGACCTGGTCGTTGCTCGTCACAAGGGCCACAACCACTACTTTTTAATCGTCGAAAATAAACTCTACACATTGTTTCGGATGGTGCAGACTCAACATAAGTCTGTGTACGTCATCGGTGAGTTTTAGCTGTTATTTATCTCAAATCAAAGTAGTGCTGTATTAAAGTATAAAACAGCTAGAGACACCTATAGTCGAACGGCGAGTTTCAATGCAACTATCTAATATTAGGAATGTCAATCGCGCGGAAGTGCTGCAATACTGCACGGAGACTGACGAAAGTCGCATTAAACATCACAGAAACGTCTTTCAAATTGGCAAGAACGTAAGAGAAGGAAAACGTCAATTGATAAGGCCATTTCTGCGGCACCGGCATTGCAGACTAGAAGGTGATAAAAAAAAGTTTATCAAAAAATAGTACGTAGAACTGTGAAAACATTTTTTAAACCGGCTAGATACATAACTTCAATAGATCCTCATAAATTCATCCGGAATTGTGACTATTGCTTCAAAATTGCATCATCTGGGGAATCCCGTACAGATTTCACATTGCATTGTGAACTTTTCTCGTTATAAACAATTATTCGCGTAATGTTTTACGTAAAGATAAAACTTTTTGTCAAAGGGCGCAGCCTTTTTACAAGAAACAATATTTGTTATTACCGTACATACTCAAAAACTTGTTTTTTCTAAGGCACGTAAAAAGTTTCAAGAGAAAACGTTCCGATCGCGCAACGGCACCGTGAGAGGAAGTTTCTTTTGAGAAGCTATGGCATAATCGCAGCGTGCGTTATAGCAGCATCAAGGAAGAAAATCCCTATTCTGTAAAAACTAATCTAAAAACCCAACAGGAACATTAGGGAAACTATACTAACGAAGATCGAGTCCCATAGAAATTCATGGCTTACAGGCTGTTGAAGAAAAGTTGGAGTACAAGGACAAGCTTTGACCCCAATGGTGAGATGTTATGAGCATCGCATTCGCTTGCGTGCACACGCGGACTGAGGGTACAAAAGCAAACGCGACGCGAGTGACATTTTGCAATTGGGGCGAATAGAGCGATGTTTAGAATTGTTTGTAGCATAACTTGGAATATACTGTACATATACCTGCTTGACCTCATATTGAATTGCTCATCCTGGTCGACGTCTGGATATCCGTTCCCCACGTCATAGTCCTTCCTGGAGTCTGCGTACACCCTGGCACTATGTACCCAGAAAACAATTTTATCATTAAAATGGTGGTCAAGGCTTGGTGCGTTGTAGAAATCCAATGACTATTCATCGATTGTGACAATGCGACGAAAGGCTTTTAAAGAGTGGAAATATCGAACCAAGAGCCAAGCACGCAGAGAGAGCCTATAAGAACGGAGTTCAAAACCAGACAGAGAATATAGTTCTTCCAGCGCCATCTGTAAGAAGCCAAGAAAGATAATGTGTTAATTAACATCATTCATGCATTGCTAAATAACAGCTATTTTGTTAATATTGGTATATTTGTCTGTAAAGTTACAGAAAAATACAAGTGGAAGCAGCTAACAAAAGGCGGCAGCCCAATTTATCTCCGCCTTCAACAAATAAAAAAAATCGTGAGATTAAGAAGTCTGTAAATACACACGGGAGCGACAAATTAAAAAAAAAAGAATAAACTTGGGACACAGCTTACAAAAACATAATAAAGTATATGCGGAAGTAGACAAAAAATTATAGGAAGTTATGCCTTTCGATATATTGATGGGTGACAATGAGTGGTGAACCCTTTCGACGTAAATACGCCTTCAAGTTCGGTACGAATGCTAGGTGGCATCCCAGAATTCTGAGCCACACTGAAACGGTCTACTTTGGAACGATGAGTACTCGAAGACTACGGGACGGAGGACAACCGGGGAACAACGTCCAACAGATGCAGATTGAAAGCAATAAGAAGAGGAAATCGGGTCTTCCCCACGCCCTGCAGAGGGCGTAAGTGGGCCTCGTTTAGTCGGGTACCAAAACGGCGAATCTGTACATGCCGAGTGGCCTTCAAGAGCGGGCACCGCTCGTTTGTAGCGCAACTCGAGGCGAAGAAACATTGTCTCGTACAGAATACAGTACGGAGGACAATTTGAGCCTGTTCAAACGTAGGTACTGGGAAATTTGGAAAACTTGTGTTGCAGCAAAGTTGAAATGTCGAACTGCATTCGAAGAAAGTGGAAGCAAAGTCAGCGGAAGGCACATCGAAGTGAAGCAAGCCCCATTGAAAATGCGGGAAAATGTCGACTCTACCGATTGAGGAAGGAAGCCGAGCGAGAGGAAGCAATACGGAGGTGCGAGGTTGGTATAAACGTTGATGAATGGTACCGAGATTTCAGCGTGTCGACATAGGTGGGACCCAGCGGTGCGCGGACCTGGGTTACGACAACGGAACGATACCATAACCGGTCAACCTGGGAATCACTGTAGGCCCGTTAGAGGTGGACGAAAATTGGCAAATGCATGCGTTTATAATGTCGAGGAGTTGGGGGGTAGCAGACACGCACTTCAAGACATTTGCTTTGAACGAGTTCTGTTATAAGTGCAGTTTATATGATCGTGTGAGGTTCCAGTCGAACCTTAAGGTATTTTTTCGCGGAGGGCCATATTTTGGGGGGGCATAAGCAGGGCCCTTTCGAATCATCGGTAAGTTACAGTGGTACTTAATAAAAAATAAGTTATAATCAATTATTATACCAAACAATAAACTGGAATAAAAAATTTCGTAAAAAGTTAGTAGATTCAGACATTTCTACCTTTTCTCTGAAAAGTCGTGGCTACGAAAATTCTTCTGCTAGTCGCATTTTTATAAATTTTATAATTAATATTTTATATAAGCATTCGGTGACCCCATGTTTGTATCGTCGTTACGGGATCTTTAGAATGTTTTACCCGTGTGGAGCGGTTTATATCAGGCATCTAGAATTATTTAGTGTACAAATGAGAAGATTTTTAGAGACGTTATTTCCGTTGAAAGTTCTGTAACTTGGCTTGAAATTTTAACAGTATACTGGGATGTATGTTGACTTGATTATAGACGAAAATCAGTTAATTGTTAAATATTCGGGTCCATGAAAGAAATACTTTAAGAACACACGGGGGAAACATTATGGGACATAAAGTTTTCTGTGGGGTATATCCGTCGGGGGTAAAGTACACGGGGCCCTATGCTTGTGCGTGGAGCCGTTTGACTGTTACCAACTGGTACTTATAAAATATTCGTCATATTTGACGTACGTTTTCGAACCATTCTTTTAGACCGATTTATCAAAAAAATTAACACATTCTTGAACAATCAATGATTTCATTAAATGTTCCCAGTACTTTGTATAATTCGTTTCTATCGTTTTTTTTCTCACTTAATCAACGCGAGACAAACTGGCCACATCGAAAATCGTGGTACATGATATCCGCCAGGTTGGCGGAAGTGTCGCAAAGCTAAAGACATACGCGGCCTGTTCATAACCTCAAAATCGGCCGGAGGAGCTGGCAACAGTGGAGATCGGTTGGAGTAAAAAATTATTTCGCTGGAAAGGAAAAGTGCGTACTGAAGCTGTCTATAATCTGAAAGAAAACAAGGGCTGGTCTGATGAGACGCACCGTACCTATTTTTTTAGCTCCGTGACATAATTCTTTTAGTGGATATGAACAATGTACAAAAGGGGTGCCCCTTAAAAATGGCGTTCTGACGAAACTAAAAGTCCGTATCGAATACTTTGACTGGCTTTGCAAAACTGCAAGAAAATTTGAAAATCGGGGACGCCTTGGCTGGTTTTCTGATCGGAGGGGAGTAGAGGGAGGGTATTTTTCATAAATATTTAATCAAGTAATCGAATGGATTTGTACTAGCACGAATTTTACCGGCTATCGCAAAATATTAGCTAATAATACATCGATATTGGCAAAAAAATCGAAGGATGGTTTTAACCGCCCTCGTGTGTGAGTTATCGAAAAAGCAAACAAATCTGATTCGCTACTTTTCCATTCTCTACACATGTGTACATTTTGAAACGAAACGATTTTTTTTGCTTGTCAAAACGCATTGAAAATTTGCATTTTTCCAAAGAACAACATAAAGTTGATTGTTATTTTGGCCGTTCTTATCATATATATATAATGCTTGGAAAATAAAACTTTTTGCCATTCGAAATTTCTCCGTATTTCGTTCCGTACAAAAGTTATCTCCTAAAAAGGAGAAAAAAAAACCGATTTGGAAGGGTGCGCTTCATCCCTTTATTCCGCCCCGCCGTTTTTTAACGGCGGGGCATACGTACCGACTATTTTTATCTGCTCTACAAATAGGCCAAATTTCATCGAAATCGGAGGGGGGGGGGCACCTCGCGCGGTTTCCTTGGCAGCAAAACAATGATTTGGATACGGGACTCGGGAGGAGATTTAATTTACGTGAAACGTACACGATTTAAGGGGTTAGGCTATAGTAACGGGTATAAAATCATGTGCGAATTTGACGACTTTTTTTCGTATGAAAAAGTGATTCACTCATACAATTAATTACACATCTATTTAGTATGAATATGAAGCTGTTAGAAAATATATATATATTTTTTTCAATGTACAAAATGGCCGGCTACCAATATTTTCTTTTGTTATCTTTTTTTTTAGGTACTCCACGGCGTGACATTTAGCATCCACAATTTTTTACCTAGAACAAAAAACAAAAATTCTCGTCAATGTACATTAGAATCCTTAGAGAAGTACGTACGGAATATAAAAAATATTGTTTTATTCAAAAGTTGTAGGTATTTGAATGAATTTTCAGTGAAAAATTTCGTATAAAACTGCTCATAAAATGAAAAGTTTTCGATTAATCAGAAATTCCGTACGTACTTCTCTGCGACATGCAATTAGAAACATAACTTTTAAATTTGAAATAAATCGAGTAAAAATTGTTGAAGTTATTTGTCACGCCAATTGGAAAAAAGCTGTTTCGAGAAAAACGCGTTTAAAGTTTTAGGTACTCTATGGCCGTGCCAGAGGTGGGCTTACGTTATACGCTCAAAGTCGGTGAAAAAAAAAATTCCTTGCTATAAAACGAATATTAACTTATTCTTTTGATGATAAAGCACCGTTTTAGCAAAAAAAATCGATTTTTTTTAAATTCTGCTGTGGCCTTACCCCTTGAAACAAGATAATTCGTTTGTCGAAAAAAAACATTAAGTTCCTGCACTTGCTTAAACGTAAAGAATAAATTTGTAAATAACGTTTTTTCGGTTTTTACCCGAGAATTATTTGACAAAACGTACCGACAGAAATCATTCAGAAAAATGGTTTCAAAACTATAAAGATGACGCTCAAAAATGCTTTTGAAAAAGTTTCCATCCCATCATTTCTCGCAGAAGGACAGCTAGGTTCAAGTGGCATGAAATTCGTCTAAAAACGGTTCAAGTTCATGTCTTTTCAGCAGAGGAAAATTTAACGTTGTGTCTTATCAGTGCTTATCTGCATGTACACGTACCTCTGGATACATCAACGCTTTTAGGTGACAGCGGTGTAGCTTCAAGTGGTGGCTTCAATGACGACAAAGATCGCCGCAATTACAGAAGGCTCAGGGCATGTATGCGCACGCTAACGGTAGAACTGAGAAAATGTGTCTCGAAAATTATTCTTTCGGCTTGTTGTCATTTCATGGTTGTTATGCTTTATTAACTCAGATATGTCCTGACATTTCCAGGTTTTCCACACAGGTTTTGCAAATATTCCAGGGAGATTGGAGTCAAATACAGAACATAATTTTCTTTAAGATCGAATATATGAGAATGTTAAATATTAAAATAAAATTTAAAAAAAAAGTGATATTCGAAAAAAAAAATTCAAACTGTGAAGTAAAAAAAAATATATCAATAGCAAATGCAGAACCTGTTATTTATTATCTTCTTTATTAATAGAAATTATTATATTGGTGCTAATAAATAAAAAATAAGAAACGTACTTATGTACAGTAATAATTGTGTGGTTGTGTATCGACAAATCGAATGCAAATGTATAGAACTCCAGAATAAATTAATTTTTAGTATTCAAAATTTTCCATGTGTGGCATTGACATGACTTTTTTTGTATATTATAAAAAATTACATAAATATTAAAAATATACGCAAATATTTTTTTATCCCCTACTGTTTTTTTTCAAGTCGGTTTCATTTTTCGTAATTCTTGCAAAAAGTAAATTCTTGAGAAATTCCAGAGAATTTTCAAAATTTTCTGACTTTTCCTGATTATTTTCAGAGGAAAGACATTCCCAGAGTATTCCCTGTTTTTCATATGTGTAACAATCATGCACTTTCGCATGATTGCAACCTCTTTACATAGAGACACAAGCAGTTAATCCAACAGCTACTAAAAACATTTTCGCTGAGAACTTTACCCCTACGGTAGGAGTTCTTAGACGTGTAGGTATAAATGTGATTTCCTATCTATACAGACCCGAACACCTGGGTCCGACACCCATACCGGACGTGAAGCTATGACTTCTGTTCCGAATGAGCTCACACGTGTACAGAAAGTGCATAGTGCTATGTATTTTTTTTTCGCACAGTAGCCAGCTCGACAACATCAGGGAAAGCATAGCGACAATTCAAGTACAATTTCAGCTTAAAGCAGGGTGATGTTTAAAGTTTTTTTAACATTATTATGAGTGTTTTGCTTCAATATATATATAATTCGTATGTGTCAAGTATTTATTTATGTTTAACTTCATAAATGTAAAACATTACGATGGTTATTTTTGGATTCCGATGGTTCAAGTTTTTACAATGTCTTTTATTTTACTTTTACTTCATACTGGTCACCACATTTTCCAGTTTTTTTAACCCTTCCTCCCTAAAATATTGCCCAGAACAACTATATTCCAAAGTACTATTGTATCGTATTTGTGCATAGCCACAAGAACATTGACAATATGTGTAAACACATATATTCAGCTGACTTTTAGTTGTATTACTATCAGAAAGTGAACAAAAGTATTCAATGCACAGTAGATAGTATATCAGTCATTGCCTTCATGTCCCATATATCGAATAATTTCATTTTTAACTTGTACATTTCAGCTGTCATCTGGGACAATATCAGGCCACTTAAAAGAGAAACGTAACGTATCTTATGTAAAGAAAACAGAACAATATCTCATGTTAGCAAAAATATTTTGTAACACATGGAAAATTTTAGTTCTATATGATTTTCCAATTTTATATAGTGAAATACTATTGATATATCAAGCAATTATTCTAGTAAGATTGTGCGGGTTCTCGTAGTTTAATGTTTACTGTACATGCATAATTAATTTTGCAGTTAATATAAACACATTTTTGCGACCAGACAAGTCTGTTGAGAAATACCCACTAATTGTCAATACTTTTGTAAGGAATTACATAGAAGATACACGATACTGATATATCAAGTTCCTGTATTCTTATTACTCCGTGCAGGTGTATAACAAAGCTATGGATACTCCGATAGAATTATATGCTGCATGGAACAATAGGCTTTCTCATTGTATTCAAAGACGTTTCATTATCTGCCATACCAAATTCTTATTATAGTCTCAGACATTGTAAAATTTGCAATATCCAAGTCTGTTTTTTGGGTCCATACCCCACTTTTCTTGTGACAAAAAGCGAAAAATTAGATAAGGATAGGGAGGCCGTGAACTGAGGTTAGTAAGGATTGTTTCTAAGCATTTATCTTCTGAAAGAACAAATTGCACAAAGTATACATTTTTATTTTGAAAAAAAAAATAGAAGGGCCACGCTAATGTATCCTGAATTCTAACAACTATAATGAAATAATTGCTGAAAATGTGAAAAAAGAAAACTATACGATCCCGCCTATTTATGGAAAAATACACGATTGTTTCACGAACTAAGTTGATCGTTGTTATTATCAATCAGATATGATAAAAATAAAAACACGTAGCAACATTGCTTCAAAACCTTTAAAAGATTGAGAAAAAAGCAGTGAATAACAAGAGCGGGTTTGATGTATAGTTAAATGTAATGACAGACTTACTGTCCAACTCGATTTAAGAACGTGTATTTGGCTTGCAACATTAGGCGTACTGTAGCACAACAAGCAGCGGGGGAGCCAGGGAGGCTAGAGTGGGAGGAGTCCGATCTCTTATGGAGAGACTTGAAAAAAGTGGCTACAAAAATGTGGTCAAACTGGGATGGCGCCACTATTGCTACGACCTCGAGAAGTGAGCTGCGTGTGACAGAGACGGAACAAGTAAATAATGAGAAGTGAGCTGTGCATAAGGCAGCATGATACTTGAGAAGTAGGCTGCGTGCGAGAGATGCAAAGTGATTTATAGCCAGATCGCGCGCAAAAGTTACCCCCACTCTATCCTCTTACGCGCCCATCACACAATCATAGTAGCGCGTGTCTGTGAGCGAGCGACGCTCGGACATCTTCGGAAAGAGCCGAGCGCGCCGAAGTTTCCCGACCGGGCCTGCGGCAGCTACACCAATGCATGGACGCTGAGCACGTTCATGTGCGACCAAGCCGAAACGAAGGCTTCGAGGGAAAAAGCAATCGGAGCACGACTCGCGCGTGACGTCACCCGACGGAACGCGCGAGGCTTTTAGATGATTTCAATGCTTATTTAGCTCTTGATTCTCTGCATTATCAATGTATACAAAAAAATGTATCGCGCACCCTGATCGCTTATTTTTTAGTTTATACGTAGTTTATTAATTTAAATATAATAATTAATCCAAATTACAACTTATTTATCTTCTAAAAAATTGTTTACGCTTTACTCACACCCGTCCTTATGCCAAACAAATGATTATTGATAAATGTAAGCGGAAATATATTTATATTCGTATTATTATATTAATTCTCATACTTTCATCAAGTGATAAAGCATTATCCCCAATCGCGAATCGTAACTTACGAGAATGAATATAATAATACGACTATAAATATATTTCTGCTTACTTTTATGAGTTACAATTTATTTGGCATAGGGACGGGTGGGAGTAAAGCGCAAACAATTTTTTAGAAGATAAATAAGTTGTAATTTATATGCATTATTACATTTAAATTAACGTACAAACTAATCAAATAAGCGGTCGGAGTGCGCGATAAATTTTTCGACACTGAAAGATAACTAATAAAAATAATAATGATAACTAATTTAACAAGAATTAATAGTGATAATAATTTAAAAAAAAGCACTGAGGGCAGGGAACGATCCTGCGCCCCTGCGGACCGAAGCCAGGAACGCTACCAACGGAACCATCCCATCGCTTGTAGAATATGCACTTTCTGGTACTGACGATTCGCGGCCGGATGGTTGATGGGCTTGTTTTTGGGGATAATGCTTTATCGCTTGATGAAAGTATGAGAATTAATATAATAATACGAATATAAATATATTTCCGCTTACTTTTATGAATTATAATTTATTTGGCATAAGGACGGGTGTGAGTAGAGCGTAAACAATTTTTTAGAAGATAAATAAGTTGTAATTTGGATTCATAATTATATTTAAATTAACGTATAAACTAAAAAAATAAACGATCAGGGTGCGCGATACATTTGTTTGTATACATTGATAACGCAGAGAATCAAGAGCTAAATAAGCATTGAAATCTAAAAGCCTCGCGCGTTCCGTCGGGTGACGTCACACGCGAGTCGTGCTCAGATTGCTTTTTCCCTCGAAGCCTTCGTTTCGGCTTGGCCGCACATGAACGTGCTCAGCGTCCATGTGTTGGTGTAGCTGCTGAAGGCGCGGTCGGGAATCTTCGACACCGCGCGGCTCTTGCCGAAGATGTCCGAGCGTCGCTCGCTCACGGACACGCGCTATTATGATTGTGTGATGGGCGCGTAAGAGACTAGAGAGAGGGTAACTTTTGCGCGCGATCTCGCTGCACTGCTTGCTGGGATACGTATTCGATCCTCTTCCATCCCTTTTACCCGACATCGATACTCAGCTTACTTCTCGAGGTCTTAGAGATAGTGGCGCCATCCCTTTTTGACCACATTTTTGTAGCCACTTTGAAATGCACAGATCGGCCTCCTCCCACTCTAGCCTCCATGGGGGGAGCGTTGTACCACGGTCTTACATCAGTGGTGCCAACTCCTACAGAATGTCCCCCCTAGGAAAAACTTCAAATCCCCTAGATGTCGATGAAAAACCCCTAAAGTTTTCATTGTACACCCTGTTTGAGTACTTGACTTACCTTGCAATCCAATAAAACTCGCGAGTAGACAACCAACTAACGGACACAACCTCAACGTTACAACTGGCAACGTGAAAACGTTGAACCGTAAAAGTAAAAACGGAATTCTCTTGATCAGCAAGTTGTTGGTCGTGATTCGAGATTCGAAATAAAATTTGAAATAAAATACGCAATGTGACAACAAACTAACGGACACAACCTCAACGTGACAGCGTGAAAACGTCTAACAGTAAAAGCAGTAAAAGTGAAAACAGAATTCGTTGGTCTTGACCTGCAAGTTGTTGTTCGTCGTAGTGCTAAATTCAGCCACCAGCGCCACTTGTGTTGCTAGTACAAGACATGAAGTATGGCATTGGTGTAAACCATTTTGAAAAGCAATCGATTATAATTGAGCATAAAGAAAAGTGATTCTTAAATTTAACGTTTAGTTTATAAGAAATATTTATTGCGAATGAAAGATTCTTCGCAGGAATATGTATTTCGAATATGTAAAATATATTGTCGCGCACATAATTTTGATGATCGAACGAATTGACCTATTGCAATTTCCGATCGAATTAATTGAAGATACATTGTTTTCTTTTTTTCACTTTTTTTCAAGATATACACTTTAATTTCACGCCCTCAAAAAAGTTTCTTAAATAATGTACCCGCTAAAAAACCCCTAAAGAATGCCCCTAAATAAATTTACCCCCCATAAAAACCCCTTCACATTTTGTTTCCCCCTACATTTGGGGGCAAAACCCCCAAGTTGGCATCACTGTCTTACATACAGGTCTTGAAACTCTAGTGGTGGGGGTATGTCCACGGATTGAAGCGCAGGCCTTTTCGCCTAGTGACCACGAGTGTCGCTGCGATAGAGTGATGCAGGCTGTGCGAGAGAGATGGAAATAGATTGTTGACTCATAGGAACCTAACCTAGCTGTACAATTGGCTGGTGTAGGCAAATTATGATATTCAATGTCAAAAATGCATGATGGACCTAAATACAATTAAAAGTAACTTTATCGTAAACCTGAAAAAAAAACCAAAAGACTATAGTTATCCAAGTGGGTACAATGAATATGAATGTTTTTTTATATAGGTGTCAATGTGAGCTCGTATTGGTCAAGGGGTTCGGTGCAAGCTTCGTAATGCTGCTTTCAGAGGTTCGATCGCTGTGCGCTCGGTTATTTTAAAACATGTTTTAGCTTTTATAAAAAAAATAGGCTTTACGCGTTGTTTTAATTGACCGGAAAATAAGTGGCAACTATTCCAGACCGAAGTGGAATCCAGACCGAAACACTTGCAGGATGTATTTCTCGAAAATGAAACAAATACTTAAGAAACAGTGCTTCTTTTGCAATTCTTTTCTTTTGCAATTCTCTTCGAAAAATTTTAATGCATGTCCCAAGAAACATTTTCAATAATCTCTACTTTGCAGTTTCCGAAACGGTTTGCGTTGGTAAATTTTAAAAAACACCTCTTTTTCGACCTTTAAGCGAAGGACTGTCGAGTAGGATAAATGAAAATAATTCACTGACCTGGTTTTATGTTTTCCAGCCTGGAAAGTATTTATTGTAATGATCCCAATAATTTTTCATTTTTTTTCAGGTTCCCGGCTCCAACGCCTGTTTCGCCCATTCTCGACGAATATATTTCGGTTCGAAATGATTTTCGCACACAGCGGGTCTCGGCTCTAATGTCCCAACTCCCGGTAACGTGGCCTTCCATTTTTTTAATTGCGCCAAGTCTCTCGGCACCCAAAACACTGAGCGTTTCGATTTTTCACTCCGAGAGCCTGTTTTACACGTTGGCACAATAAACCACTTAGTCATTTTTCAATATCACCGTTTTTACAAGTTTACGAGTATAGCACGTCGCGTGTGGTCGCGTGAATCAGTGGTTATGTTTGGGTTTTGTTCACTTTTGGAATGTATTTCCGTCTCTCTCACACAGCCTGCATCACTCTATAGCAGCAATCCTCGTGGTCACGAGTTGAAACAGTCGGTGCTTCAATAAGAAGCCATCCCCCACCACTGAAATTTTGAGCGAGTTTCAAGACCTGTATGTAAGACCGTGGACTGGATACAGGAGTCCTTCCTCCAATAGGGAGACAGTGAAAAAGTTTTTCTGAAAATGTGAAAGATATAGATGGCACGTCGATCGAATGAATCTATGTTCCTAGTAATATATCGGCCAACAAGGTCAATGTGATGGGACGAGGTGACGATGCATAAAAAAATCAGTGCGGTCCAGCAGTCATCTATTCAAATAATCGAAAAGTCATTCACTATTTCCGCTTAAGGTTGGAGCGGTCCAGTTGAACCAAATTACTGTTTATGAATCTTTTTTAATTAATCTTAAAAATGCCTATGGGGTACAGATTTATCCTGTAGATGCTGATGTTTGATAAAATATATAATTAAAGAAACAAATTGTGCATTTTTATATTTTTATCCCACGAAGAAAAACTTTTGTGTTACTACCAACTTGAAAAAGTATAAGATTATCGGTGATTATCACGAAAAAACTGCGTCAGTCAATATTGTATACAACTCAGAATGAAATTTTGAGTAATTTATAATGATGCTTATTTATATTTATGTCATGACATTATTCATTATTACCATTAGTAGTAGGGCTAGGCCGGTTCTAACACTGGGATCTCAGGGGGGAGCGGGGCGTGGGGTATGACGTCAGGCGGAGAGGGTGACTCGGCGGAGTGGCTGACGTCACGCGGGGAGGGGGAAATCATTGGAGCGGTGGAGGGGGGTATATATCGATTATTGATCTTTATATAGTTAACATGTATTGTTGATTTATTTTGTCTTATATTGTTTACTTCATGGATTTGATTATTTAGCGACTGTCGCCCGAGAGCCAAGTTGGTTGACCCGTGTCGCTGAGAGAAGCGATCGGATTACACATGCATGAGAGAGAGAGAGAGAGAGGGAGGGAGGAAGGGAGAGAGAGAGAGAGAGAATCAGAGATGGAGCGACCGCATCGCATGCATGTGAGATAGAGCGAGATATACATTTAATGTAGACATTCAACGACTTGAGCAGTTGGATTTGTTTGGGTGAAATCCCAAACAAACCCACGAACGTCTTCGAACATCTATTAAACGCTTTCGAACGTCTCTTGAACGACTCACGAACGTCTCATGAACGTCTCATGAACGTCTCTCGAACGTCTCCGAACGTCTGACGAACGTCTCCGAACGTCTCCCAACGTCTCACGAATGTCCCCGAACGTCTCTTGAACGTCTCCGAACGTCTCACGAACGTCTCCGAACGTGTCACGAACGTCTCCGAACGTCTCATGAACGTGTCACGAACGTCTCCGAACGTCTCATGAACGTGTCACGAACGTCTCCGAACGTCTCACGAACGTCTCCGAACGTCTCACGAACGTCTCACGAACGTCTCCGAACGTCACACGAACGTCTCCGAACGTCTCATGAACGTCACACGAACGTCTCCTAACGTCTTCGAACGTCTCACGAACGTCTCCGAACGTCTCCGATCGTCTCACGAACGTCTCATGAACGTCTCACGTACGTCTCTCGAACGTTTGAAAGCAATATTTTATACAACTGTGTAATCTCATAACAGATAATGTAACAAAGAAAGGGGTGAGGAGAATTAAAAAATCACATAATGTCACATTTCGTTTATTTGCATGAATCTTTATGATTCAACCACCAATTAAACATTTTAAATACATTTTGTAATGCACCATTTTTTTCATGCTTTTCGTATCGTAGAGTATAGCTTACGCCTACTTTACTTAAGGTATCCATATCGCCAAAGTCCACGTCCAACGTTTCAATAACTAGATCATTGTTCATATTTAATATATCAGCTAGTCATTCTCGTTTTTCATGGCCGTCAACATATACGATAGGATACATATCGTCTTCCGTTGGGCCCACAACTGCAGCTGTTATTAAACCTTAAGCCATGCTATATGGAACGTTTCCATAGGCCCACTTAAGACCATGATGATTCCGAATCAGCCGTGACGCTTCGTATCTCTCAGATTTTGTGATAAGTCTCCATGGTATGATACTCGCGAAAATGTAATGAGAGAGCACACATTCCGCTCTCAGAATCGCTACTTCCTTCACGACAAAGTTTCTCCGAACAATGAACCCTTGTAGATCGACAAATGTAGGTACAGACATAACGAAGATGTATTGGCTCGATCAAGTCGATACCAAGATCAATTGATGACTGACGTCAATATTTAAGAAACTCGTCTTTAAATTATTCATTTATCGAGCGGGGGTTACTTGCTGATCTATACAATTTTACGAACCATGTTTGTCAATGGACAATATTCAACAACGCGATCGTGCAAGATCAAACAATAGGCAGTAGTATTTGGTGGCAAATCTTCCTTACATTCAAACTCTATTCGCACGTCCACGGTAGCATTTTTCACAGACTCGTTCTGACGCGAGCAATCAATAACCGTGAGAGGGCCGTTATATTGAAACTTTGCGATAGTGAGCAAAGAATTATCACTATTACAGCCGTAATAAGATTTACGGAATCGAGAGTACATATTGAACAAAATGGCGAATCTGTTTTTGTCAAAGTGCAAATTCAAATCATCGTAAGGATAGGATTCCGAGTTGAGATAAAGTTTAACATTGGCGAGCTTGCAGTCGTCGAATAGTGTAATATCCTTTGCCATAGAATTTTTTTTGCCAGTCTGCAGCGCAAATATTACATATCTTGGTTTCTCTAGCTGGGAGGCAGCTTTCACAGTCCAGGAGTGTTTCGTTGCGCTTTGAAGCAGTGGATACTCGTATAGATCCCAAGAGCGAAAGCTCATATTCAAGTATCGCCCACTCTCCAATGTTCGAAGTAATGACAATTTAGTTATCTCATTTAGTATTACGTGAGGCATACGCCATTGTATTTTGAGCAATTCAACTTCTGCCTCTACTAATGGATGCTCACCGAATACGCAATTGTTATCATTGCGCGGAGTATCAGAATTAGCTCATGACGAGCATTGATAACAACGCGCTTGTAATCTTCACAGAATCCTAGCAATATGTTGAGAGGTACACAAAAATTGAAGTATTTTCCCCCATTATTATGTGTTACATCCCACGCAGCATTTTTCAAAGTATGACTCCTCTCAGGGCTTAGAGGGATGTAGTTTTTAATCGTGGTTGTTATTCCAACGTTTCGATTGCGATCAATCTCCACACCATCGAGCTCATAACGAACTTCATCAAACATGAATGCAACGCAATTGTTTCCCAATACTACTATTGTTTGATCATCAGGTTTTTTAAGCACCGTGAACTTTCCCTCAACGTAGAGAAAACTTTCAGATGGTAGGGTGTACAAGTCTTGGTGTTGTACACGAATTCGTATTTCATCACTGTGGCCAAACGTTGAGTTGGCATACGGATTGTACGTATGAGTCTCAATTTTGCTGATACGATCGTCAAAGATTGGCTCTCCACTGATATTCAAAACGTCAGTCATTCTTTTGCCTCAAGTATGTCGTACAATAAATCCCAGAGATTCTAAAGATTCGCGATTCGCTGCACTGAGTTTCTTCTTTGCGGGTAATTTAACACTCAATGCCGCTTGTCATCTTGCAAGAGTATTATCGTGTGGGATCGTATTATCTCGCGTAGAAATATTGTCTCTGGCGTATTCCGTGTCGTGCAGAACGAGGATCACAAGCGTCGCTTTCGTATGTGCAATCTCACCGTAATTTCTTCTCCTCGAAAATCGAGTAGTTTTCCCTTTTGATCCACGATACGTATCGTTAGATCCGTAATGCTCCGTACAACGATCGGAAGATAAATGATTTGCGCAGGCGTTTCCGATATCTTATATCCTGGTGGTACGGTCGGCGAAAATTCATGTATCGTGTGTACACGCTCGCCATTGCAGTTCGCACCAGTGGTGACACTACATTCTATGCGGATAATGTTGACATTCATTATGTTTATCGGTACATCAGATTCCTGCCATTTCCAGGGATGCAGTATTCGATTTGATGAAAATCCCAACAGGGATCCTACGTTGTCAGGTTTACTGAAATTTATTCTGTACGCACATTTGATTTCGCTCTTTAGTGTATTATGATTAGCGCGTAGCACGATTGGGTATTCGCCATTTTCATCGAGGTCATCGTTATCAACCTTTCAAGGAACAATTTCATTTTCAGCATCATCACCGCTATCAAGCCCTTTGAGTAAAATTGCACGATTCAGATACGCATTTATGGCTCTCAGTTCATACGATTCTTCAGGGATTATAATTTCCTTGTCATCATTGTCAAAGTAAAATTTGTTGTTTGATGAATTCACATTTGGTATTGTGTGATAAGTTTCGAAATCCGTCAAACCGAGCTCATAACAGCCATCATTAAAATCTATAGCGGGAAAATAATTTGCGGTTAGAAGGCTACTCTTGCCGGTCAACGTAAGCGTCGGTGACATGTTTCCCTCGAATACTGAGTTGATTGACACATTGTCACGGCTTAAATACATATTGATCATCGACGTTTTGGAGAAATGGCAAGCACAATTGCCCGCAAATACTCTGATTATAATTCTGATAAGATTCTCGATTGTATTGTATTTTTGTGGCATTTGGTCCAAAATATCACAGCGGTCGTACCGGGACCATCGGCATCATCCAAATTTACTATACCGCTCTCATTTAGTTGCCCGCCACCATAAACTGGTAAATTATTGCGCATGAAGACCCCTCTGAAGAATGGTATGCGTATGCGCCTGGCTAAGCATTCCAATTGTACATTAGTTGTTACACCCATGGGCATTTTCACCGTGTTTTGGCGTTTTTTTTCTTAGTTGAACATCCTTGTCCACGCTTGTAGGGAGCGAGATAGAGCCCATAGCCTTCTATAGCTCGATTATGACGTTGTATTTCTTCAAGTTGACGTTGCGCCGCTTTGCTATCATTCACAGTCTTTGCTATCCCAGCTGCCCCACCAGCCAGTGAACCAAGAACTCCCAGTAATGGTAACATTGGCAAAATTCCGCCACGCTTTGCTATCGGCAGTATTCTCTTCTTAACGGTTTTTTTTTCTTTGTCGATGAGTTCTTTGTCTTCATTCCCATGCCGAATTTCGTTTTTGCTTTCATAGCTGCCCAAACAGCGGTCGCTACTGTTTTCTCGCCAAAAGTCGAATCTCTCGCAGTAATACGTTTTCGTGCCGTTGTTGCAAGTATATTATCCGCAACGTGTCTTTCGCCTAAATGATTGCTTCGAGAATAGGCTATATCGTGGTCGCGACAAGCGGCATCCAATGGATTTATACCATGAATACCCCGTGCCAATCTCTGCTCTAACTGAGTGCCTGGTCCACAAAATTGGTATCCGGGAATATGTAACTCGATCGGAAGTGCATTTATTGCACGATTTAACAAACCGTTGCCTTTTCTCTTTGACATTCGGCACAATTATTTATAAACGGTGCTGGAATAAAGTCAATGTGTATTAGCTGTCCCGGTAAATTCCAATGGCGCGTGCATCGGCAATATTGCTGTACTTCCGAATCAGCCTTTATATGTTCGGGAAGCCTCTCCCACAAAATGTCAACGAAGTGATGGAAATTTTGTAACAAAACAATTTTTGGAATAAACTGTAATTGATGAGCCGTTAAGCGGAGAATACTGCAGTCGTCCGATAGGTACAAAAAAATTCTCAGTACTGAGCGGATTTGGCTCGGTGCACTCCTATAAATACTCTTCACACGACGCATTTTGGGCGAATGTGTGTTTGGATTCGAGAGAGAAAACATGCGTTTCGTGCAACAAGCGACGGTGATTCAAGTGACCAATTTCGACGATAGAGTAATGGAGGGCCAACAAGTACGCAAGTATGGAGACATGCTGCCACTTACAATACGCAGCAGTATTTGCGATCCTTCAAATTGTGGGAAAACCAATGTTTTGTTAAGTTTAATAGAAAGTCCAAATGGTGTACGTTTTGAAAACCTATATGTATACTCGAAATCGCTTCAACAGCCAAAATATCAATATGTGGAAAATCTGGTGACATCGATTACCGAAATTGGCTATTTTAAATTCTCAAATAATAGTGATGTTATCCCACCGCACGAAGCGCTTCCGAACTCCATTTTTATTTTCGATGACGTAGCATGTGACAAGCAAAATACAGTAAGAGAGTACTTTGCGATGGGCAGACACTCGAGCGTTGATTGTTTCTACCTTTGCCAAACATATGCCAAGGTTCCCAAACATCTTATACGCGACAATGTGAATCTGCTTATTTTATTTAAACAAGATCGTACAAACTTGAAACATGTTTACAATGAACATGTAAATACGGACACGTCGTATGAAGATTTTCTGGTGTTATGTCAAAAATGTTAGCAACACAAATATGGCTTCATGGTGATTGACAAAGATACCTCATTGTCCGATGGTCGATATAGAAATGGATTTAACGAGTTTGCAATACCGTAATGTAGTCAGTCGGCATTGAGACATCAGCTGTGCAACGACCGACAAATAATTTAGTGTGGGCATGATGACGACAATTGATACTGATGAAAAGATTGCCAGGGAAATTGCGAAAACAAGCGACTCAATACGCAAAAAATATCAAGCTTTGAAGACTGGAAAAATGGAAGAAGATCTTGCATTGGAGAGACACTTCAAGCCAATCACCGAACCTCTCAAGCAGATTGTTGAGCAATCAGCTGCGGTTGAGTCTCTTGGGCCGGAAATTGAATCGTTGAGTATGTTGGACGCAAAGGACCTAGAGAAGGATGTGAAACAAGGAACAAAGCGCACACGTTCGTTATTTCAAGATTCGCTGGTAACTTCTACACCGAATCAGTTGAAACGCAAGCGACTAAAGGAATCTCTGGATGATACGTCGATGGCTGCTGTACCCTTGCAACCAACCACCATTGTTGAAGAAGACGTTTTTGAGACTACGCCCGAATCATTCGTGTCTACAGTTCAACGTCAATTACAAACGGCTGAAGGTCAAAATACATGGCGCGAACATTTCGGTCCACTCGGTCAACAATATATTTCATCTATTCTTTCACAAGACAAAAATTCCAGTATGGATTACGTGTATGGCGTCAAATTTACCAATGAAGGAATGATGTTAGGCGATAAGCGTTTCGATGTGGATAATGATGAAAATATATTCATCGATGGCATAAAAATACTTGGGAACCCCTGGACTCTATGAGCTAATCTTCAAGAGAATTCCTGACGATGCAATATACACCGAGGAAGACAAAATCAAATATAAAAGTATATTGTTGGCAACAAATGCACATCGACGTGGTAGCAATATACTCAATCCTGTATTGGGTAACAAAGGCTTCAAGTATAAATATATAATTGGACCATTAACTTTCGACCGAAAAAGTGGAAGAGGTATAGAAATACCGCTCGCCATGACGTTAAATAACAACAAAATCGATTACGTCCATTGGAATGATCCCAATGAGTTGGTCGATCGTTTGCGCTTGTTGGAAGCTTCACGACACGCGGGTAACAACGCTCACGACAATGAGATAATGTCGATTATTGAGGAACTTCGCGAAGCGGGTCTCATTATAAATTAACCTATACATCGATGATAATGATCATTCCTTCATCGCTATTGATACCGAGATGTCGATCAATAAATTCGGATCATCGCTTGAAGCGCAGAATAATTCATACTATCAGTGGACTGGGCTAATAAGAAATTATACACGTGATAATGCTCTCTGTCTAACCTCTAGTGGCTTCGATGCAAGATCACGTAAAATACGAGGCGTAGCCCTACCTGAAGGGGATTGCGATGCTGCTAATAAACGTTACGTGGCAATGAAAATCAAGCTGTTAACAGAACGCCTGGATGAATTTGAGAAGAAATTCATCGCACTAGAGGATACGCTTCGAATAACTATGAACGATACGTCTAAAACGATTCAGTATGTAACCGACACTGTAGCTGACACAACGCAGGAAGATTTATAAAAGTCGTCTGGTCAAACACACGATATGCTCGGAGAAGAAAAAACGTCTGAAGAAAAGCAGCTCGTGGAGGAATTACATGCACCAGCAAGAAAAAACTTTCTGCGAAGACGTGTCATCGTACGTGGGTATAATGATTTGTGGCAGGCTATAGATGCGTGACCGCAACTCGTTATGAAGTACAATGCTCGAAAGCATCGCACGATTGGCATGAGGCCCATCGACGTTACTCCTGCGATCGCGGAGAAACTTTTAACCACCGTATACAGCAATGTAAAAATTGCGGCTCCTGCAAGATTCAAAGTCAATAATTTTGTGCGCGTAAGCAAATTCAAGACAACATTTGAAAAAGGTTTCACGCCAAATTGGACCACCGAAGTGTTTAAAATCGTCAAAGTGCAACAAACTTATTCTGTAACGTACCTAGTCGAGGACTCATGTGGAAATCCAATAGCCGGAGGATTCTACGAATACGAACGGCAACGTGTTGCCAATCCAAACATATATCTCGTGGAGAAGATAATACGCAAAAAGGGCAATGATGTTTATGTTAAATGGTTGGGAATGGATAAATCTCAAAACTCGTGGATACACAAAAATAACATATTGTAATAACTTTTATAAAGTATATGAAAAATTCAATAAAGTTTATTTACAATAGGCATACCATTTTATTTATGTATACATTCACCATTCCTTATAAAAATAAATAATTATATCCTGTAAACATTAACATACTCGCATTATATATAACATGAATATTTTTCAATATATATCAAATTTACATTACTACATTCATTATATCTATCCATTTTTATTTTATAACAATATATACAATGTAGCCTAACAAACACATTTACAATGCTATTTTATAATGACCCCAGGGTAGAGTGTCCGTACTTTTCGGCACGATATACCGCTTGTCATCGTGTGGACGTAGAGCAACTTTTGACTCTAAAATAGTGTAAACTTCGTGCAGCTTCGATCTTATGCAAGACTGCTGACGAGTCATCTCAATTTCTTCCCGTAAACAGCGAGTGTAGTCATTGAAATTTATTGTTCGCGCGACGACATTACTTTTCACACCTTTCCCCTTTTTCGTGTCTTTTTTACCATCGACTCGCAAAGCGTACATTTTTGCTCTCAATCCCACAAATTCCGTCATTACCATACCATTATTTTCATCTTTCATGAGACCGGGCACTTTCTTGTTGACTAACGGTAAACCGTACACGTTTTCCATCGGGTAATCGCTCGTATCAAATTTGTCAATGTTACGCTTCATATCGTTGTAAACGTCGTCAGACTTGATGTGGTATATGAGACTATCGGTGTCGGTATACATGATCTTGCAGTTTTGCTGATATAGCGGAATCGTGAATTCGTGGTGAAACTCATATAAACATGTTTTCGAAATGTCGAGTATACACATACCCACATAAATCGGCTTGTTAAATTTTACCTCCAGATTTCGCAATTCGACGGCAATAAGATTTTCCGAAAAGATACTTCGACTGTGAAAATTTGGTTTAGCGATCATTGCCTCTGCCCCATACCGTCCCTCCCACTTTGTTACCAGTTTCACGTCTACACGGTTTCGCACGTTTTCCATCGTTTTACCAAATACTGCATTGTTCATTAATGTATACAAATTTTTCTCGAAATCATTTGTAGCACGTGTGCGAAACTGCGTGTTCAATTCGATGTATGAACGCAACTAGGGGGATTGACTGAATTTTACAATTCGGTGTATTTTCGCTACTTTAAGTCCATGCCGCATACACTGCTGCAAATTACGATAGTGTATCACGTAACGCTTCTTATCTCATACGGTTGCGAGCAATTTCTCTTGGCGCTTGCCAGGTGGTTTGTCGCATGTCGGACAAAACGGAAGGTCACGGTGCGAATCATGCAAACGTTGCGGATATTCGAGATCGACTTCGAGAACATAGCCTACAGGCGAATCTAGCGCTATGGATAATACGTCAAAATCCGATGTGGCGTCGATCCATTGAAAATCAGCATAAGGCAAAGGTTGACACATTGCCCATCCATACAAGTTGTTCACATCGAAGTACATCAGGTATGATGATGATTTCAATGGATCGTACGATTGCATGTACTTGTTATTAGCATGTGCATATCTGTTTGAACATTGGCTTAAACCTCCGCGTATACCTCGCTCGATGAATAAAATCATGTCGATGTCGGTCAATAATTCAAACGTAATGTGCATATATTTCAACATGGCGTCCCAAGTATATCCGGGAAGAGTGTAATAATACGCCGGATCAAGCCCATAACTTTCAATACACGTATCACGGAAATTTTCGAAAATATCTGCTAATAACAAGACATCCGTCTTCAAATACAAATCGCTACGTTCACCAAGCGTTTGAATGGAAAACCGCTCCCAGACATTCTCAGCGTGAATGTACTCGCTCGCGTTTCCCCGGTCAAGGAACTGTAAAATGAGTCGCGCGGCGGCAAACACGTGTCTTCCAATCTGCTGACATGGTCAATGTATTCGTACGGGAAGACACCTTTCCGTGTTAATAATGTAAAATCATGCATCGGTAGGCCATCAAATTGTGAGCGTAAAATTTTCAGTTTGTCCGTCGTTAAAAATTATGCCAATTTCTCAAGACTTGTGGTTAGAAATTTATATGAACCGATGAAGCTTAATTTAATTTGGTTTTTTGTTTCTTCTGTAGTAGTTTGAACAGTTTTCGTGAACGAAATATATTTTTCTTTTGTTATTGGAAGCACGTAAGTTTTCCCTTTGAACGCGGTGGCCACTTCCTTCATTATAAAATGCGCATCATAGCCAGACAAATTGTGAAAAACTACCGGAATGAAAAATGATTGTTTGAAATTTAGATTGCAATTTGAATGGGCGGGGCCTCTGTAATGCCCAGTTAAATGACAATGATCGCGAACTCGTGTATCGGTTTGTGCAAAATCTCTTTCACATATGTGACACTTAATCGCGCTTCGAAATTCAAGCTCCTCGTCGGATGTTAACTGTACCATGGGGATATTTGAAGATAAAATATATTGTACATGCAAAGCTGAATTTTTTAGTTCTCCGACGAACCATGCAATGCAATCGCTACTACGGTAAGATTCATATCTGCATAACGATTGATTGTATGAACAATGTACGTAGTATGCGATACTAGAAACCTCGTGGTGTTGGTACATGTTTTGTTCATTCGTTTTCGCAAGAACGCACTCAAGATCGGCGTGTATTACGAATGGAATTTGCTCCTTATGATTGAAGTTTTTAATAGTGAGCCACTTATTCGCATCGTTCGGTAGACGGATGGCACAGGCGTTGATCTGGCCACAGTCCACAGTGTGCCCTTGCAATTTTTGCTCCGAATGAAAGTAGTGTAGACATCTGCGAAAACAAACAAAAAATCAGTTTTGAACTAATTATTTTGATACATTAAATCATATCAAATCTATATACCGACCACAGATGTATTTTCGATGATGCTTCTGACTTAATTGCGCGCTGACGAGCCTTGATAAATTCTTGATCCATGCGAAATGTCCAACCATGTTTTGCTGCGGATCTTCCACGTAGAGCAAATTGACATGCTTTTTTCTGTTTCGCTCACTCACCCGAATTGAAAGAGTGCTGTCGTTCTCAATGGTGTATACATTGATTAAAATGTCATTACGAATTTCAAATTTTTTATTTTGATTCATAGTCATTGGAAACTCAATGTCTTGAACATTTAGCACTATCGAGTAGTGCGGGTATGAAGATTCACGCGCACTGTTACGTTGGGCTGGATGAAGAGCAGCAACTACGGACCATGCGAAACATGCTTGATCACTCGATTTCACATTAACGACTGCTCTTTTCAGCATTATCGACCGCGATAACATTATGTTGCATCCCGCACGCATTGAATTATATTTATTTATATTCATAGTCAAGTTATATATTCGCGACAATGCCCACCCGCTGTCGCGTTCCTGAAACTCTTCGAGTGATGTCGAAATGGGCTCAATAACTCTTTGATCGTACCACTCGCGTAAATCAGACGTATTGAAAAGTTCATAGTTTTTAGTATTAATGCTTTTATTTGCACGCTTGTCACCCGCCACAAATTCGCCGTTGAAAACGGTATTAATTTTCACACTACCATGATTGTTGATAATGGTTTGAACGCGTGAAGGCACGACATCACTAGCGTCTTTGAGAAATTATTGAGGTTCGATGTGGTTGTGATTTATGACTACACCAGTCAAGATACGACCCTCGAATGCCGTATCAATTTCTCGCCATATGAATCCATGATTGTCATGTCCAGCACCCGTGTGTATGAAACGCTGATGCACCGAATTCTTGAAGCCTTCAAGTCGCGCAATTTGGGCTACCAACGATTGACGATTTCCAATCGATAATCGCGGTCGTTTAATTCGACTTTGTTCTTCTAACGACTCGATATACTCGTCACATCGTTGTTCCCACACAATGTACTCTTCGACCGAACTAATTTGAGCCCCTTGCTCGCCAAGATTTTTTTCAATATTATCCGTCATGTCTCTGCGCGAGGCACTCCGCAATCTCGGAAATTCAAACATTGACTGAAAGTGTGTACCTCTCAATCACGATTTATATTCCATTTCTATAACAACTGGATCCTTGGTGCCGTGTGCATTTTTTCGCTATATATTTTTCTACAGACTTTACGATTTTGCTGACATGAACTTCTTCGACGGGATTCACGAAGCGCTCGCAGAATCGAAACATTTTGGTGCAACATCATTTCAAGGTCACGATATCATAGGTGTAAAAGACCTATAAATTATGACCTTGACAAAAATTCATTTTTGTCATGGTCAGATTACCTCCTGACATTTTTTTCGTCAGTCTAAGGCCATGGAATTATTCGGGGTGGTCACGTTAAATGGCCTGTATATCAATATATTATTGCATTATATATCAATATATAATGCGTAAACATGGTATATGAATTTGGGATTATTACATTAATTTTGTTATTTTATGAACTACAGAGTTCACTGTTGACGGATGATACAGAGAATCATTCGATAAATGTGAGCGATGCTAAATAATGTTTTTTTAATTCCTTGTTTAGCAGTATTTAACTATTTTATCCCGTTTTCGATAGTCTCCAAAGTACACCGTTGTACGGAAAATGTGCAGGAAAATAAAACTTCAGAAGGCACCAGTAAACTGACAACACCGATTCGAACGAAACAGAGAATTTCTAATGGTGCAGGTAACGAGAATTTATAATACTGATAGCATTCTACGACAAAAGCATTCAATATATGCATCTTTTAATGTGTTATCATTAAAAAGGACAGATAATAAACAATATTGTCAAATTTATTTCTTTAGATACCGCCAGTAAAGGTACAAAGAGGCGACAGGTCAAGCATCTCTTCCAACAGCACACATCTGAGTACGCGGATGTTCAACAGCGAATGCTGCAACTGTAGGAAGAAAAATTGAAGCTCGCAGAGGAAAAGTTTGAATGAAAAAGAAAAGGTCACGAAGAGCAAACAGAAATCCTCGGAAACCTTATCTAAAAAGTGACAGAATTAACAGACGCGATCCTAAGTATAGCTCCACTATATTTAGAGTAAAAAAAAGCGCATCGTATGCTCAAATATATTATTTATATACTGTTATTATAGTTATTAAAATCATACGTATGAATGTTTTTCACATAAATAAAAAATTATATTTTGACCCACTACGGGCTTTGTACAAATTCTTGTTAAGAGTTGAAATATACAAATTAATATTCATGTAACGTAAAAAATACGTTGCCTCATATTTTGTCGATCGTTTCATTGCATTAACATTAACTTCTTGTATTACTTAAACACTTAATTTCGCTTAAATTAAAAAGCATCAATGCAAATGAATCGAATTGGTAAAAAACCACCGAATCACGCGATTTCGCGTTTGTTCGCCACGTGCTTCGTCAGCATTATCGTCTGGTATCGGTGACGCGAGGTCCATTTCATCCAGATGTATTTCCTCGTGTGGAACTCCCCACCTCATAGCCATATTATGTAGAATGCAACAGGCATTGACAATGAGCGCTGTAAATGCGATATAATATATTATGCAACGTAATGAATAGCAAAAATATGGTATACTAATGCATATACTACATTTAGAATTTGATCTACCAAATACAGTTTTCTAACCGAAAGCTGTTAAATGATGACAGAAATTGTACAGGGATATTACCAGCAAATTGTGGACAATAATGTAAAGCCCTTTCCTTCCGTAAGCAACACCAGCGACCCTTCAAAATGCGAAAGCATCGTTCGATAGCAACACGACTTCGCACATGGTGATCTGTATATCTTGCACCTGGAGTTCCTTCCACCCGAGATAACTTTGGCGTTAGCAAAAACGGTTGGAGAGGATACGCAGAATCACCTTAAATAAAAAATTGTAGGCAATTCCTGACAATAAAAATATTTTATTGTAAAACCTGCAAAATTAAACGTATGGATGTCTCTGAGTAGCAATAATACTGTTGAATTTTATAATAACTTACCCAGAAGCCAGGAATCACTTTCGCCATCTCTGTGATTTCGTTCTAAATGAGCCCATAATTTAGAGGATCGTAAGACTTTAGAATCGTGTGTTCGCCCGCCATTGGCACTATTGATGGCCAATATTTCACATTTGGAATCACATACCGATAATCACAAATATTGCATATTATCATATTATTGTACTTTCATCTAGTTACTTATAGCATTCGTTTTTGGATAAATATGTCAACCTTGTATAAGCCGTAACCTACTTACGACTAACACATTTAGCGAGAGATATAATTTTCTGTTAATAAATAAATATTGTCTCTCCACTTCAGGTGGACAAATGGGAATGTGTGTCCCATCAATCGCCCCAATGACACCGGGAAAGCCCCCAGCCTTGAAAAATCTAAAGAAAAATTTGTTCATATTAATATTTCAGTCTCCCAGCTAATACCTATTGTTCTTCACTTGATGTGAATTCGACTCATATGCCACAGAACTATCCTTACCCTTGTTTGATTTCTTGAATCCTGTCAGCAGTTACTGGAAATCTAATCCAACTGTCCATTACATTATTTAATGCATCAACTATAGCATGTAGAGAACGGCTTAGCGATGTTTGTGATATACACGTTAAGAAATCTTGCCCAATTTGTCCTTGGTAAGATCCTGATGCAAAAAAGTTTAGCGATGCCAGTATCTAGATGAAATAATGAATCACATTAAGGAGGATGGACTAACATTGTGAAACTAAATTGTGCTGCACAAATGAAAAACTAAAAATGCCTCTACCTGTAATTGATGAGGGATCGCACTCTCTCGTGACAGCTCAGGCATAAATGGCTTCAATTCTTGTATGAGGGCACGGGTTGCATGTTTATCCAATCTGAAATACAAAATGTATGAAATACGAAATACGGACATTAAACCTTTATTACTACTAGCGTTTCCTAATCCGAAAACTTACCTATACAGTCTACGAAATTCGGGCTCAGCGACTGAGAAAGGATCTGACATGTCTCTGAGTGTTTTTCGCGAAACTCTTATTATTTGATCGTGTGATTCGCGATCATCCTCTTCATCGTCGAGTAGTAGAATGGCAGCCATGTAAAATGCCATTTTAACGAAGCTTTTAACGGACTGTAGAGTTTTTAGATATGCGTGCGAATACAACTCGCAACACTCTAAAACACTGTTTTACATAACCTCTAAAACTTAGAAACTATCTCAAGCACGCGTTACGAAGCAGTATATTATTTTTCTCTCTCGCTCTATTCTCGGTCTTTCTCTCTCGGATCTCATCCATCCGGCAACAAATTTCTTGGGAGCTATTACGGATGTCCGTTTGGGTGAAAATGACAAAAGTGAGCAGCTCACCCTATTACCAGAGATTAGTAGGGAGTTGTACAACGCACGGTCTTACATACAGGTCTTGAAACTCGCTCAAAATTTCAGTGGTGGGGGATGGCCTCTTATTGAAGCACCGACTGTTTCAACTCGTGACCACGAGGATCGCTGCTATAGAGTGATGCAGGCTGTGTGAGAGAGACGGAAATAGATGTCAAAAGTGAACAAAACCAGCTCCATAAACTTAGCCGCCTACTATGGGAATATCGAATTTTTTTCGACGCCAGTCGATTGTTAGTCGTTTGTTAGTGTTTGTTACACAAAACCCAGCGTTTGTTAGACTTTATTTATTGAATAAAACGAAAAAAAAAATGTATGCCAAAGTTAGCCCCAGAAAATAGATTTCTGGTGAATTCGAACTTTTCTTCGTAACCAATCGATTGTTAGTCGTTTGTTAGTGATTGTTAGTAACTTTATATCGTTTGTTAGAGCTCAATTATTATTAAAATTAATGAAAAACTTTTCGGCCCTAGAGCGCGCTGCAAGCCAAGTGAAGATGGCGGCATCGTCGCGACAGCTGCTTCCGGCTTTCCACATGTGACTCGTCAATTTCAGGAAAACGTTGATTCTTGTCATTCTATTAGATTGTTAGACGATCACTAGGGATTGTTAGTTCATTTTCATCGTTTGTTAGAGCTTCATTTTTATTTAATCGCCGAAAAACTTTTCGGCGCGAGAGCGCGCTGCATGTCGCGAAGGTTGGCAGCATCGCTGCGGCAGCTGTTACGACTTTGCACATGTATCTCGTCAATTTCAGCAAAACGTTTATTCTTGTCATTCTATTAGATTGTTAGACGATCGCTAGTGATTGTTAGTTAACTTTCATCGTTTGGTAGAGCTCCATTTATATTTAATCGCTGAAAAACTTTTCGGCGCTAGAGCGCGCTGCTTGTCGCGAAGGTTGGCAGCATCGTCGCGAGAGCTGCTTCCGGCTTTCCACATGTGACTCGTCAATTTCAGCAAAACGTTGATTCTTGTCATTCTATTAGATTGTTAGACGATCGCTAGTGATTGTTAGTTAACTTTCATCGTTTGTTAGAGCTCCATTTATATTTAATCGCTGAAAAACTTTTCGGCGCTAGAGCGCGCTGCTTGTCGCGAAGGTTGGCAGCATCGTCGCGACAGCTGCTTCCGGCTTTCCACATGTGACTCGTCAATTTCAGCAAAACGTTGATTCTTGTCATTCTATTAGATTGTTAGACGATCGCTAGTGATTGTTAGTTAACTTTCATCGTTTGTTAAAGCTCCATTTATATTTAATCGCTGAAAAACTTTTCGGCGCTAGAGCGCGCTGCTTGTCGCGAAGGTTGGCAGCATCGTCGCGAGAGCTGCTTCCGGCTTTCCACATGTGACTCGTCAATTTCAGCAAAACGTTGATTCTTGTCATTCTATTAGATTGTTAGACGATCGCTAGTGATTATTAGTTAACTTTCATCGTTTGTTAGAGCTCCATTTATATTTAATCGCTGAAAAACTTTTCGGCGCTAGAGCGCGCTGCTTGTCGCGAAGGTTGGCAGCATCGTCGCGACAGCTGCTTCCGGCTTTCCACATGTGACTCGTCAATTTCAGCAAAACGTTGGTTCTTGTCATTCTATTCGATTGTTAGACGAATGCTAGTGTTTGTTAGTTAACGTTCATCGTTTGTTAGAGCTCCATTATTATATAATCGCCGAAAAACCTTTCGGCGCGAGAGCGCGCTGCTTGTCGCGAAGGTTGGCAGCATCGTCGCGACAGCTGCTTCCGACTTTGCACATGTAACTCGTCAATTTCAGCAAAAGTTGATTCTTGTCATTCGATTAGATTGTTAGACGATCGCTAGTGATTGTTAGTTAACTTTCATCGTTTGTTAGAGCTCCATTTATATTCAATCGCCGAAAAACTTTTCGGCGCGAGAGCGCGCTGCATGTCGCGAAGGTTGGCAGTATCGTCGCGACAGCTGCTTCCGGCTTTGCACATGTATCTCGTCAATTTCAGCAAAACGTTGATTCTTGTCATTCTATTCGATTGTTAGACGATCGCTAGTGATTGTCTAATAGAATGTCAAGAATCAACGTTTTGCTGAAATGGACGAGTACATGTGCAAAGCCGGAAGCAGCTGTCGCGGCGATGCTGCCAACCTTCGCGACATGCAGCGCGCTCTCGCGCCGAAAAGTTTTTCGGCGATTAAATAAAAATGGAGCTCTAACAAACGATGAAAATGAACTAACAATCCCTAGTGATCGTCTAACAATCTAATAGAATGACAAGAATCAACGTTTTGCTGCAATTGACGAGTCACATGTGGAAAGCCGGAAGCAGCTGTCGCGACGATGCTGCCAACCTTCGCGACAAGCAGCGCGCTCTAGCGCCGAAAAGTTTTTCAGCGATTAAATATAAATGGAGCTCTAACAAACGATGAAAGTTAACTAACAATCACTAGCGATCGTCTAACAATCTAATAGAATGACAAGAACCAACGTTTTGCTGAAATGGACGAGTCACATGTGGAAAGCCGGAAGCAGCTGTCGCGACGACGCTGCCAATCTTCGCGACAAGCAGTGCGCTCTCGCGCCGAAAGGTTTTTCGGCGATTATATAAAAATGGAGATCTAACAAACGATGAAAGTTAACTAACAAACACTAGCATTCGTCTAACAATCGAATAGAATGACAAGAATCAACGTTTTGCTGAAATTGACGGGTTACATGTGCAAAGCCGGAAGCAGCTGTTGCGGCGATGCTGCCAACCTTCGCGACATGCAGCGCGCTCTCCCGCCGAAAAGTTTTTCGGCGATTAAATAAAAATGGAGCTCTAACAAACGATGAAAATGAACTAACAATCCCTAGTGATCGTCTAACAATCTAATAGGATGACAAGAATCAACGTTTTGCTGCAATTGACGCGTCACATGTGGAAAGCCGGAAGCAGCTGTCGCGACGATGCTGCCAACCTTCGCGACAAGCAGCACGCTCTCGCGCCGAAAGGTTTTTCGGCGATTATATAAAAATGGAGATCTAACAAACGATGAAAGTTAACTAACAAACACTAGCATTCGTCTAACAATCGAATAGAATGACAAGAATCAACGTTTTGCTGAAATGGACGAGTCACATGTGGAAAGCCGGAAGCAGCTGTCGCGACGACGCTGCCAATCTTCGCGACAAGCAGTGCGCTCTCGCGCCGAAAGGTTTTTCGGCGATTATATAAAAATGGAGATCTAACAAACGATGAAAGTTAACTAACAAACACTAGCATTCGTCTAACAATCGAATAGAATGACAAGAATCAACGTTTTGCTGAAATTGACGAGTTACATGTGCAAAGCCGGAAGCAGCTGTTGCGGCGATGCTGCCAACCTTCGCGACATGCAGCGCGCTCTCCCGCCGAAAAGTTTTTCGGCGATTAAATAAAAATGGAGCTCTAACAAACGATGAAAATGAACTAACAATCCCTAGTGATCGTCTAACAATCTAATAGAACGACAAGAATCAACGTTTTGCTGCAATTGACGCGTCACATGTGGAAAGCCGGAAGCAGCTGTCGCGACGATGCTGCCAACCTTCGCGACAAGCAGCACGCTCTCGCGCCGAAATGTTTTTCGGCGATTATATAAAAATGGAGATCTAACAAACGATGAAAGTTAACTAACAAACACTAGCATTCGTCTAACAATCGAATAGAATGACAAGAATCAACGTTTTGCTGAAATTGACGAGTCACATGTGGAAAGCCGGAAGCAGCTCTCGCGACGATGCTGCCAACCTTCGCGACAAGCAGCGCGCTCTAGCGCCGAAAAGTTTTTCAGCGACTAAATATAAATGGAGTTCTAACAAACGATGAAAGTTAACTAACAATCACTAGCGATCGTCTAACAATCTAATAGAATGACAAGAAAAAACGTTTTGCTGAAATTGACGAGATACATGTGCAAAGTCGTAACAGCTGCCGCAGCGATGCTGCCAACCTTCGCGACATGCAGCGCGCTCTCGCGCCGAAAAGTTTTTCGGCGATTAAATAAAAATGGAGATCTAACAATCGATGAAAATTGACTAACAATCACTAGCGATCGTCTAACAATCTAATAGAATTACAAGAATCAACGTTTTGCTGAAATTGACGAGTCACATGTGGAAAGGCGGAAGCAGCTCTCGCGACGATGCTGCCAACCTTCGCGACAAGCAGCGCGCTCTAGCGCCGAAAAGTTTTTCAGCGATCAAATATAAATGGAGCTCTAACAAACGATGAAAGTTAACTAACAATCACTAGCGATCGTCTAACAATCTAATAGAATGACAAGAATCAACGTTTTGCTGAAATTGACGAGATACATGTGCAAAGTCGTAACAGCTGCCGCAGCGATGCTACTAACCTTCGCAACATGCAGCGCGCTCTCGCGCCGAAAAGTTTTTCGGCGATTAAATAAAAATGGAGCTCTAACAAACGATGAAAATGAACTAACAATCCCTAGTGATCGTCTAACAATTTAATAGAATGACAAGAATCAACGTTTTGCTGAAATTGACGAGTCACATGTGGAAAGCCGGAAGCAGCTGTCGCGACGATGCCGCCATCTTCACTTGGCTTGCAGCGCGCTCTAGGGCCGAAAAGTTTTTCATTAATTTTAATAATAATTGAGCTCTAACAAACGATATAAAGTTACTAACAATCACTAACAAACGACTAACAATCGATTGGTTACGAAGAAAAGTTCGAATTCACCAGAAAACTATTTTCTGGGGCTAACGTTGGCACACATTTTTTTTTCGTTTTATTCAATAAATAAAGTCTAACAAACGCTGGGTTTTGTCTAACAAACACTAACAAACGACTAACAATCGATTGGCGTCGAAAAAAATTCTATATTTCCATAGTCGGCGGCTAAGTTTATGGAGCTAACAAAACCCAAACAGAACCGCTGATTCACGAGACCACACGCGACGTGCTCTACTTGTAAACTTGTAAAAACGGTGATATTGAAAAATGACTAAGTGGTGCATTGTGTCAACGTGTAAAACAAGGTCTCGGAGTAAAAAATCGAAACGCTCAGTGCTTTGGGTGGCGAGAGACGTGGCGCAATTTAAAAAATGGGAGGCCGCGATACCGGGAGTTGGGAAATTAGAGCCGAGACCCGCTGTGTGCGAAAATAATTTCGAACCGAAATATATTCATCGAGAATGGGCGAAACAGGCGTTGGAGCCAGGAAACTGAAAAAAATGAAAAATGATTGGGATCATTACAATAAATACTTTCCAAGTTGGAAAACATAAAACAAAGTTAGTGAATTATTTTCATTTATCCTACTCGAGAGTCCTTCGCTTAAAGGTCGGAAAAGAGGTGTTTTTTTATTTACCAACGCAAACGGTTTCAGAAACTGTAAAGTAGAGATTATTGAAAATGTTTCTTGGGACATGCATTAAAATTTTTCGAATAGGGAATAAAGAATTGCAAAAGAAGCGCTGTTTCTTAAGTATTTGTTTCATTTTCAAGAAATACATCCTGCAAGTGTTTCGGTCTGGATTCCACTTCGGTCTAGAATAGTTGCCACTTATTTTCCGGTCAATTAAAACAACGCGTAAAGCCTATTTTTTTAAAAAAGCTAAAACATGTTTTTAAAAAACCAAGCGCACAGGGATCGAACCCCTGAAAGCAGCATTACGAAGCTTGCACCAAACCCCTCGACCAACACGAGCTCACATTGACACCTATATAAAAAACATTCATATTCATTGTACCCACTTGGATAACTATAGTCTTTTGGTTTTTTTTTTCAGGTTTACGATAAAGTTACTTTTAATTGTATTTAGGTCCATCATGCATTTTTGACATTGAATATCATAATTTGCCTACACCAGCCAATTGTACAGCTAGGTTAGGTTCCTATGAGTCAACAATCTATTTCCATCTCTCTCGCACAGCCTGCATCACTCTATCGCAGCGACACTCGTGGTCACTAGGCGAAACAGCCGGTGCTTCATTCCGAGGACGTACCCCCACCACCAGAGTTTCAAGACCTGTATGTAGACCGTGGTACAACGCTCCCCTTTTCGGCGTGCCTCGGAAATGGCGCTAAATCACAGCGGCGAGTTCGGGAATATGATTTTGTGTGCATCGCCTCTGTCGAGGTTGCAGATTCACTTGTACCCGCGCGAGTCGTGAGCACCACTCAAATCGATATCGCAGTCAGCGTGCACACGAATGGGTAGCTCGGTGGGGGAAAAGTCTCTCCACGGTCACGGTCTTACATACAGGTCTGGAACGAAGCCAGATTTCAATTGAGTCGTGAGGCAGCGTTACAAGCTTCACTTTTCATTCCGCTCGCCGCCACCGCCGTCGCTACTATCGGCGAGTACCTCCCACCCACGATCTTCTGTGATCTCTCCCTTCGCCCCTTGCCTTGTCCTAGACCGTGCCCCGTGCCATATATTACTCAATTTTTATTACAACGTTCTCGATAACCTCTGTTCGCGTCAACGAGCATTTGTAGTTTGAAAAATATTCATAAAGCTGGCGAAGGTGGACCGTTGCTTCAGGGCTTTCTAAACTGACGAACCAATAAAGGTATTTGTATATTCAACATTCCATGTGTTGCGTATTTTTTTCCTTTGGTCATCGAAAGAAACTCGGAATAAAATTCGAATAAAAACCCATTTCACTCGAAAAAAGAAACACTTTTTATATTGGTCTTCTTCCAGCCATACAGGATCTTCCCCTTTTTACAAGCCCCACTTCTATTCTCTTCCACAATCCCCCGTCCTTATTCCACAATTCTTCCTCATCTACCTCTATCCCCCTTCGCCCCCCACGAAAAAGGTAATATGCATTTCGGGTCATCGAGAAGAGTGAGAGAGACGGACGGAAGCTGTTCTGTCCTTGTCGCACACGTACACGCCGATAGCAATGCCACGTAGTGGCGGAAATTGGAAACAAACGTGGGTTCGTTAACAGTGCCTACCCCCACCACGGTCGTTTCCAGACCTGTATGTGAGACCGTGGCCACGGTCTTACATACAGGTCTTGAAACTCTGGTGGTGGGGGTATGTCCTCGGATTGCAGCACCGGCCGTTTCGCCTAGTGACCACGAGTGTGTCACTAGTTAATGCATGTCCCAAGAAACATTTTCAATAATCTCTACTTTGCAGTTTCTGAAACCGTTTGCGTTGGTAAATTTAAAAAAACACCTCTTTTCCGACCTTTAAGCGAAGGACTCTCGAGTAGGATAAATGAAAATAATTCACTAACTTTGTTTTATGTTTTCCAGCTTGGAAAGTATTTATTGTAATGATCCCAATAATTTTTCATTTTTTTCAGTTTCCTGGCTCCAACGCCTGTTTCGCCCATTCTCGATGAATATATTTCGGTTCGAAATGATTTTCGCACACAGCGGGTCTCGGCTCTAATTTCCCAACTCCCGGTATCACGGCCTCCCATTTTTTTAATTGCGACAAGTCTCTCGGCACCCGAAACACTGAGCGTTTCGATTTTTCACTCCGAGACCCTGTTTTACACGTTGGCACAATACACCACTTAGTCATTTTTCAATATCACCGTTTTTACAAGTTTACAAGTAGAGCACGTCGCGTGTGGTCGCGTGAATCAGCGGTTCTGTTTGGGTTTTGTTTACTTTTGAAATCTATTTCCGTCTCTCTCACACAACCTGCATCACTCTATAGCAGCGATTCTCGTGGTCACGAGTTAAAACAGTCGGTGCCTCAATAAGAGGCCATCCCCCACCACTGAAATTTTGAGCGAGTTTCAAGACCAGTATGTAAGACCGTGGTCTCTGTCCCTCGCTCACTCGACAGGCGAACGGAGCGAGCAAGGAGACTATAGGGAAGGAGTCCAATCTCCGCATTCTGGCGCGTCCGTAAAAGTGCAACAAATAAGGGTTCCGTATAAGTGGCACTGGGAACGTTAGTCATTGTGTACTCTATATACATGTATGTTTTGCGCATGCACTGTTATCAGCTGTCTGTGTTGTTATTAGCTGTCACATGAGCGGAACATTTTTATTTTATTAACCTTAATTCATTTTATAAGTAAATTTCGTGTAGCTGTAGTAGTGCCTTAAGATGTTTCTACATTCAAGTCGTAGTGCACTTACCCACCTAATTATGAAAAAAAAACACCTAAAAAATTCCATAATAATTTATATCCGACGTAAATATAAATTCCATTCAAATGTGGTTAAGTGGCCGAGATTATAGTGTGTAAAGGACGTAAAAAATGTCAGCGACTGGAACATCCGAGCGTAAATTGTAACCTCACATACCACTGCGTCAAGTGTAGTGCTTCACACGAAAATGGAAAATGCACTTTGAATAACTCATCAGATAAACAGCCCTCCGCTGTGCAAATTGCAATAACCGAGATCATCCAGTGGACTATAAGTGATAGCTATATTACAAGGTCATATACAAACGCTCATAAAGTGAGAGACATGAGACAACGACAACTCATAGACAGAATTGAAGTGATCCACCCGAAAGTCACATAGGAAGTTTCCTTTGCACAAGCTATAGCACTACTCGCAGCGACAGTAGCAAGACAGGGGTTTGCTACGCAGTAGCGAGCATCATCCGCAGTGACAGTAGCAAGACAGGTTTGCTACACAGTAGCGAGCGTCATCACAAGACTCGCGCGTGTTCTCGCTGTGCATATTGCAATAACGTAGCCCACCCAGTGAATTATAAGTGATGCCGATACTACAAGTTTATATATAAACGCTCATAAAGTGACAGACATTAGACAACGACACCTCATTCGTAACAATTGGAGCGATAGACCCGAAAGTCACATAGGAAATATCTTTTGCAAAAGCTATGGCACCAAACGCAGCCAGAGTATCAACACAGAGATTCGCTATACAGTAGCGAGTATCATCCGCAGCATAACGAGACTCACCGCTACCATGAGCTGTCATTTTACATTTTACATTTATTAAAATAATATTAAGACTCATAGATGCTAAGAACAACAGTCCAAAGTCTGCAATCTAACTATTACTAAGATACGTTTGTTTGTTAAGTTTAATTTTACGCACAATATCAAAAAACTGTATGGCACCGCACGAGGTTCTGCTTTCGATTCTCTCCTCGTAAAGTTTTTTTATAACTGAATTTTTTTTTTTCATCGAAATTTTTTGTTATGCCTTTTATTGGTAAATTAATTTGATTGTTGATGACACATGTTATAAGAATCACAATAACGCAAATAAAAATAGTAATAATTTCTAAAAGCTATCAACATCAATGGTAGCTTGATGGTTAATTGATGGTTGATGTGCGTCTGAAATAAAATTTCGACAATCAACACTTATCATGGCAAAAAAATATTTTTCTATTTCATAATTAATTTGTTTGTCTTTAATAAAATTACGTCAACAAAAATAAATCATCGTGCGAAAAAGTGATTTATGGTGGAACCTTTCTAATCAGCAGGAAAAAATAAAATGAAAACATTTTAAGAACATTCAAAGATTGTCCATATTTCTTCTCTCGTTGTATGCAGTTTCTGGCCTCCACGATCAAGTTGACGATGCACAGGTTGTGTTTGTTTGGGTAGTCCTCGCATGCTGAAAGTAAAAAGAATATGTTTAAACATCTCACAAATATCACAGATATGTATACAGATAATAAAAAAAGTAATATGCAAAATACTATCCCTGATGCAAAGTGTTGCGAAGAACATCGTTGTTTTCAGAACCCTGAAGCGCCAGACATCTTCGTTAAAGCTTTAGGCCACAGTAACGGGTATAAAATCACGTGTATCTCATTTTTTTAAATCTCTGTCATACATAGTGTTTGAATATTATCACCATTCAATTACATGCTACAAGAGATGGAAAACAACAGCAATATGTCTTACAAGTCGTACGTGAGCATTGGAAAATATTTTACGTGGCTACGGAAACATCCGAGGTTACAAAAACTCTAGAAGTGTATGGACAATGCTGTACTGTCAATATTTTAAATCAAAGCAGAACATGCGGAGTTTAGATTAACACATTAAATAATTCTGTTACCTTCGGAATGGAAAACAGAATACAGCGGTGCAGCACTATTCTTTTTTGCTGTGCGTTATCGTTGGCAAAGCCACTGTGGCATTCTGGCACTGCACACGTTCTCCCCATCTTCCTGAAATAAAAACAGACATGTATTGAATTGACTAATCTCAAGATATTTTGAAATATTAAAAATAACCATTAAAGGTGGGGTTTATTATATTTCAAATTCATTTAAATTATCGATTTCGAGAAAAGCTTCAGAACGTACAAAGACTGATCATCAGTGCCAGGAACATAGATCTATTTTGTCTGTCCGTGCATAACGGGCAGAAGCGAAAAATAAATATATTACCTTGAATAATCGCGAGGTCCGCGGATTTCAAAAATAAGCTCCACGTGTAACCTAAAACCTAAACGGAAAAACTTGTAAAAAAATATCACATGAGATTTGTAATTAAAAAGTAATTTTTTCGATAACTTCCTCGTCCGATACTCTTTTAAAGTCGCCGTCGCAACCAAACAATCTTAGTGAACAATAGGTGTTTTTTGACAAGCGTCAACAATTAGCCGCCATAACAGTCAGTTTCACCCTGTGCACTGGCTGTATTACTATATTTTTGATACACTGAAGATACGGACGACGCCTACAGGCCATATTTAACACTACGCTCTTGAATCAAATTTACGGACGTTTCTTATACCCATTCACCATACGAAGATTGGACTCCTTCCCTACAGTCTCCTTGGGAACAAGGTTTACCGTCCGATCGAGCTCGACATATTATATCACCTGGGATTTAACGTGCTGTCTCCGCCTGTCGGCTTACAACACGGGCCCCGCGACCTCGGGGTCGGAGAACGCCGACCACCACGGCTCGCACGTACACGACGCGCTTACCTCCCAGTTCACGTTGGGAGGCAGATCCCAACGCAACTACTGGTCAAGCCGAGTGACTTTCCAACACTCTGACAACTCTGCAGGTTGCCGCCCGAGTTAATAAAAACGCAACTCACACGTCGGGTGTACGTAACTGCCCTGACCAGCATGCGGCCTAACCACTGCCACCACGGAGCCAACCACAATCGGCTAGTGACCGCCCCGTAGGACGGCGGGCAAACTAGCCCCCATGGTACCATTCTTGATCATTGGTCGGATCCTCGTGACTACGATTTCTCGTACCACTACCAATTGAAATGTCCTTGCCCACTTCGACATTGGTCACCCAGCGCTTCGGTAGGGCGGTGTCGCTACTCACCGCGTACCCGGGCCGTCACGGGCCTTCACAGGTACGTACCTGCCGGACGAGCTCGACATATGTGTGGCCGTACTGCGGGTGGAATATGCATTAAATAAATTTCAAAGAGAAAAACATGTATCGAGAAAATTGTTTTCTCTCGGTTGGCCGTTTACGCCGAGAATGCTGGTTAAAAAAATTAACGACGAACCGCGTTGAAAAATAAAACGCCGAAACGAACGTGGAAGGTTCAAATAGAAATGTTGCGCCTTTGCCGCGGTCGTTACGGCGTTTTTTTTCAACAGTAAACATTATGAATAAGCGTGTATCATAAATGTTTTTCTATCCACAATGAGCGTCGTGGCTGAGTTGACAGCGGGTCGGATTGACGATGCTTGCGGTCCGGGTTCGATCCCTGGTTAATTGGCTTTTTTTAATCTATTTTTTTTTTCAATTTATATTCAAAAAATTTCGAACTTACTCTCGCTTTGGCTATTCTCGCATGTCCAGGCATTATGTATGATATTTAATTCATATATGTTTAATTTTAAAAAAGACATTGGCTACCGGGAATAGAACCCGCGTCGCCTGCACTCAGAGCTCGCACGCTGATATAACAACCGCGAGGCTCATGTGACTGCAAACCTGCCTTAGTATACACACTTATCCAACCTTAAAACAAAAATCGCTGCAAACCATTTGCATGTTGTTTTTATGACCCCAAAGTATTATTGAAGACAAATGAAAACGATTTTTCCAAATTCCTAGAGTGGTGTTATCCCTAAAAGAAAAGAAATTGATTTTTTGATCCTTGTAAATGTATATCCCCTCTTAAAGACTTTAAGGCGTCTGGCCACCTTGGCCGATCGAAAAATGGGTATATTAAAAAAAAAAATAAACTCAATAGTATGGGCCGGAATATTTTTATTTATTTACATAACCTCAGAAAGAGCTTTAAGAATAACGTTGATGAATTGCGGTTCAAAATATTAAAAAATGGCGCCGTTATGCACATTGCCACGGAGGCCCTCCGCACGATACGTGCGGTCGTTGTCCCAGCCTTTTACCGGGTCATGTCACATCTGCAAAAAAAAATCAGCTCATTTGTGAGTGTTGTCGCTACAATGTAAGGTAGCGATTTTTTTTCGACCATTAAAAAAATTATGGTGAGCCGAAGAAAAAATTTTGTATTTTTCACCGAAATTATGGCTCACCATAATTTTTTTAATGGTCGAAAAAAAATCGCTACCCTACATTGTAGCGACAATACTCACAAATGAGCTGATTTTTTTTTTTTGCAGATGTGACGTGACCCGGTAACAGCTGGGACAACGACCGCGCGGATCGTGCGGAGGGCCTCCGCGGCAATGTGCATAACAGTGCCATTTTTTAACATTTTGAATGGAAATTTATTAACGTTATTCTTAAAGCCCTTTCTGACGTTGTGTAAAAAAATAAAAATATTCTGGCCCATACTTTCGAGTTTATTATTTTTTTTAATATACCCATTTTTCGATCGGCCAAGGTGGCCAGACGCCTTAAAGTCTTTAAGAGGGGATATACATTTACAACGATCAAAAAACCAATTTCTTTTCTTTGAGGGATCACACCACTCTAGGAATTTGGAAAAATCGTTTTCATTTGTCTTCAATAATACTTTGGGGTCATAAAAACAATATGCAATTCGTATGCAGCGAATTTGTTTTTAAGGTTGGATAAGTGTGTATACGTAAGGTAGGTTTGGAGTCACAAGAGCCTCGCGGTTGATATATCAGCCTGCGGGCTCTGAGTGCACACGACGCGGGTTCGATCCCCGGTAGCCAATGGCTTTTTTAAAATTAAACATATATGAATTAAATATCATAAATAATACCTGGACATGCGAGAATAGCTAAAGCGAGAGTAAGTTCTAAATTTTTTGAATATAAAATGAAAAAAAAAATAGATTAAAAAAAGGCGATTAACCAGGGATCGAACCCGGACCGCAAGCATCGTCAATTCGTCACGCTGCCAACTCAGCCACGACGCTCATTGAGGATAGAAAAACATTTATGATACACGCTTATTCATAATGTTTACTGTTAAAAAAAACGCCTTAACGACTGCGGCAAAGGCTGAAGATTTCTTTTTGAACCTTCCACGGTCGATTCGGCGTTTTATTGTTCAACGCGGTTCGTCGTTAATTTTTTAACCCGCATTCTCGGCATATTCGGCCAACTGAGAGAAAACAATTTTCTGTATATAGGTTTTTCTCTTTGCAATTCATTTAATGCATATTCCAATCCGCAGTAGGGCCACACATATGTCGAGCTCGATCGGACGGAAAACCTCGCTCCGTTTGCCTGTCGAGTGAGCGAGGGGCATAGAGTTTTCCCCCACCGAGATTCCCATTCGTGTGCACGCTGACTGCGATATCGACATGAGCAGTGCTCACGACTCGCGCGGCTACAAGGGAATCTGCAACCTCGACAGAGGCGATGCACACAAAATTATATTCCCGAACTCGCCGCCGCGATTTAGCGCCATTTCCGAGGCACGCCGAAAAGGGGAGCGTTGTACATCACCCTACTAATCTCTGCTATTACGGTCCTTTTCACCTAGTGAAAATGCAAGATTATTCACGTTAGTGATGGGCGATACAGTATCGATATTTGGAATACCGATACTCTTCGACCCAAATATCGATAATTTGTATCGATTCTTGGCGTAACGATATTGGCAAGTATCGACACTCAATAAATAAATATCGCAATTTCGATACGATCGTTTTTTATTTGTTATGTGTCTGAGTTCTGAGTGTCTGCAATGGCCTCTGCACACTGCGCGTGGTTAATAATCAGCGATGAGCGATAGCTGATAAGAGCTCTGCCTTTCCGACGCAGAACGCAGAGCCGCAAAGCAGAGCTCTCATTGGCTATCGCTCATCGTGTACAGTATGCAGGAGCTGTAAGCTATAACCACGGCATGGAGACTAGAGGTAAAGGAGCCCGAACGCAGTGTTGGAGAAATGGTCTGAAAAAGCGATGACGGCAACGACTTACACCACCTACCGCGTGGCGGCGCCTCTACTGCGGCGATACCGAAAACGCCGGGAAACGCGGGGAAACGCGGTGATTCGAAATAGTTTGTCGTACATTTTTTCTATAAAATTGATGCGTTATATTGATATGCTTTTGTTCATAGTTATGAAATGTCAATATATCAGTCATTTGTCGACTTGGAGCCCATCGATACTGCAAATGTTTTATTTTTATTTGGTGACATAAACGATTAAATATCCATAACGCAACCTAACCCCTAATGCATCCCAACCAAATCCTAATCGCTTATTCGAATTCAAAGAGAAATATTTTTTTAAGTCACGACAAACAAAAATAAAACAATAGAACAATAGAAGAGAACAATAGAAGTTACATTAAACTTCAAACCAACCAACAATCCAAACCGAATTTAAACTCCATCCGGGGGGAACTGCGTAAATATTAAAAAACTACTTATTCTAGTGTTGCAAGTGATAACTCAATGGTTAGCACGCTGGAGTAACGTGCGGCAGAGCCCGGGATCGCACCCTCGTCGGGAAAGTTTTTTTTCGCAATAAATATTGCTCATAAACTAAGTGTCAAAATGAAAAAAATCAGTTTTATTTTTGCTCCTTAATGTAAGTAATTTAAAAAAAAAACTGAACGGAAATTATGGACTGCTAATTATAGACGAAAACTCTCGTAAAACAAAAATACTGACGATGAATGAATAATAAACGTTAATTTCGTGACCACCGATATTTTATTTGTTTCTTACACGCCCATCAAATGGTCACAATGCTCAAAAAACAGATATGAAGGTGGCACAGATGTTGTGGGATTAAAAAATGTGTACATCTTTCCGATTAGATTGTACATTTACGATGGTTGGTTGTATAATTAATCATTTGTAGTTCGTTCATTTGTTTTCGACAAAAATGAACACGACTTGTATTTCATGAAATTATATATTTTTCAAAATATTTCGCGTTGGTGTGGAACAGCCCATACATTGATGTAGCACAGGACAGGCTGGAGGCTCGTTGGCGGTTCGTTGAAGTTTTTATAGCCATCTTACTTTTGCTGGATACAAGAAATTCTCAACCGCGTATATCAACTGCATTTTGATAATGAATTCTTTTTTGTTTTCAATGAATTAATCTACAATATATGCGTGCGTACATGAAGGGTAACAAAAATCAGAAATTAAACATTGCAAAAAGTGTTTCGCCGTTTTCGCGAGTGAGGCTCGAACTTCTTGCGCTGAGCCTCATTATTCTCGTTCGTGTTGCCTGATTTTTTTCATGCATTAATATTTTTATTCTAGCAGCACGTATCAAATTAATTACACGCTGTGAGATCGTGAACGCTGAATATTAAAGAAAAAGAATATATCGCAAGGATCGTCAAGGTGAGTTGGAGTCTTCGAATAAATGTTTTGCGTAATTGCGATAAAGCCAGTAACGAACATTCGGTGTTGATTGTTTCTTCATTTTCAATTGCTAAAAAAACAAATGTGACGAGTTACGAAAAATCCTCGATGTGTCTCTCGAGTGAAGAAGAATACAAGAAAGATCGAACAATATTTGCTTGCTGATAAAAAAGGTTTAAAAACCGGACTAACAATTAATATGTACGCAATATTTAGGGAACGATTAAAAAAAATTGTATATTTATCATTTACTCCAAGGATACATTTTTTTTCTCTCAAATAAATATTTTCGAAAGTGCCACAATGCTTATCTTAAAAATTGATTAGTTTAAACTGCGGCTGAATGGAACTCGAGTTCATAATTTGTACATCTGTCCCTCGTGTACACACGAGACGTATCGGGGATGGTCAGCCCCTCCGAAGTACGCACAAGCTACGCCCACTCAACATTAATTAATCAAACATTCAATATCTCGGCTGTGTAGCAGTGTATACGCACTTTTTCCCTTTCACGCCTAAATTTATTCGAGATGGTGGTTCGATATTGAGCCTCGAGCGCTCTCAATTTCTCTGGACTCTGAATGGGATCCATGGCATCTTTCTTGACCGCAGTACTTGGGGTTTCTGTCGCGATACCTGTTTCAAGAGAAAAAGTATTAGTTTTTCATGCCTCTTGTTGGCGAGAGCCTGATTGTACAATTTGGTGTCATTCGCCTGTCGTATAATGGTTGTTACACTGGGCATTAATATTATTCCGACTCCTTCTTGCCTCATGTATGTCCTTGAGACCTTGCTGTTTGAAGTCCCGAAAGTATTGGTGTGACTTGACTAAAAATGGTTGGACGTCGGCTTCCGGATATTGAAGCTTGACACTGTGTTCATGCCTGCGAATAATAAGTCGCTATCTCAGCAGGATAAAAATGTACACTTATTTGGATAGAAGCGTTGTATTTAGAAAAATTGGAAATCGATTTTTCCTCGTTTTCAAATTAAATTTGATATTTCGATAAAAACTCTACGTGATTCGTGTTCAGCAGACAATTTGACATTCGATTGTCATGGTAATTATTACTTCTAATTTAAGTGAAATTGAATTGGATTTGTAAGATAATTTCAATATTATATTTAGTTGAATTGGGTAAATAGAATATAAATGATATTTATGAATTCAAATTTAATTAAATATAATATGAACGCTAATTCAAATATTTGGTTGAATGCCATTATAATATTATTAATAATTTGTGTTCAATTAAATTGTAATTGCATCGTTGTAATTATAAAAGTTGAATTAAATTTATGCAAACTCAATGTGATTTGTATTCAGTAGAAAATTTGCAACAAGGATGGTCGATCTGTTTCGAATAAATATTTCGAATTTTTTCGACCAATAGGGCCGTGCAAAACTGGTGAAAATCGACAACTGACTTTCAAAATTTACCACAAATCGAAAAAGAATCCAATATCCATGACCCAAATAGCATGAGAACTGAATACAAAAGAATGAACATAGGCAGAAGTCGCTATCTCTTCAGAAAAAATCCAGTTATTTCAATAGAAGCATATTACGAAAATTCGAGAATTCATCATAAGAACCCATTTCGCCTCCAAGACATTTCTTTTTGATTCACGAAGAACTGCAAGCTACCCCTCGGACTAACCTCTTTGGAAGTCACGTTATCCCCGGAAGTTCCTTGTTGTACAACTGGAGCGCTGCTCGTGCAACTCGTCACTACTCGGGCACGTTCACCAGACGGTCCAGGTATCGGGTTGAACGGAACGTTCTCCTCCGATTGGCCAACGTTCTCCTGTCGTAAAAAACAATGATTGATTATTGCATTGAAAAAAGAGAGAAAGGTGTTGCAAAAAAAATTGAACGAGAAAAGAGGAGGAAATAAAGAGAAAAGAAACGAAAACAATGTAAAATGAAAGGAGAATTGCAAGGCAAATAAAAAGGCGACAAAAAAATAACCCGCAAAGGATGCAATACAGATTATACAGGGTGTCCCACGATAGAATGCCATCCGTGAAATGCGGAGTTGGGGGTGAAATTCCGAGACGATTGATTTAAGCATGTATGAGTCCCAGATCAACCCCTGAATTGTTATTCATTTTGCAAGGCAGCCAATCAGGCGCGCTCGTTGAGCGGGCCTATGTTGGTGAACCATTCCGCCGGGCATTACCCCATGTGCGTGTCACTCACCGACATAGGCCCGCTCAACGGGCGCGGCTGATTGACTGCCTTGAAAAAATAATAACAATTCAGGGGTTGATCTGGGACCCATACATGCTTATATCAATCGTCTCGGAAATTCACCCCCAACCCCGCATTTCACGGATGACATTCTATCGTGGGACACCCGTATAACATAAAATCTTACTATCCTTACCCCGTTATTTACTGCGATGGACAATGCATCTGCAAATAACGAATAGTTCCTGCGGGGAATAATAACGTTTTCTCCATCAGGCATTTGTGTACGATCTTCCTTTACCACATCGAAGTCAGAGAAGTGAAGCTCGCACACTAAATCACTCGGAGCAAGCTGGTGTTGGATGGCCTCGCTCCATCACTGCAGCATATTCTGTAATTTAATATAGTAATTAATTTCAAACCACAAAAAAATATCAGTGACCTGCACTGATATTATAAGTACAGTGAACTTTCGCTAACTCTGACACTGTCAGGATCCTGATCATCGCGGTGCGACAGTAACCGAAGGACCCTTCTCCGCCACTAAAGAGCAAAAGCATGAGCGAGACTTTCCCCTCAAGCGGGAGGGTCAGCGACAGTTATTCATTAAACAGTTAGCGGGAGTTTGCTGTATTGATCGCATAATCGACAACAAAGCACTTGGCGGCACTGCTATGCGATTTTTAGCTCGACAGGGGAACCGCGTTGACTGGATCCTGAGCAGCGCTGCTAAGTGCTTTACTGTCAAAAATAATAAAAAAAATGTAGAGCAAAAGACTTACTCCGGGTACTTGAAAAACCGATAGCTGCCATAATCCAGCACGCATCCGTTCCGCCCTGACGGCACGTCGCCCAGTTCAGCATCCCGGATACGCGCACGGTTTACCCATCTCGACCTCGGTGAAGCAATCTGCAAAAATAAAGAAATTCATTAGTGTAAATATTAGATGTCTTGCGGGGTAATATTTTGTTATTGTAATATGCAGGTTGAATAAATTGAACTGGCGTCTAATTTCCACGCTGCAAGCTAGTATAATGGTTGAAATTGAAAATATGTATTGTTTATTAATTTTGTTTATATTTCAACTCAAAATATGCACATTAATCACTCACTGCAATAGAAATTACGCCGGCTTCGAGTGTGGAAAAAAAACGTCACATATGGCTCCATAACCTCAATTTATTTCACCGGCAAATCATAATAACAAAATATTACCCCAAATGTCATTAAATATGTAAAAAAAATGCCTTCTCCTTACCAGTACGTTATCTTTTACGAGGTGACGAGTCACAATATTTTGCAGGAGCACTTTTTTCACTTAATACACACTTTATACACACGCGAAAGAAATACACCACGAATAAAGACGTATAAAGCGGAAATAAAACTCAGAGCTCACTTCGTTGTATCACCAACGCGAAACTTCACAGCGGTATCTTTGGAACAAGAGCGCTACCGTGGCTGAATTTCAAACTAGGAAATATCATCGCTTTTACATGTCACTTTTTCACCCATTCGGCCATATGCGTTCGGACTCCTTTACTCTAGTCTCCATGAACCACGGTCTTGTAAGACCGTGACTATAACTCCCGCCACACGCGTTTTCTGAGGCTGAATGCCGAATTTCTATTTCTACACGCACACTTCCAACCAGGGAGGCTAGAGTGGGAGGAGACCGATCTCTTATGGAGAGACTTGAAAAAAGTGGCTACAAAAATGTGGTCATACCGGGATGGCGCCACTATTGCTAAGACGTCGAGAAGTGAGGTGCGTGTGACAGAGACGGAACAAGTAAATAATGAGAAGTGAACTGTGCATAAGGCAGCATGATACTTAAGAAGTAGGCTGCGTGCGAGAGAGATGCAAAGTGATATATGGCCAGATCGCGCGCAAAAGTTACCCCCTCTCTAGCCTCTTACGCGCCCATCACACAATCATAGTAGCGCGTGTTCGTGAGCAAGCGACGCTCGGACATCTTCGGAAAGAGCCGAGCGCGCCGAAGTTTCCCGACCGCGCCTTCGGCAGCTACACCAACACATGGACGCTCATGTGCGGCCAAGCCGAAACGAAGGCTTCGAGGGAAAAAGCAATCTGAGCACGACTCGCGCGTGACGTCACTCGACGGAACGCGCGAGGCTTTTAGACGATTTCAATGCTTATTTAGCTCTTGATTCTCTGCGTTATGAATGTATACAAAAAAATGTATCGGGCACCCTGATCGCTTTTTTTTTAGTTTATACGTTAATGTAAATATAACAATAAATCCAAATTACAACTTATTTGTCTTCTAAAAAATTGTTTACACTCTACTCACACCCATCCTTATGCCAAATAAATTATAATTCATAAAAGTAAGCGGAAATATATTTATATTCGTATTATTATATTAATTCTCATACTTTCATCAAGCGATAAAGCATTATCCCCAGAAACAAGCGAATCATTCATCTGGCCGCGAATCGTCAGTACCAGAAAGTGCATATTCTACAAGCGATGAGATGGTCCCGTTGGTAGCGTTCCTGGCTTCGGTCCGCAGGGGCGCGGGATCGTTCCCCGCGCTCAGTGCTTTTTTTTAAATTCTGATTACCATTAATTCTTATTTGATTAGTTATTTTTATTAGTTATCATTATTATTTTAATTAGTTATCTTTTAGTGTCGAAAAATTTATGGCGCACTCCGACCGCTTATTTGATTAGTTTGTACGTTAATTTTAATTTAATAATAAATCTAAATTACAACTTATTTATCGTCTAAAGAATTGTTTGCGCTTTACTCACACCCGTCCCTATGCGAAATAAATTGTAATTCATAAAAACTAAGCGAAAATATATTTATATTCGCATTATTATATTCATTCTCATATACTATCATCAAGCGATAAAGCATTATCCCCAAAAACAAGCCACATCCATCCGGCCGCGAATCGTAACTTACGAGAATTAATATAATAATACGAATATAAATATATTTCCGCTTACTTTTATTAATTATAATTTATTTGGCATAAGGACGGGTGTGAGTAGAGCGTAAACAATTTTTTAGAAGATAAATAAGTTGTAATTTGGATTCATAATTATATTTAAATTAACGTATAAACTAAAAAAATGAGCGATCAGGGTGCGCGATACATTTTTTTGTATACATTGATAACGCAGAGAATCAAGAGCTTAATAAGCATCGAAATCATGTAAAAGCCTCGTGCGTTCCGTCGGGTGACGTCACGCGCGAGTCGTGCTCACATTGCTTTTTCCCTTGAAGCCTTCGTTTCGGCTTGGCCGCACATGAATGAGCTCGGCGTCCATGTGTTGGTGTAACTGCCGAAGGAGCGGTCGGGAAACTTCGGCGCGCTCGGCTCTTCCCGAAGATGTCCGAGCGTCGCTCGCTCACGGACACGCGCTACTATGATTGTGTGATGGGCGCGTAAGAGACCAGAGAGGGGGTAACTTTTGCGCGCGATCTCGCTGCACTGCTTGCTGGGATGCGTATTCGATCCTCTTCCATCTCTCTTACACGACATCGATACTCAGCTTCGTGCTCGAGGTTTTAGAGATAGTGGCGCCATCCCGGTCTGACCACATTTTTGTAGCCACTTTGAAATGCACAGATCGGCCTCCTCCCACTCTAGCCTCCATGCTTCCAACGCCCAATATGAAAGTAAAATGTCAGTATCGTATGTTAGGTAATTATGAATCGTTTATCAGCGTACCTATTTGCAAGATGCATGCATGTTCTTCGTTTATTAATTGGATGGTGGTGAACAGATTTTGATGGATTTTCATAGCACATGACGGTGTTGGTAAAATTATTCTTATATCGAGCATTTGGCTCCTAAGCTGCAAATTCGTCGCTGTCGTATATCGTATTCTACGATGGCGGGAGCTGTGTGCATACCGATTTCCTATCACATGACCTTACTACTTACTTATAATCATCCTCCTCAGACTTATTCTATATTTTTGGAACATCTCACAAATTTATTTGACTACTTTATTGCCCCTTAATATTGTTTTATAGTGCCATCAAAAAGCGTGGTCTGAGAGTATATCGTGAAAACAAGCTCGCTGAACAAAACAAGTTCAGCGATTAAATTTTAGTGTTTAGCTAATGATTCGCTTTTGAGCAAACCAGCCGAAAAATATTTCGCCATAATTGCAAACTCCGTTCTGTCTGAACGGCTGTTCTTAAAAGCGGGCAGAATTTTAAACGAAGCTTGAAATTGCCTGAGTGGAGATCATTTACAACAATTATTATTTCTGGGATCAATGCCCATCGAAGGATTTGGACTGACATTTTTAACCTACATATTGTATTACCTTTGTGCATTTGTGTTGATTTTGTACGAGATCTGTGTTTTTTTATCGTTGAATATCAACAATGAAGAATCATTAAAAACATTTGTTAGAATTTTTTAGTTGAGTATCGATATCGGTGATTTTGATATCGCATTTCGGATATTGCACCTGTATCGATACTCTGACCACCAATACGTATCGGTACCAAATATCGATACATTCATCAAATATCGCCATCATTAATTCACGTGAGTTTACTCGACACGACATTTCGTGTCAAAACTCGAAATGCGCATGCGTGAGCATCTTCCTAAAGCAGCGACCAAGGAGACTAGAATAAAGGAGTCCAAACTCCCTATCCTAGGGCCGCATTCACCGTCGCGTCTCACAATGTAAGCTTGCCCTGAGACGATATCAAGATGGCGTTTCGATTCACAGTCGCGTCTCGAGGTTTGCCTTGAGGCAGAACTCTGATCTCTACCTTACCCAAGATAGGACTGATTCACAGACGAATCTTGAGATCATCCTGAGGCTATCTTACTGTGCAAGATTCACAGTCGATTCTGAGATGTCTCAAATACCAACATAACCTCGCTATTTGAGTAAAACAGACAGCATTTATCAAGTCGACGATTTACACGACTTGAGACGATCTCAGATCTCAAAAACCAGTGTAGCGTGCTCCAAAATTAATCGTTCGTGATCGTTTGTGATTTAAAGAGTAAAATAGTGATTAAAGAAGTGTTTGAATAAAAAACCAAGTGGTGCAACAAAGTGTGGTTAAGTGAAATCGAAAAAACCATTGTGGTTGAGTGGCCCCAATGGATTTTCCTAACGACATTGACTTTATAGTCATTGACAATGAAGAGGATTTCGTCATCGAGAATAACGCACGCATTCCCAGGTGATACGTGCGTAATGGTATTAACCCTTTCGAAAACTATAACGAAGACGAATTCAAGAGGCGATTCCGATTTGGGAAAGACGTCGTAAGATTTGGAATTCTGCCCCTGATTGAGGTCGGCTTAGCGAAGCCCAATAACCGAGGCTTACCGATTCCTCCCATCTTCCAGCTACTCGTGGCACTCCGATTTTATGCCACCGCAAGCTTCCAGGTGAGTGAAATTGTTTCAATCAATATCTCGTTATCATCATTGTATGGTTATCGCTAAAATTATAATTAATACATATTTTCGATAAATAGCTTCTTCTTGGAGATACTGCTCCAATCTCTCAGCCGACAGTGTCGAGAATCGTGTTTCGGATAAGGACGCTACTGGCAAGTTTATTGCGAACGAAAATAAAAATGCCAAGTAGTGCCGAAGTACGATTCGAAAATCGACAACTGTTTCAAAGGCTCGGCTATGGGAATGGAGCAATTGGAATCCCTGGCGTCGACGGTGCCATCGATTGCACGCACATTCACGGGATTGTTCTCCTTGAATGTGCAGGCAAGTTTTTATTATTTACTTTATTAACATTGAAAAAACTACAAATTCGCATGAGAAAATAAAGAATTGAACTATTATTTTCGACAGACTGTCGTTAGGCCAAGAATGGAGTTCTTGGATATTGTGCCAGAATGACCCGGCAGTGCCCACGACAGCCGGATATTTCAGAACTCGCGCATCTATGCACGGTATTTTCGAGGCTCTCTCGATGGGCTGCTTGTTGGCGACGCCGGGTACCCATGCTTGCCGTTCTTGATGACGCCGATACAAAATCCGCAAACGCCTGAGCAGCAGACGTAAGTTTTTAATTTATATAAAATGTAAAAAAAAAGCCTAAAAATAATTAAAAAACGAGTTTCTTTTATTTAAATAAATTTTCGAATCAAAATAATAATTATCTGAGTACATCGACCATGATTTTATAAATGTCCAAAAAAATATCTAGTTTTACTGGCAGCGAAATAATGTTTACACTGATTTCTAATTTTTCTGTTTCAGATACAATATTATACAGGTACGAACGAGGCAAATCGTCAAGAGAACGTACGGCGTGTGGAAACGTCGATTTCCGTGTTTGTCGAGAGGCCTGACAACAAAACTCGTTTGCTCGACGGCAATCGTCGTGGCTTGTGCCGTGTTACACAACCTTGCTCTGCAGTTTAACGACGTATTAGCTGAAGAAGACGAGGTCGATGCGGTCGAAGCAATTCCTGCAATCGCACCTGACTATCAGCCTGCGGACGGGCTTGTGGCCAGAGATGCCCTCATCGAACGGATGTTTCGCTGAGTGGCTAATATCATATATCAAATTTTTCATGAAAATAATTGATTGTAATGTAAAACGAAATATATTTACGATTGTACGCGTGTAAAAACCTAAATGAATGTTCTCTCGGTTCCTTCTCGTGTAATCCACGACCTGAGCTGGTGTCCATCCGTATTTATGTGTAAAAATCTGCATGAATTCGATAACTGATTTTTTTTAACCAATAGGATTTTTACCTCGATCAGGCAACGAGTTGGCCGCTCCGATTTCCGGCTTTCCAGTGGAAATCCTCGCGTCCATCGAAACGTACGCCCCGAGTTGTTGTGCTGAACTATGTCGGAAAAAAAATAATCATAAAATAAAGTTAAATATAGTTACAATTGAATCTTCACTATTTTTTGCATTATAAAATAAACATAGACTTGCTTTTACATTCTAGTATTTTTTTCTTTCGCCAACCTCATTTCTGCTAACTCCGCTCTTGCTTTTGCTTCTCTCAAATCAAATGCACTTTTGGCTTTGTTGATCTCGTGCAACTCTTCTTTGTGACGCTTCTTTTGTTTGAATAATGCCGTTTCCTGATCAATAATGGACTGTAATCGTCGAATTTTCCAATCTTTTTCTTCGTCGTCCAAATCACCTTTTTGTTTTGTTCTCCTCGATTTCTGACCTATAATTAAAAGGCAAATCAAAATAACTGCAATTTCAATTTTAAAAAAACGTTTGTTATTACCTGCAGGTGTTGACGATGTCGATCATCTTCTCTTTGCAATAATCTCGGATCGATCAGTACCTTGAGATTTTAGCTGGCTCATTTCCGATGAACCTTCTCCAACCAGCAGATTGTTAATCTCTCTCAGTGAAACTTCTGTGACCTCACAGAGCTCGTCGTCATCCACAGTCTCACTGAGTATTTTTTGCGCGTCGTCACAAATAGCAAGATTCTCTCGTTCTGTAAAGAAAAATTATATATTTTATAAATTATTTTTATGAAATATGTAGCAAGCGAAGATTTATTCTAAATATATATTTGAATATAAGTTCTTACCTATCAGCGTCTCTTCGTCGAGAGTCGATGTGAACAGCGCTGGTGCCGTCGTCATGAGGGTCGGAACTATGGCACTGATTTCTGGGTCTATGGTCGCCGGAGCCGCTGGTGGACCCCCACCGGTTAAGAAACAGCTCTGTCTCTCTTTAGTCAATGCGTCTTGTTGAGACTGTTTTAAATTAGTCCATAACTTTCGAAGTTGTTTCTCGCATCTCTGAAACATTGAAAAATTTGAATTAGATTCATTTTCGAAAAAACCATCAAAAATAAACAAATATGCATCAATTGTTTCTTACCTCCTCTTCAATTATCGTCGACGCGTTATACTCGTCGACGATCCTCTCCCACGCTGCGTGTTTGTCTTGCAGACAGGCTGCCGAATTTTTTTTATTTTCTACTACATGCGAGTATTTTTGAACAATCTTTATGAATAGTTGTTTCTCTTTTACGGTGTAATTGCGGGTTTTGCCCTTCGTGGCCATCCTCAGAAACCACTGCACCCTGCTTCACAATTCCTGCTTCACAATTATTGTTGTCACTGCACGCACCGGATAAAGTGTTGAATAAACAACAGATGACTAGAGCATGGGTTATACATCTTCAGTAGAACCGAAACGACACGAGATTCCGTGACAGCTAAACGTGCTTTCCGATTGGTTGCTCTAGCGGAATTATTCCGGAAATACCCGAATCTCGTGTAAGCTCGTCCCAAGTATTGCCTTAGCTGAGGCGGTCCTAAATAAAGTAAGCTACAGCTTGGGACCAAATTCTTGCCCAAGCTGATCTTACTTTACGACTGTGAATACATAAGATCTCAGGACCGTCTCAACGGCATAGGACGACCTTGCGCTAGGCGATCCTGAGATCGATCTTGAGACTTGACTGTGAATACGGCCCCTAGCCTGTATGTACGAAGTTCTTTCAATAGCTCAATAAACTTAGCCGCCGACTATGAAAATATCGAATTATTTTCAATGCCAATCGTTTGTTAGTGTTTGTTAGACAAAATCCAGCGTTTGTTAGGTTTTATTTATTAAATAATACGAAAAACAAATTTCATGTCAAAGTTACCCGTAAGAAAATGCTCTTCTAATGATTTCCTTCGTAACCAATCGTTTGTTAGTGATCGTTAGTCGATTTTTATCGTTTGTTAGAGCTTAATTTTGACTTTATCGTTAAAAAACTTTTCATTCCCATAGTACGCTGTAAGCCACGTGAAGTTAGCAGCATTGCCACGACGGCTGAGCACGGCTTTGCAAATGTAACTCCTCAATTTCAGCAAAATGCTGATTATTTAAATCCTCCCCGATTGTTAGTCGTTTGTTGTTGTTTGTTAGACACAATCCAGCGTTTGTTAGACTTTATTTATTTAATGATACGAAAAACAAATTTTATGTCAGTTAGCCGTAGAAAAATGCTTTCCAAATGATTTCGAAATATTCTTTGAGACCAATCGTTTGTAAGTCGTTTGTTAGTGATTGTGAGTTGATTTTTATCGTTTGTTAGAGCTTAATTTTGACTTAATAGTTAAAAAAAACTTTCCATTCCCATAGCACGCTGCAAGCCACGTGAAGTTGGTTGCAAGCCACGTGAAGTTGGCAGCATTGCCACGACGACTGAGCAGGGCTTTGTACATGTATCTCCTCAATTTCAGCAAAATACTGATTATTTCAGTCCCACTCAATTGATAGTGTTTGTCAGACAAAATTCAGCGTTTGTTAGATGTCATTTATTAAATAATACGAAAAACGAATTTCATGTCAAAGTTAGCCGCAGGAAAATGCTTTTCTAATGATTTCGAACTTTTCTTCGTAACCAATCGTTTGCGGGAATTGAGAAGTTACATGTGCAAAGCCGTGATCAGCTGTCGTGGCAATGCTTCCAACTTCACGTGGCTTGCAGCGTGCTATGGGAATGAAAAGTTTTTTAACGATAAAGTCAAAATTAAGCTCTAACAAACAATAAAAATCGACTAACAATCGACTAACAAACGATTGGTTATGAAGGAAAGTTCGAAATCATTAGAAAAGCATTTTCCTGCGGATAACTTTGACATGGAAATTGTTTTTCGTATTATTTAATAAATTAAATCTAACAAACGCTGCATTTTGTCTAACAAACGACTAACAATCGAGTAGGATTGAAATAATCACCATTTTGCTGAAATTGAGGAGTTACATGTACAAAGCCCTGCTTAGCCGTCGTGGCAATGCGGCCAACTTCACGTAGCTTGCAGCCCACTTCACGTGGCTTGCAGCGTGCCATGGGAGTGAAAAGTTTTTTAACGATAAAGTCAACATTAAGCGCTAACAAACGATAAAAATCGACTAACAATCACTAATAAACAACTAACAAGCGATTGGTTACGAAATCATTCCAGAAGCATTTTCCTGCGGCTAACTTTGACATAAAATTTGTTTTTCGTATTTTTAAATAAATAAAGTCTAACAAACGCTGAATTTTGTCGAACAAACACTAACAATCGAGTAGGATAGAAATAATCATCATTTTGCTGAAATTGATGAGTATCATGTACAAATCCTGCTCAGCCGTCGTGGCAATGCGGCGAACTTCACGTGACTTGCAGCCAACTTCACGTGGCTTGCGGCGTGCTATGGGAGTGTAAAGTTTTTTTTAACACTAAAGTCAAAATTAAGCTCTAACAATCGATAAAAATCGATAACAATCACCAGCCAACGACTAACAAACGATTGGATGCGAAGAAAAGTTCGAAATCATTTGAAAAGCATTTTCCTGCGGCTAACTGTGACATGAAATTTGTTTTTCGTATTTTTAAATGGACAAAGTCTAACAAACGTTGGATTTTGTCTAACAAATACTAACAAACGATTAACAATCGAGTAGGATTGAAATAATCAGCCTTTTGCTGAAATTGAGGAGTTACATGTACAGAGCCCTGCTCAGCCGTCGTGGCGATACGGCCAACTTCACGTGGCTTGCAGCCAACTTTACGTGGCTTGCAGCGTGCCATGGGAGTGAAAAGTTTTTTAACGATAAAGTCAGAATTAAGCTCTAACAAACGATAAAAATCGACTAACAATCACTAACAAACGATTGGTCACGAAAAAAAGTTCGAAATCATTCGAAAAGCATTTTTCTACGGCTAACTTTGACATGAAATTTGTTTTTCGTATTTTTAAATAAATAAACTCTAACAAACGCTGGATTTTGTCTAACAAACACTAACAACCGACTAACAATCAAGTAGGATTAAAATAATCAGCATTTTGCTGAAATTGAGGAGTTTCATGTACAAACGCCTGCTCGGCCGTCGTGGCAATGCGGCCAACTTCACGTGGCTTGCAGCCAACTTCACGTGGCTTGCAGCCAACTTCACGTGGCTTGCAGCGTGCTATGGGAGTGACACGTTTTTTAACGATAAAGTCAAAATTAAGCTCTAACAAACAATAAAAATCGACTAACAATCACTAACATATGATTGGTTATGAAAAAAAAGTTCGAAATTATTAGAAAAGCATTTTTCTGCGGCTAACTTTGACATAAAATTTGTTTTTCGTATTATTAAATAAATAACGTCCAACAAACGCTAGATTTTGTCTAACAAACACTAACAAACGATTGGCATGGAAAAGAATTCGATATTTTCATAGTCGGCGGCTAAGTTTATTAGGCTCGGAAGATTGCCACTTCAGAGAAACTCGTCCCTGGACAGGGAAGCCCTGGCGAACAGAGGATTTGGCTCTCAAGCCGCTTCGTTTTTACCTGTGCCCTCTGTGATCGATGAGATCAAGAGTGACATGCCGAATACTTTGTCACCCTAGGAAATACCTATGAAGTATCGCAAGGCCATTGTGCAGTATAGCAAATACCAAAATGCCGCCATTGTTGAGGCTGAGGCGAGCTTGAAAGCGACCCGTACATCGTTCCAGCAAAATTGTATTATACGAGCTGCGTTCTTCCTCAGCAATGTCATATTGATCAACTTTACGATGAGCGATCAGGAAAAGGTAACGTGAGGTTAGAAGCTCATCCGATCACTGTCACCTCGTCGACCAATATATTACTATACATAGGGCCTGCGGCACCCCAGCGCTATCTATGATGGAGCGATTTTCGAGGACGCTTTTTTCAGTGGTTTTGCACGAGAGTTTGGGTATCTAGTCTCCATGAATTCGATGTTCAAAGCCGTTCTCAGCTGCGGTGGCAAAACTGCCAACTTCACGTGGCTTGTGAAGCAATCTAGGGCCGAAAAGTTTATCAATGATTAAATAAAAATTAAGCACTAACAAACTATCAAAATGGACTAACTATCACTAACAACGGACTAACAATCGAGTAGTATGAGAAGAATCAACATTTTGCTGAAATTAAAGGGTTACATGGGCAACGACGTGTTCAGCTGTCGTGGCAATGCGGCCAACTTCACGTGCCTTGCAGCGTGCAATGGGAATGAAAGGTTTTTTAACGATAAAATAAAAATTCAACTCTCACAAACGATAAAAATCGACTAACAATCACTAACAAACCACTAACAACCGATTAGTTACGAAGAAAAGTTCGAAATCGTTACAAAACCATCTTCCCGCGGCTAAGTTTGACATGAATTTTTTTTTTCGGAGTTTTAAATAAATGAAGTCTAACAAACGCTCGATTTTATCGAACAAACACTAACAAACGACTAACTCTCGAGGAGGATTTAAATAATCAGCATTTTTCTGAAATTGAGGAGTCACATGCGCAAAGCCGTGCTCAGTCGTCGTGGCAATGCTGCCAACTTCTCGTGGCTTGCAGCGTGCTATGGGAATGAAAAGTTTTTTAACGATATATAAAGTCAAAATTGAGCTCTAACAAACGATAAAAATCGACTAACAATCACTAACAAACAACTAACAAACGATTGGTTACGAAGAAAAGTTAGAAATCATTAGAAAAACATTTTCCTGCGGCTAACTTTGACATGAAATTTCTTTTCGCATTATTAAATAAATAAAGTCTAACAAACGCTGGATTTTGTTTAACAAACACTAACAAAAGACTAACAATCGAGTGGCATGGAAAATAATTCGATTTTTTCATAGTCACCAGCTAAGTTTATTGAGCTAATCTTCTGTACATATCCGAATAGAGAACAGGAGCCGAAGTGGCGCAGAGGCCTGGAGACACAAGTCCCCTAGATGTTATTGCGCGACTCCATATCCAGACCGATAAAGTCTTTTATCTCGAAAGGTGCCATAATCAGAGAAACTCGATCAATTTTTTTCTCTGAACCTCTCGAGCCTCGTGGATCCCAAAATCCAGAAGAGCATGTTGAGGTATTCCGTTATCTGGGACTCAACATCTGAGAGCTTTACGTAGCTTGCAGCATGCAATAGGGATGAAGCGTTTTCCAACGATTAAATAAAAATTACGTTCTAAACAATGATGAAAATTGAGTAACGAACGAGCGACATGAGAGAGCCAGCATTTTGCTGAAATTGAGGAATTAGATCATCGAGACTAGATACAGGAGGCCACACTCGGCCTTTCAACTCGTCCCCAAAACAGTATCCGCGATAGATGGCGCTGGGTTGCTCCAGGACCACGTGTATAGATGCACGCAAAACATAGGTCCGATGACGACGGTTCACCGCTGATGTACCTTTCATTCATCTTTAAGTGTCAGAGTTACCAAATTTAAGACAAAGTGATACGCTATTTGATTACTACGAATCCAGTACAGATAAATCATATTTTTTAAAAATAAAAAACTTTAGTTTTTTATTCTTGTGTGTAATTTTCCAGAGTACAAAACGAATATGTATGATCAAACTTGAGTCTGCAGATATAAGTAAATTTCTCTATCGCCAATTACGTAGATAATTACAAAAAAAATCTTCCTCCTTATCGTTACACAATAATTTTCATATAAAATGTTAATTATACCAAATTATGTCAAAGAAATTATTCGTTTATTTAAAAAATGTACATTTATATCCGTCTATAGAATCGAAACATAATTTTTTTAACTCATTCTTTTTCATATTGTCTATTATCGATAATTTAGAGAGTATGCTGTGAATATTGAGAGCTTATTACAGTGTAACGAGTCGAAAAATAGTTGATTATCGCTATTTATTTTTCGATGGTTAAAATACGCAGTCTGATTTTTTATGTCAAATCGACGCACTCATGAAGAACAGAAAATACATTTTTAAACGTTTATTTCTACTTCTTTTACATTTTTTTAATGGTTGAAAATGTCTTCGAGAAAAGGGTGTTTCATGGTATACACGGTTGTGGCCGTAAATATGATCCGAAACAAAATTTGTAAAAAGATTTTTAACGGATTTTCTTGCGTCACATAAATTTATTTCCTCTTGATATATATTTTCTTCGTACCATAATTCGATCAAGTCCAGGACGCTAAACTTTCGCAACAGGAATACTGATTCTAACTTGGGACGTCGTCTCAGGAGATCACACGAGCTTCGGGACGCGGCCCCATGATCACAGACTGATGATTATTTGACTACGGCGTGAGACTCTGTCCCAAATTACTATCGCTGGCTTTCATTACATGGAAATTGCGCGAACTCCATCACGCGACTTCGAGGGCCAAGATTTGGTCTTTTCGACATGAATATTGCGCGAACTACATTACGCGATTTCGAAGACCAAGATTTCGTCTTTTCGACATGAATATTGCGCGAACTACATTACGCGACTTCGAGGCACATGGATCGCGCGAATAGCGGCACGCCACTAGTCGGTCCATAGGACATTTGGTCGGACGATAGCACAATTTTCGGACGCGACGAATTTGCACTGAGACGCTCGCATACACCGATGTCGCGTTCGACATGGAGTGTTCTTTGTTAACTATCTCTACGCACGCTACCCTTCACGGATACGACGGGCGTCTCGGCGATGATTCTCGTCGTGCTCGATGCGGCCGGGAAGCAAGAGACCCGGGTGAGCCAACGGCCCCCCCGTTTCACGCTGCCCCTTCGGAGAAGATCTCTTGGCGACGCCAACAAGTTTTGGAGGAGAGCCGTATGCCGCTCTCTCTCGAAGGTCGAGATTTTTGTCAAAGCAGCACTAGAGCGATCCAGGAAGGCGACGTCCCCGTCCAACTGCTTTGGCCCCTCGTGACGATGGTCGATGGGCCAATTATTAGGACACCCGATGTTAACGGTATGGACCCGTGGCCTCGATATTCTGGTGAATCCAAACGTATATATGCGCTAGAGCGCTAATCGATTTTGGGCCAGGACGGGATACACCCGTGTCGATCGACGGACCAGACGGCGTGCTTATTTTTCGCAAGAACGAATCCGCGGCGTACTTTTCGGGGATTCGGATCGGGCTCCTTTCTCGTTTTTAGCCGCGCTATCGCCTCGCCGCCACGTGGAAGAAGGGAGCCGAACCGGCCGGTTGCTCACTTCCTTCTTCCTGTTGAGAGCATCGGCCTCTATATCCGCTGTGGCGCTCCCCCAACGCCCTCTTGTCACCACATTCAAATTTCGACACATACGGCGCGCCTTATGGACACCGACACATTTCGTTACAGATTATTAATAAGTATGAAAGCCGCTATCTTGCTATGGAGTTTTTATTTAATCGAAATTGACAAGATGTCAGCGTTTTGAAAAAAAGTATCGAATTTAGCTTATTTAGTCAAGATTGCAGTTGACTGTTCGCTTCCACTCAGAAAACCAGTAATTGCACTATAAAATCGAATACATTTTTTTATTATACACGTAGAGATAGTTACTTAACAAAAAAACTTCAACATCAATTTATCTCCAAAATATATTTACCTTAGGAGTACGAAAGACCGCATGCTGCTGCAATCCCTATGCGCATCGCAGAGTTCTATATACTAATTTCTTAAGTACTAATTTCTATCCAGACTCTCAGTGGACAAGGAAATTTATTTTGTCATCAATTATTAAGCCGGCAATACATGTTGACCCAAGGTAGGCGAGTGGAGGCAAATACCAACGTATAGGCAGCCTATTTGTTTGGCTTTGCTATTGCCTGTGCCATGGTGGCACTTGCTTGTATCAATTTGCCTACGCTCGCGTTGGCTGAAGCGCGAGCGACGTGTATTGCCGGCTTTAAATAAGTTACTCTATGGGCAACAAAGTTTTCAGTTGGAATATTTAGTATAATTAAACATAAGACTCACCTTTTCTCGCTTCCAAAAGAGTTTTTCTTTAAATGGTCACGGAGATATTACCGACTAATGATCGCTCGAAATTTTGACGTTTGCTGTCACGCTCCGTTTGTCGTGAGGATAGAAACTCATCCGATCACTGTCACCTCGTCGACCAATATATTACTATACATAGGGCCCGCGGCACCCTAGCGCTATCTATGTTGGAGCCATTTTCGGGGACGCATTTTTCAGTGGCATTGCACGGGAGTTTGGGTATCTAGTCTCCATGAGTTCGATGTTCAAAGCCGTTCTCAGCTGTCGTGGCAAAACTGTCAACTTCACGTGGCTTATGGCGCAATCGAGGGCCGAAAAGTTTATCAACGATTAAATAAAAATTAAGCGCTAACAAACTATGAAAATGGACTAACAATTACTAACAAGGGACTAACAATCGAGTAGGATGAGAAGAATCAGCATTTTGCTGAAATTGAGGAGTTACATGGGTAACGTTGTGCTCAGCCGTCGTGGCAATGCTGCCAACTTCACGTGGCTTGCAGCGTGCTATGGAAATGAGAGGTTTTTGAACGATAAAATAAAAATTCAACTCTCACAAACGATAAAAATCGACGAAAAATTACTAACAAACAGCTAACAACCGATTGGTTACGAAGAAAAGTTTGAAATCGTTACAAAACCATCTTCCCGCGGCTAAGTTTGACATGAATTTTTTTTTCGGATTATTAAATAAATGAAGTCTAACAAACACTAACAAACTACTAACAATCGAGGAGGGTTTAAATAATCAGCATTTTTCTGCAATTGAGGGCTCACACGCGCAAAGCCGTTCTAAGCCGTCGTGGGAATGCTGCCAACTTCACGTGGCTTGCAGCATACGATAGGAATGAAAAGTTTTTTAACGATAAAGTCAAAATTAAGCTCTAACAAACAATAAAAATTTACTAACAATCACTAACAAACAACGAACGGATGGATTTTGTCTAACGAACACTAACAAAAGACTAACAATCGAGTAGGATTGAAATAATCAGCATTTTGCTGAAATTGAGGAGTAACCTGTGCAAAGCCGTGCCCAGCCGTCGTGGCATTGCTGCCAACTTCACGTGACTTGCAGCTGCTGCCAACTTCTCGTGGCTTGCAGCTGCTACCAACTTCTCGTGGCTTGCAGCGTGCTATGGGAACGAAAAGTTTTTTAACGATAAAGTCAAAACTAAGCTCTATCATACGATAAAAATCGACTAACAAACACTAACAAATGACTAACAAACGATTGGTTACGAAGAAAAGTCCGAAATCATTAGAAAAGCATTTTCCTGCGGCTAACTTTGTCCAGAAGTTTGTTTTTCGTATAATTAAATAAATAAAGTCTAACAAACGCTGGATTTTGGCTAAGAAACACTCACAAATGACTAACAATCGAGTAGAACTGAAATAATCAGCATTTTGCTAAAATTGAGGAGTGACGTGGGCAGAGCCGTGCCCACCCGTCGTGGCAATGCTGCCAACTTCACGTGGCTTGCAGCTGCTGCCAACTTCTCGTGGCTTGCAGCGTGCTATGGCAATGGAATTTTTTTTAACGATAAAGTCTAAATTAAGCTCTAACAAACGATAAAAATCGACTAACGATCACTAACAGACGACTAACAAAAGATTGGTTACGAAGAAAAGTTCGAAATCATTAAAAAAGCATTTTCCTGCTGCTAACTTTGACAGGAAATTTCTTTTTCGTATTATTAAATAAATAAAGTCTAACAAACGCTGGTTTTTGTCTAACAAACACTAACAATCGATTGGCATGGAAAAGAATTCGATATTTTCATAGTCGCCGGCTAAGTTTATTGAGCTTGTGTGTTCCGATATTGACTGTAGGTGCTGACGACGTGACGTCAGACAGTCGAACTGCAGAAGTCGTTCCCATATTACTTTTACCCCCTCTATCATACAATCTGACTGGAATATCGGACCGCAATCCACAACAGTTTTAGCAGAGATTAGTAGGGAGATGCACAACGCTCCTCTTTTCGGCGTGCCTCGTAGATGGCGCTAAATCGCGGGGCGAGTTCGGGAGTATGATTTCGTGATCATCGGCTCTGTCGAGGTTGCAGATTCCCTTGTAGCCGCGCGGGTCCGTGATCACCGCTCAAGTCGGTATCGCAGTAAGCGAGAACACGAGTGGGTAGCTCGGAGGGGAAAAGTCTCTGCCCCTCGCAAATCGCGCTCGTTCGACAGGCGAACGGAGCGAGGTTTGCCATCCGATCGAGCTCGACATATATGTGTGGCCGTACTGCGGATTGGAACATGCATTAAATGAATTTCGAAGTGAAAAACATGTATCGAGATCATTGTTTTCTCTCGGTTGCCCGTTTATGCCGAAAATGCGGGTTAAAAAAATTAACGACGAACCGCGTTGAAAAATAAACCGCCGAAACGACCGTGGAAGGTTCAAAAAGAAATCTTGAGCCTTTGCCGCGATCGTTTCGACATTTTTTTTCAACAGTAAACATTATGGATCAGGGTATATCATAAATGTTTCTCTATCTGCAACGAGCGTTGTGGATGAGTTGGCAGTGCGACGGATTACGATGCTTACGGACCGTAATCATCGTAATCCGTCCGAAGAAAAAAAAAATTGTTTCCCCGGGGATTGAACCCGGACCGTAAGTTACGGTCCGGGGCTCATATCTTAGTCACGAGGCTCTTGTGACCGCAAAGCTGCCGTAGGCATAGACACATATCCAATGTGACATGTGTTGACAAAAATGCCGAAACGATCGAGAAAGACGTTTTTTTCTCGAAGTTTCTCTTTCTCGATTGTTTTGGCACTTTTTTCCATCTTATCCAACCTCGAAGCGACCGAACCCGCAGTTGAACGCCCCGCCGGACGCACGTTGAAATTGTCCAAAACGAGCGGGCGTTCCAAATTTGGTCCAAACAGTCTTGGATAATATGACAAAAAATAAATGTTTCCGCCAAAACGTAAATGAGTTTTTACTTTTCCCCTTAAAAATTAATTGACAAAATTGTTGAAAAAAAGTTGCGAAACGATCGAGAAAGGCTCAAAGAGAACTTTGAATCTTTCTTGATCGGCATTTTTTCAAAACACATTTCACATTGGCATGGGGGTCAAAACTTTAAAAGGCCAAATATAGATCGACCAAGATTTCGAAATGACAGAATTATAAACTCAAAATAACGAACTGTAAATTATTCGAAATTTTATCCTTCAACCGATAACGAAATTGAATAGCTATTATGCCAAAGAATTATTTACGTGAGAGCGCATTTATTCGAGAACGGGTATTCAGATTGTCTGCAGTTTGAGTCATACAAATACAGATTTAAACAATCTAGAACATTCACATCTCCGAAATAGAAAGAAGTGAGTATCTAATGTTGGTAATACCATCTATAGCTAAAAGCCATATATCGAGCATACAAACTGTTAAAGATAGTAGTAGCTAGTTGAATGTTCACGCGTAAAGTAGCGGCGAGGCGACTGCCACGTGGTAGGAAGGAGTTGGCGCGCGGGTTTTGCGGAGCGACTGCGTGCGAGCTCGGACGGTTGGGAGGCTTCTTCTCGTACCGGCGACGAAAGAGAGAGGTCGAGCGGACGAGAGTAAGCGAGTGAGAGAAAGAGAGAGAAAAAGAACGAACGTGCGTGCGACGGCGGTGAGTGCCGAGCGCTCGGACTAGAAAAGACGGGTACTGTGTGTGTGGCCCGGAGAAAAGGAAAAGACTGTGTGGAATTGTCGAACTCTGTCAATTAGTGTTAACCGTCACCTTAATTATTCTTAATTCATTGTTACAATAAATCAGCTCTTGCATTCCCTCTCTCTCGTTTTGTGCGTGTTACCGTCGTCCGGACTCTCGTGAAACAGAGTTGTAACCCTATACATTTAACAAAACTTCAAAAGTTTTGATCTCAGATAGGCAAACGAGCGATGGTCCAACGTAGCGAACACCGAAATAGCGAAAATAAAAAAAGTGGACGAGTTCCTTCATAATTTTCTGCCGATTTTCGCTAACACGTACGAGATTCTTTTAAAGTCTTTAAGAGGGGATATACATCAAATTACAACGATAAAAAAATCAATTTCTTTTCTTTAAGGGATAACACCATTCTAGGAATTTGGAAAAATCGTTTTCTTTTGGCTTCAAAAATACTTTGGGGTCATAAAAACAGTATGCAATTGGTCCTGCTGCAATTTTTTTAAAGGTTGGATGAGTGTGTACAGTAGAACCTCGATTATCCGAACCTCGATCACACCTCGACACCCGCACGCACGCACGCACACACACACACACGCACGCGCGCACGCACACACACACACACACACACACACACACACACACACACACACACACACACACACACACACACACACAGGATTTCAGGATCTTGCGAGTCGGATGGAAACTGGTTTTGTGAGAATAAAAGCCAAAGGAGTTCATTTCTACAGTTGTTACGCACCGCCTAGCCTGACGACTGATGAGTTTGAGAATTTTCTCGACAAATTAGTCGCAGACGCTAAACAACGCTTCCCGGTAGCCATAGCCGGAGATTCCAACGCGTGGGCTGTGGAATGGAGTAGTAAAGTGACGAACAAGAAGGGCCAAGCCCTGCTTGAGGCTATGTCCTTATTGGATGTAGTACTACTCAATGCAGGTGCAAAGCCCACTTTTGTTAAAGGTGAAGCCTCCTCTATAGTGGACCTCACTTTTGTGAGTAGTAGCCTGGCCAGAGGAAACCAGTGCCACTGGGTAGTCAGTGATATCTACACTCACAGTGATCATCAAGCGATTCTCTGGGAGATTCGCGGAGACTTCAGCAGAACAGCGAAGGCACCGAGGACAAACGGGAACGGCTGGAAAGCGAAAATGTGTGACGCGGACTCGTTTCGTGAAACTTTTGACACCAGCCCCCTCGCAGCGGAAAGTGCAACTGTAGTGTATGGGTGGGCCGCACCATCCCGGTGGCGTGCATGTAGACGGCATTACAAGATGGCGACTCGGACTGAGCGCGTGTAAGACGACGAGCGACAATAAATACTGTTTCAATACGTGTATTATTTTTATTGACGGATTAAATCCTACATTGGCGACGAGGATGGGATGGGTTGGATAAAGCAGCCGAGAAAGTTGTTAAGACCTGTAAGGGTTGTCAGCTGGTACAGAGAACCGCTGAACCCGCACCGCTAACACGGAATCCTTTGCCAGATAAGCCGTGGGAATCGCTAGCGATGGATTTATTGGGCCCATTGTCATCTGGAGACTACCTGTTCGTGATAATAGATTACTATAGTAGATATTACGAAGTAGAAATCTTGCGAAGCACTACGACTGATGTAATAATCGATAGATTGCGGGAAATATTTGCGAGACACGGATTACCGAAGATCATTATATGCGACAATGGACCGCAATTTGCGAATGCGAAATTGCATGAGTGGGCGGAAGTCAACGGTATTAAAATTGCGCATTCAGCTCCATTTTGGCCACGAGCTAATGGTGAAGTCGAGCGTCAAAGTTGAAGTATTATCAAGCGATTGAAAATAGCGCATTCGGAGAGTAGAAATTGGAGAGCAGAGCTCTACGATTATCTGTTAATGTATCGATCTACGCCGCATTCTACGACCGGCGTATCTCCGGCTGAACTGCTTTTCGGTAGAAAGATCAAGTCGAAGCTATCGGAGTTAAATATAGATAGTAGCTTAGATGAGGAAATTCGGAACCGAGACGCGCGGCAGAAAGTTCGCGGTAAAGAATATTTTGATAAAAAAAATCATGCTAAAGAATCGGATATCCTTCCGGGTGACTCAGTGCTAGTCAAAGCTGCCAAAGAAAATAAGCTAAGCACAGAATTCGAGCCAACTGAGTATGTCGTAACAGACCGCGGGAATAATACAGTAACTATTAAGTCTCCGCAAGGCGTGACGTATAAGCGCAATACATCGTTTGTGAAGCGTTTTAATGATAGTCACACAGAACCGTGTACAAGTAGCACGAGCAACGAGCAAGCACAAGAACCCGAATCTAATCCGATAGTAGTTGAAGATAAGCCAAGACCATGCGAATCGCCTGTTGTAGAAAGACCGCGACGCGAACGCAAAGCGCCGAAACGATTCGACGATTTCGTAATGCAATTAGCATTATGTAATTAGTCTTAAGTATTATGTATGAGAGATAAGTATAAACCATGTCATCGTCATTCATTTTGTTATTCAAACAAAAAAAAAGAGAGTGGATGTAGTGTATGGGTGGGCCGCACCATCCCGGTGGCGTGCATGTAGACGGCATTACAAGATGGCGACTCGGACTGAGCGCGTGTAAGACGACGAGCGACAATAAATACTGTTTCAATACGTGTATTATTTTTATTGACGGATTAAATCCTACAGCAACCGAGAAGGTCAAGGTGGTCATGCAGAGGGTCACCAAAGCATGCGATACCACAATGCCACGGAAACGTAATGTCGACTTCCGACCGGCGGTACACTGGTGGAGCGAACAAATTGCCGGCCTCCGAAGGGAGTGTCATCGAACTCGCCGCCTAGCGCAACGAGCTCGAGGCAAACGCTCGTTCCCCGATTTGGAAGAACAGCACAGGAAGGCGCGCTTGAAGCTTAAAAAGGCTATCAAGCAGAGTAAAGCTGAAAGCTGGGGCGAACTGCTCAGCGAGGTGGAAGATGCTCCCTGGGGCAGGCCATACAAGGTAGTAATGACTCGGCTGAAAAGCCAGCCAATGCCATCGCCTGTAGACGCAGCCCTGCTGGAAAAGATTGTTACACATCTGTTCCCTGAGCAACCCGAGGAGGACTACCAGCTCGAGGAGGACGTCGATGAGGACATCCCAGCCATTACTGAAGAAGAGCTTCTTACGGCGATTGCCAGGGTGGGCAACAATAAAGCCCCCGGAATGGATGGAATACCCAACATCGCACTCAAGGCAGCGATCAAGTTGGCACCGGCAATATTCCTGGGAATCCTTGAGACACGCATGTACAATGCGTGTCTCAAGGAAGGAATCTTCCCGGACAAGTGGAAGTGGCAGAAGCTAGTGCTCCTCTCGAAAGGAAAGAAGCCACGGGACGAACCTTCATCCTATCGTCCGCTCTGTATGCTGGATACCGCCGGACAGATCTTCGAGCGCATCATCCATAACAGGATTGAGAAGTTCGTGGACCCTCTACTGGCGGAGGGCCAGTTTGGCTTCAGAAAGGAGCGCTCTACTCTGAATGCCATTAACACAGCGGTGAAGCAGGCGCAGGAGTCGACTGCGGGGAAACGATGGGCAAGAGGGTCCAAGAAGTACTGCGCAGTTGTCGCTCTCGACGTCAAAAACGCTTTCAACTCGACGATATAGAAGTGTATCATGAATGCCCTAAAAACGTTAGGTGTACCATGGTACCTACGGAGAATAGTGGCGAGTTACCTATGTAATAGGTGGCTTATGTACGACACAGAGGATGGACCGAAGACGTATAGGGTGACTGGAGGAGTTCCTCAGGGCTCTGTACTTGGACCGCTTCTGTGGATCATCATGTACAATGATCTGATGCTATTACAATTGCCGAAAGGAGTGTCCATCGTAGCGTTCGCAGATGACGCGGCGCTGATTGTCATCGCCAAATTCCTGGAACAAATCACCGCACTCTTCGGTGAAGCTTTCGCTAAGAAAAAGGAATGGATGTCTTCTGTTGGACTGCAGCTTGCAGCCCACAAAACAGAAGTACTCCTCGTATACAGCAGGATGGTGATGGAAACGGTGACGCTCAGGGTTGGAAACGCCGAATTCACATCCCAACCGTTCATTCGGTACCTGGGTGTGATTCTCGACGCGAGACTGAACTTCAAAGAGCAAACCGAGCAGATCAGCAGAAAGGCCGCTGGGGTGGCTACCACACTGGCGCGACTCATGCCTAATGTTGGTGGCCCCAGACAGAAGAGGGGGAAACTGCTGTTATCAGTGACGACCTCAGTGCTCACCTATGGCAGACCCATATGGGCTGATGCACTGAAAATCCAGGAGTACCGCAGGAAGGCTGCAGCAACGTAGCGCGTCAGCGCCTTGAGGGTATCCTGCGTCTTTCGCACTGTCTCCGAGGACGCTATCAACGTTATCGCGGGAATGCTGCCCATTGAGGTGCTCGCCGAGGAGCGTAGATCGATGTACCAGCAGAAGGGAGCTAGAAACCCCAATTATGCAAGGACAGAAGCGAGAGCAACCAGTTTCAACCAGTGGCAGACGATGTGGAATGCTTCTACCAAGGGAAGGTGGACACATCGACCAATCCCAAAGGTGGAGATATGGGTGAACCGTCTACACGGGGAGCTCAACTATTATCTCACTCAAGTGATCTCAGGACACGGCTGTTTCCGGGCTTATCTCTATAAGTTTAATTATGAAGATTCCCCGGACTGCCCAGCATGTGTAGCAGTCGAGGAGAACGCGGAACATGCATTGTTCCAATGCCCACGTTTTAGTGTCTCCCGCGCGATAGTCGAGGATCAGCTGGAGACCCGCATCATCCCGGACAACCTGGTTGCGTTGATGCTGAAGTCTGCAGACGCATACACAGCGGTATCGGCTTATGCTGCCGCAGTAATGCAGGAGTTGCGACGTGCAGAACGTGCGAGGAAGAAGACGACGCTGGAAGACCAGGCAGTCATAGATTAAACCAGCGACACGAACCCCTAAACCAGTCATACCATCTCGAGTGGAACGGGGGATGTAAGGGCGTCTGACAACACTACGGGAAGAGCTACGGCTATGGCCTCTCCCGCGATGTAATACCCAGCGGTCGTCCCGCGGGAGAATTTGTAAGGCCACAGAGGAACGGGGGTGTTTAGTCGGTGCAAGCTGGACACATGGCAATTATTTGCTACGGTGCGGAGGCATTTTCCCGCTAAACCTCTTTAAAAAATAAAAAAAACACACACACACACACACATATAAATATATGTATAGATATATACATATATATACATACATACATACATATTGTGACGTGATTTATTTGGAACCGCGTCACAAGAGCAGCTACCGATCACGTGGTTTACGTGCAGGTGCCCGAGTCGCTACCGTGACGCGTGTTAAGGGCCTTTCTCCCCTTGTGCTCCGTTTTTTATTTGTTTTGTCATTGTTGTCGATCCCGTTTCCGTTGAGTTGGCAGGCGGAACTCGGTCGAGTGGCGTGGCGCTCAATGTATCGAGCAATCCCGATCGAGGGAAGCCGCCAACGAGACCGCTCTGGGGAATCGGCGCACGCCCGGCTGAGATGCCGGCGCCCCACGGTGTGGTGCATCGTGTTGGAGAGCGGGCCGTTTGCGTTACGGGCGGAAGCTGGAGCTTTTCGCGCCGCACTTCTGAAAAGAAGCATTACCCGCTCTCACACGATGGCCCGGGGATGCGATCCCAGAGAGTCTCACCGCTACCGTTGGAGAGAGTCACCCGGTATGTTCCCGATCCGATCTCGAAGTAACTCGGGCAGAGATGATGGCTACCGAATTAAAATATTATTTCAATAATATTTCAGCTCCCGATTCTAGCGTAAGAGATAAGTTTCGCTCGAACCGGCGATTTCGCACGGTTGGATCCCGCGAGCGTGTTGACAGTTTTTCTGTTAACGCGCTCTGTCTCACTCTCGAATTATCCCTCGCGCGCCGGTCTTGGTCGCGCGAGGTAGAGAAAATTACGAATTTTCAGGTGAGACAGTAGAGTCTCCCGAAGTACGCCCGATTCCGATTTTGACGTTCTCGTGACAGTTGTCGATGGGACGTCGAGCCACGAGCTTCGCGATCGAGAGACGTGTCGTGTCTCTCTCGCGCCCGTGACGTCGCGCTGTCGTTCCCGCTTTAGAGACACGTCGTCGTGCTCTCTCGCTCCCGCGCGTACGACGTTTTCCTCCGCTTTCGTGTTCGCGTTGAGTGCGTTGACGTAACCAGATCCCGGGTGGTTAATCCACCGGCTCCCGCACCACAACAAAAAACCTAATTGTGTTTTATTAGTGACGTTTCCGTCATCGCGGAAACGACCGATCCCGTAAGATTGAGACTACTCCCCGGTGAATCCCGACCCCTCTACCACATTCCACAGCCTAAGCAGCCGTGCAGTACCGCAACCGTCCTCCCCCGCGCAAGCGCATCCAGGTTAGTCCGGTTAGACGGTTCCGGCGACAAAAAAACCGAGGAGAGCTCCAGTCTCCGAACCCGGTTCAGATTCCGGGGGAACCAAAAATCTAGGAGGGCTCCAGCCTCCGCCTGGCGGGTCGGGTTCGATCACCCCGACCCCAGTTTAGTCTGGTTGAGAAATCCGGCGAAATAAAATTCTCTGGCGCCCCGGGTATTGCGGATGCACGCGCACGGGAGGAACGGCCGAAGGTGACGGTTTCCCGCACCAGATCCCGATTGGAGCTCTCGTTTTCGCGTAGAGAAAATATCACCCGTCACAATATATATATATATATATATATATATATATATATATATATATATATATATATATATATATATATATATATATATATATACACAGGGTATACATATACAGGGTGGCCGGAACATTGACGTGCAAAAATAAAAATTAGGTCCCTTGTATCGTGGGGTATCCGAATAACCCCCATCCATGTCCCGCGACTTTTCATAGTTTTCGAGTTATGAATTTTTTTCTGAATTTTTGAGAATTTTCTACCTGACCAATTATTGTTTTTTTTTCCTTAGGTACACGCTTTTCGCGTTTGTTACCTATTTTTTCCCATCATTATGACCGTTCTTTCCTCTACTGTTTTACTCCTTTTTGTCTCCATCTTTCTCCCTGTTCCCCCCTGTTGCGGCCGCAGCCGACTTCCTCCTCTGTATTATATTCATCATGACATTTCTTTCATGGGTATAGGGAAACTGCGGAAAACCTATACCAATACAGCCGGTCATCGAGTTCGCCCCCCAGTCGTGGAACTAGTCTTATTTCGCCGCGAAATGCCGAAGAAAAACATTTCACGACGAAATGTACGCGACTGGGATTCGAACCCGGGACCTCCCGGTCCGCTGGTTTAGTGGCGAGCACGCTAACCACTAGACCATCGCACCAGTTACCTGACCAATTAAAAAATTTTTTTAAAAAAGTCGAAGACTGTCGAGATTTTTTTGCAACTGAATCTTCATGAGCAGTACTTTTATGCATAAAATAATCAGCTTCGTAACTGTGATGAAAGTTATGAAAATGTTGATATGATGAAATGAAATGGTAAATTATGACTTAAATTTTCAACTTCAAATTAAAAATCTAAACAGGTGACTTCATGGTTCCAAATTAGGCCTCAAGAATGCGCCAGACTCTCGGCTTTCATAATCATTTAAAAAAGCAGTACTTAATAGGGCTATTTTGGCTACAATTGACCTTCAAAGACAGCAAGGTGGAAAATTCTTAAAATTAGCCATCTGATTAAAATTAAAAAATTGCCCATTTTATCATTCTTAAGATTATTTAGTTTGTTAACTAACCAAAAATGACTGCAGGAAAGCTAAAATTTAAACATTTAGAGGGTTATTTTTTTTTTAGTTTAATTTAAGTGTAATGAATTTTGCGCCATCCGTTCTCGTAACGAGAACGGATCGCGTAAACGAGGGCGCAACTCTTTTACCTGATCCACGAGAACGGATCGCGCAGAATTTTTTTTTTAATCACATGGCTAATTTTCAGAATTTTTCACCTCGCTGTCTTTAACACGTTGACTACCGTGTCACCCATATTCGGGTGACAGCCACAGTTCTCGTCAGGCCACGTCACTCGTATTCGGGTGACAGCAAGAGTTCTCATCGGGCCGTTTCACGGGTGCCCTGACGGGGATTTCGCTGTAAACACGCGTGGCAGTCAACGTGTTAAAGGTCAATTGTAGCCAAAGTAGCCCTATTAAGTACTACTTTTTTTTAATAATTATAAAAGCTGAGAGTCTGGCGCATTCTTTGGGCCTAATTAGGAACCATGAAGTCACCTGTTTAGATTTTTAATTTAAAGTTGAATATTAAAGTCATAATTTGCCGAACGTAAATTTTTCACTTTAGACCAACATTTTAATAACTTTCATCACAGTTACGAAGCTCATTATTTTATGCATAAAAGTACTACTCATAAAGATTCAGTTGCAAAAAAAATCTCGAAAGTCTACTATTTTTTTTAGACTTTTGTAAAATTCATTGTTCGAAAACTATGAAAAGCCGCGAAACATACATGGGGGTTATTCGGATACCCCACGATACAAGGGACCTGAATTTTATTTTTGAACGTCAATGTTCCGGCCACCCTGTATACAGGGTGAGGCACTGACTGTTGCCACCTTGAATATCTCTGTAATTATCGACGTCACAAAAAAATGTTTGAAACAAATTTGTACCGTACGAAGGGGTCATCAAATGCGACCATTCTTTTTTATCTCAGTGGAGGCGCTGTCGCACAGTAAAGGTCACCTCCACTTTTTTGAATGGGACGGTACATTTTTTTCAACTATCTTCTAGAGCATCGAAAACTGCATAAAAAACATTTCGGGGTCAAAGACGTTCAAGGTCATTTAAGATCAAAAAGTGACATGAACTTTATTTTTATGTGAAATTACCTTTATTCACAGTAGATGTTCAAAGTGATTGCCATTGGAATTAATGCAGTATTGCAATCTCCTCATCACGAATTTCGTATCACTTCGGCACTTACCGCCGAAATCTTGCCATTGTCTTGTATGTAAACAACGGCACCAAACCTACAATGTACACGGAACATTGTACAATGTTTCGCCTGAACAAACCCGAGATAACGATAGTAAGAATGGTGAGACGAGTATTAATGAATCAAGCGAATGTAAATGATGTATTCTTTTGAAGAGCAAACTGATATGCTTCTAATTTACAGAGAATGTCAGAAAAATGCAGTGAAAGCTAGAGACTTATACGCTGAAAGATTTCTTGAACGTTCTCATCCTACACGCCGTTCATTTCAAATTTTGTACTCTAAACTGAGGACAACTGGATCCTTAACCCGTCGGGAAAGTAACCGACAAAAGCGAGTTACTAACGAAGAAACGGAAATTGGTGTTCTTGCCGCCGTTCATCAAGACCCTTGGGCGAGTTCTCGTCAAATTGCGAGGGAATCTGGCGTAAGCCAAAGAAGTATTCTACGTGTTCTACATCGTCATAAATATCATCCTTACCACATCAGTCTCCACCAGGAAATAACTGGTACGGATTTCATGAATCGCACTGAATTTTGCCGATGGGCTCAACGCCAGATTCAGAGAGATTACTCATTTATTAATCGGATTTTATTTACTGATGAGGCAACATTTACGAATCATGGAAATATTAACTTGCATAATATGCATTTGTGGTCAACTGAAAATCCACATTGGCTGCGGCAAGTTGCACACCAAAGACCGTGGTCGGTTAATGTATGGTGTGGGATTATTGGGGATAGAATCATACGCCCTTATTTCATCGAAGGGAATCTTAATGGTAGGAAGTACACCACATTCCTTCAAGAAACATTAGGTCCTTTATTGGAATAAATACCTTTAGAAACAAGAAACAGAATGTGGTATCAACACGATGGGTGCCCGGCACATATTTCGCTGATAGCTAGAAATTAATTGCAAAAGAGATTTCCAAATCGTTGGATTGGACGCGGAGGAGCTGTATCGTGGCCGGCTCGTTCACCAGACTTGACGCCTCTGGACTTTTTCTTGAGGGGATACTTGAAAGACCTTGTTTATAAAGAACGTTCAACTACGCCGGATAGTATGCGTGAGAGAATTCTTCGAGCCTGTGATTCGATAAGTGCCGATGTGATAAGAAATTCTACACAATCCGTGATAAGGAGATTGCAATACTGCATTGATTCCAATGGCAATCACTTTGAACATCTACTGTGAATAAAGGTAATTTCACATAAAAATAAAGTTCATCGCACTTATTTTTATCTTAAATGACCTTAAACGACTTTGACCCATAGATGTTTTTTATGCAGTTTCCGATGCTCTACAAGATAGTTGAAAAAAAATGTACCGTCCCATTTAAAAAAGTGGAGGCGACCTTTACTGTGCCACAGCGCCTTCACTGAGATTTAAAAAAATGGTCGCATTTGATGACCCCTTTCGTACGGTACAACTTTTGTTTCGAACATTTTTCTGTGACGTCGATAATTACAGAGATATTCACGGTGGCAACAGTTAGTGCCTCACCCTGTATATATATATATATATATATATATATATATTTATTTATTTCAACGTTAATATGTATGTCAAATTTTAATATATATTTATGTACTGTTTTTATGTAAAAAGATGTTGTTGATGATCGCGTCCCAAAAGACCCACGTTTCGATTATCCGAACTAGTCTCGGTCGCAATTGGTTCGGATAATCGAGGTTCTATTGTATACGTAAGGCAGGATTGCAGTCACAAGCAGTGCGGCCAGATCGCGCGTAAAAGTTACCCCCTCTCTAGTCTCTTACGAGCCCATCACACAATCATAGGAGCGCGTGTCCGCGAGCGAGCGACGCTCGGGCATCTTCGGAAAGAGCCGAGCACGATCGAAGTTTCCCGACCGCGTCTTCGGCAGCTACACCAATACATGGACGCTGAGCACGTTCATGTGCGGCCAAGCCGAAATGAAGGCTTCGAGGGAAAAAGCAATGTGAGCACGACTCGCGCGTGACGTCACCCGACGGCACGAGCGAGGCTTTTAGATGATTTCAATGCTTATTTAGCTCTTGATTCTCTGCGTTATGAATGTTTACAAAAAAATGTATCGCGCACTCTGATCGCTTATTTTTTTAGTTTATCCGTTAATTTAAATATAATAATAAGTCTAAATTACAACTTATTTATCTTATATAAAATTGTTTACGCTTTACTCACACCCGTCCTTATGCCAAATAAATTATAATCCATAAAAGTAAGCGGAAATATATTTATATTCGTATTATTATATTAATTCTCATACTTTCGTCAAGCGATAAAGCATTATCCCCAAAAACAAGCCAATTATCCATCCGGCCGCCAATTGTAAGTACCAGAAAGTGCACATATTCTACAAGCGATGAGATGGTCCCGTTGGTAGCGTTCGTGGCTTCGGTCCCTAGTGCAAATTTTTCATAATTTCTCATATTTTAGTCATATCTGAGATTTTCGGAGAAAAAACGTTATAAAAAAGATTCAAGTACTGGTCTATTTCCCAAAAACACATTTTTTTTGGCGAGGCTTTTAGATGATTTCAATGCTTATTTAGCTCTTGATTCTCTGCGTTATGAATGTTTACAAAAAAATGTATCGCGCACTCTGATCGCTTATTTTTTTAGTTTGTCCGTTAATTTAAATATAATAATAAGTCTAAATTACAACTTATTTATCTTATATAAAATTGTTTACGCTTTACTCACACCCGTCCTTATGCCAAATAAATGATAATCCATAAAAGTAAGCGGAAATATATTTATATTCGTATTATTATATTAATTCTCATACTTTCGTCAAGCGATAAAGCATTATCCCCAAAAACAAGCCAATCATCCATCCGGCCGCGAATTGTAAGTACCAGAAAGTGCACATATTCTACAAGCGATGAGATGATCCCGTTGGTAGCGTTCGTGGCTTCGGTCCCTAGTGCAAATTTTTCTCCAAATTTTTCATAATTTCTCATATTTTAGTCATATCTGAGATTTTCGGAGAAAAAACGATTTAAGAAAGATTCAAGTACTGGTCTATTTCCCAAAAACACATTTTTTTAAATGAAATTTCATGATTTCTTATTTTTTTTCCCGGAATTTTCTCTTTTTCCTATGACCTAAGTGAACGGCTGCGGAGATATTCAGAGAAAAGTTATAGATGAAAAAAATGAGATTTTCGTTAAAAAAACTTATTACATTTTTTTATCCCTCACAATTCTGAGAAATAATGAATTTCCGAAATTTTTGCAAACATTAATTTCCTTAAGGGGTAACACCACTGTAACGGCCTGCCACGAAGTATTTTAGACAAGTAATACTTGGGGTAATTATTAAGCATATATTGAAGTATATTGCAAAAAAATGTACGGTAAAATATGACAAAATGGCGACACTGCAGCAAATTCTTCCGAGGCATGTTGAACTTAACGTGCTCTGTGGCACGTAGTATAACTTGTGCCAATTTTAATCTCGACAAAATAATTTTTTAAATTAAATCTAGATGAGTGTAGCTAGTGAACCACGTAGGGCATTTTAGAAATATTGATTTCTGAGTGAGTCCCGCGTGTTTGACTAAAAATGTTCATTTAGACTTAATAAAACAAAATTCTTTATTTTAGATTAAAATTGGCACAGTTATACTGCGTGCCGCAGAGGTTCGACATGCTTCGGAAGAATTGCTGCAGTGTCGCCATTTTGTAATATTTTCGGATAAAAATTTCTAGCAATATACTTAAGTATATGCTCAATAAACACCGCAAATATTATTTGTTTATCACATTTTCTTCGGCCATAATTTTTTTTTTAAATACGCTTTCTGTAAGGTTGTTACAGTGGTGTTACCCCTTACAGTTTTCATACAATTTCCGAGATTTTCCCGTGATCGTAATTAAAATGATAAAATATCCTTAGAAATTCGGAGAAACTCGGATGATTGCATAAAAATAATTGTCCGCAAAACTCCGAATTCTTCAAATTTGTTCCAATTCATAGAAACATTCGGAAAAATTTTCCGGAAAAAATCGGAGTTTTTCGGAAAAAAATTAGCATTAGGGGCGCGGGATCGATGCCTGCGCTCGGTGCTTTTCTAAAAATTATTAATACTATTAATTCTTATTTGATTAGTTATTCTTATTAGTTATCATTATTATTTTAATTAGTTATCTTTTAGTGTCGAAAAATTTATCGCGCACTCTGACCGCTTATTTTATTATTTTATATGTTAATTTAAATATAATAATAAATCAAAATTACAACTTATTGATCTTCTAAAAAATTGTTTGCGCTTTACTCACACCCGTCCCTATGCCAAATAAATTGTAATTCATAAAAGTAAGCCGAAATTTATTTATATTCGTATTATTATATTCCTTCTCATATACTTTCATCAAGCGATAAAGCATTATCATAATGCTTTATCGCTTGATGAAAGTATGTGAGCGGAAATATATTTATATTCGTATTATTATATTCATTCAATAACTAATCAAATAAGAATTAAGAGTAATAATAATTTTAAAAAAAGCACTCAGCGCGGGAACGATCCCGCGCCCCTGCGGACCGAAGCCAGGAACGCTACCAACGGGACCATCTCATCGCTTGTAAATATGTGCACTTTCTGGTACTTACAATTCGCGGCCTAATACATTATGGTAATGCTTTATCGCTTGATGGAAGTATATGAGAATGAATATAATAATACGAATATATTTCCGCCTACTTTTACGAATTACAATTTATTTGGCATGGGGATGGGTGGGAGTAAAGCGCAAAATTTCAGAATTGAAATAAGTTGTAATTTAGATTTATTATGATATTTAAATTAACATATAAACTAATAACATAAGCGGTCAGAGTGCGCGATAAATTTTTCGACACTAAAAGATAACTAATTAAAATAATAATGATAACTAATCAAATAAGAATTAATAGTAATAATAATTTTACAAAAAGCACTGAGCGCGGGGAACGATCCCGCGCCCCTAGTGCAAATTTTTTTCCGAAAAACTCCGATTTTTTCCTGAAAATTTTTCCGAATTTTGCTATGTATTGGAACAAATATGAAGAATTCGGAGTTTTGCGGACAATTATTTTTACGCAAACATCTGAGTTTCTCCGAATTTTTTCGAATTTTTCCAAATATTTCATCATTTTAATCACAATCACGGGAAAATCTCGGAAATTATATGAAGACTTTAAGGGGTAACACCACTGTAACGGTCTTACAGGAAGCGTATTTTTTTGGCGGAAGAAAATGTGATGAACAAATAATACTTGCGGTATTTATTGAGCATATATTTAAGTATATTGCTATAAATTTTTCATCCGAAAATATTACAAAATGGTGACACTGCAGCAATTCTTCCGAAGCATGTCGAACCTCTGCGGCACGCAGTATAACTGTCCCAATGTCATCTAAGAAAAGAATTTTGTTTTATTGAGTCTACATGAGTGGTCCTACTGAACCACGTAGGGGATTTTCGATAAGTTAATTAAAACAATATTTATTGACAAACAACTGTCTTATAAAAAAATTGAACATTTTTAGTCAAATACTCGGCAATTACTCAAAAATCAATATTTCTAAAAGCCCCTACGTGGTTCACAAGCTACACTCATCTAGATTTAATTTAAAAAAAAATGTATCCAGATTAAACGTGGCACAAGTTATACTGCGTGCCGCAGAGCACCTTAAGTTCAACATGTCGCCATTTTATAATATTTTCCCATAAATTTTGTTTGCAATATACTTCAATATGTGCTTCATAATTACCCCAAGTATTATTTGTCTAAACCGCTTCGTGGCAGGCCGTTACCCCGTGGTGTTACCCCTTAAGGAAAATATTGTTTGCAAACATTTCGGAAATTCATTATTTCTGAGAATTATTAGGGATAAAAAAAACTTACGTTTTTTTTACGAAAATCTCTTTTTATTCATCTATCACTTTTCTCCGAATATCTCCGCAGCCGTTCACTCAATAGGAAGAAGAAGAAGTTCCGGAAAAAAATAAGAACAAGTTTTTTTTACGAAAATCTCATTTCTTTTCGTCTTTAAATTTTCTCCGAATATCTTCGCAGCCGTTTACTCAGGTAATAAGAAAATTTCCGGAAAAAAAGTAATAACCAGTTTTTTTACGAAAATCTCATTTCTTTTCATCTTTAACTTTCCTCCGAATATCGCCGCAGCCGTCCACTCAGGTCATAGGAAAAAGAGCAATTCCCGGGGAAAAAAATGAGAAATCATGAGTTTTCAGTGAAAAAAATGTGTTTTTGGGAAATAGACCAGAACTTGAATCTGTTTTAAATCATTTTTTCTCCAAAAATCTCAAATATGACTAAAATATGAGAATTTATGAAAAATTTGCACTACGGGCCCCTGCGGACCGAAGCCAGGAACGCTACCAACGGAACCATCTCATCGCTTGTAGAATATGTGCACTTTTTGGTACTGACGATTCGCGGCCGGATGGATGATTGGCTTGTTTTTGGGGGTAATGCTTTATCGCTTGATCAAAGTATGAGAATTAATATAATAATACGAATATAAATATATTTCCGCTTACTTTTATGAATTATAATTTATTTGGCATAAGGACGGGTATGAGTAAAGCGTAAACAATTCCATATAAGATAAATAATTTGTAATTTAGATTTATTATTACATTTAAATGAACGTATAAACTAAAAAAAAATAAGCGATCAGAGTGCGCGATACATTTTTTTGTATACATTAATAACGCAGAGAATCAAGAGCTAAATAAGCATTGAAATGATCTAAAAGCCTTGCTCAGATTGCTTTTTCTCTCGAAGCCTTCGTTTCGGCTTATCCGCACATGAACGTGCTCAGCGTACATGTATTGGTGTAGCTGCCGAAGGCGCGGTCGGGAAACTTCGACCGTGTTCGGCTCTTTCCGAAGATGTCCGAGCGTCGCTCGCTCATGGACACGCGCTACCACGATTGTGTGATGGGCGCGTAAGAGACTAGAGAGGGGGTAACTTTTACGCGCGATCCTGCTGCACTGGACGCGGGTTCGATCCCCGGTAGCAATGTCTTGTTTTTTTATTAAGCATATACGAATTAAATATCATAAATAATGCCTGAACAGGCGAGAATAGCTAAAGCGAGAGTAAGTTCTAAAGTTTCTGAATATAAAATGAAGAAAAAAAAAAAGTTGATTCACCGGGGATTGAACCCGGACCGTAAGCATCGTTAATCCGCCATGCTGCCAACTCAGGCACAACGCTCATTGCAGATGGAGAAACATTTATGATATACCCTTATCCATAATGTTTACTGTTGGAAAAAAATGTCGAAACGATCGCGGCAAAGGCTCAAGATTTCTTTTTGAACCTTCCACGGTCGTTGCGGCGATTTATTTTTCAACGCCGTTCGTTGTTAATTTTTTTAACACGTATTTTCGGCATAAACGGGCAACCGAGAGAAAACAATGATCTCGATACATGTTTTTCACTTTGAAATTCATTTAATGCATATTCCAATCCGCAGTACGGCCACACATATATGTCGAGCTCGATCGGACGGAAAACCTCGCTCCGTTCGCCTTTCGAATGAGCGAGGGGCAGAGACTTTTCCCCCGCCGAGCTACCCATCCGTGTGGAGTGCAGCCAGATCGCGCGCAGAAGTTACCCCCTCCCTAGTCTCTTGCGCGCCCATCACACAATCATAGTAGCGCGTGTCCGTGAGCGAGCGACGCTCGGATGTCTTCGGAAAGAGCCGAGCGCCATCGAAGTTTCCCGACCGCGCCTTCGGCAGCTACACCAATGCATGGACGCTGAGCACGTTCATGTGCGGCCAAGCCGAAACGAAGGCTTCGAGCAGGAAGACTAGAGGTAAGGAGTACGAACGCCTGTGGCGAGCCCGATCCAAAAGCGTCCGTCAAACTGTGGATTTTAGTAGTTAGTGTTTTCACGGCGTGCGTCGCTAGTGTTTGACCGCACCGAAGTGAACTAAGCGACAAGAACACAACTGACGTCATGTGTCATCGATGATTCCCGCTCGTCGTCCGTGTTGGCATAAAGCATGTTGTGGCTAACCAATTTTGCGAATTGTGTTAGATGTAAAAAAAAATAATTGTGTCTCGGTATAAAATATATTTGGTGATCTGCGGCGAAAACAATCAATCATAGGTAAGAAAAATAGTACTTACATTCGCAAAAAGAATGGTTTCGTTTTATCGTACCATTATCGTACCGAGTGAAATAAAAATTATCACAAACGCGAGATATGGAGCAAGTGTCCCGTCAATGAGACAAAACGTGCAATGTATGGATTTTTCATATATTGCACGTTTTGTCTCATATCTCGAAAATAAACAAAATGTTTATTTTCGAGGCGTGAAAATGGGTTGAAAATGTGCGTACGTGCGTACGTGGGATGCCAAGCACATAACGAAGAGCTCACGAAGAGAGTGATAAACTATTATCTCGTCATGAGAGGGCATTTTCTAGCGCGATCGGTCAACGAAAATAATCACGCAAGGAAAATCAAAAGGAAAGACAATAGGAAAAAAATCAAAGCTGTAAGATCGATTTATCTGTACAGCATGTCATAATGTGCAAATATGATGTGTGATAATTTGTAAATCTTTTGTTTGAATTGAAAATTCTTTCGAATTGTCTTGTGTCTATGTTTTTACTGCTTCCGCAACGAAAAAAGAACATTGACTTAATATCTGTATTTCGTTATTATTCTTTATCTGTACAGCGTATCATAATGTGTAAATATAATATGTGAGAATTTGAAAAATTGTTATGAATTTTCTTGTGTCTATAAATAAATTTTGTTTGTTACGGTTTCTGCAAGGAAAAAAAACTGACTTAATTTCTGTATTTCGTTATTATTCTTAATCTGTACAGCGTGTCATAATCTGTAAATTTTTTGTCTGGATGACAATTTATTATGACTTTCCTTGTGTCTATAAATAATTTTTTTTTGTTACTGCTCCCGCAACAAAAAAAAACATTGACTTAATTTCTGTATTTCGGTAGTTCCCAAAACTATGTATATATAAGAATTCTGTCTATCTATATAGAAATTGCCTCCATCAACTGGTTGTACAATTTATTTGATGAAATGATCGCTTGATATGAAGTAGCAAAGGGTGCTTTTCGCATATCATACGGCACTGCCTTCACAATTCATTTGATCAAATTATCGCTCCATATGAGGGAGCGTATCGTACGGCACTTGTTTGTTGCTGACTTTACTTCGGTGCGGTAGGAGAGCAGCGCCGCCCTTCTCGTCCTCGCTTTTGCGGACGTTTCGACGACACGGCGTTCGTACTCCTTACGTCTAGTCTTCCTGGCTTCGAGGGAAAAAGGGAGCGTCCATTAATTACGTGAGGCGTTTAGGGGAGGGGGGGGGGGGTGGTCGAGCGAAAAACAAATCAAATAACACAAAATCACAACATCTTATACTCAACTCTTACTTATATACAACATGACACAAATAATAATTTTTCCACTGATCCTCTGAGTAATATAAATTCGACAATCACATTAAATAAAACGAAAGAATGTCTTATAAATCTCTCCAACATTGATATTCCGCTACACATTTCCACATTCTTGTCTCTAGGTGAAAAGTTTTGTTTTCCTTATCTCAAACTCTCAAACATAAAAACTGATATCCACAAATCAATCTCCGAACTTGAGTCCAAATTAGATTTTTCTCTCGACAAACCTAGACGAGTCGAAATTAGAACCAGATTCTCTAAAATTTTAAACAAAATAAATATTCCAACATCATTTTCCAACCCTAATCAAATTATAAAACACACGTCCTCATTCTTAAAAAACAACCCTCAACTTTTAGTTACACGAGCTGACAAAGGAAATTCAACAGTCATTCTTAACAAATTAGATTACATTCCAAAAACTCATAATTTACTCGCAGATTCCTCAACTTACAAATTAACAAATAGAAATACCATCAACAGTCGACAAAAAGGCATTAACAATATTCTTTCCAGATGGAAAACCCTAAAAATCATTGATGAAACAAAATACAAATACGTAAAAGCTGAAAATTGCAACCTATCTCGGCTCTATTGTCTGCCAAAAATTAATAAAAATAATTATCCACTTCGTCCAATAGTATCATCAATAAATATTCCAACACATGAACTAGCTGAATTTATACAATCTAAACTTTCTAAATTAATCAATACGACTAATTCAGACGTCAAAGATAGTTTCCACCGAAAACATTCACTTTCTAACATCTCAATTCCACTCACCTACAAATTGGTCTCGTTTGACGTTGTTTCTCTCTATACCAACATCCCATTACATCTTGTTATTCAAAGCCTTCAAAGAAGATGAAATCTATTTTCAAAAACATTTCCTTTAAACGAAATAATTAAAGCCATAGAATACATCATGTTATCAACTTTCTTTACATTTCAAAATAAAATTTATCAACAAATCTCAGGGTTACCACTGGGCTCACCTTTGGCTCCAATACTATCTAACATCGTCATGATTGATCTTGAAACAAATTGTCTGGAAAAATTATAATTTTCATTACCACTACATAAAAGATATGTTGATGATATTATTAATGCTCTACCAACAGACAGAATTGAATTCACCAAAAAGATTTTTAACTCATATAACTCAAAATTACAATTTACATCAGAAAATGAAGTAGATAAAAAAATCCCGTTTCTCGATATACTTTTAATCCATAAATAAAATTCAATTATCACAAATTGGTATAGGAAACCAACCTGGTCAGGCAGATTCATAAATTTCTTTCACACCACCCACTTTTCCAAAAAAAGCCATAATTTACATGCTAGTTGACAGAGCAATAAAATTATCTCACCCTTCATTTCACAAAGAAAACCTCAAACTTATTAGTAACACGATGAAACAAAATTGCTATCCGATCTCATTCACAGAAAAAAATAATAAAACATCGGCCTTCCACAATCAACCATCAAAAAAAGAATAACAACAATTTTGATTCTTCCAGACTAATAAATGTTCGTTACAAATAAAACATCCATCATCAACCAATGCGTCTTTTCCAACAATACAACATATGATTAGTCACAAACAATAAACACAACATTTCATCGATTACTGGTTCCACCAAAGACAAAATAAATAACAACCAAAAATCGAACATAGTTTACAAAATCGATTGTAAGGATAGCAATGCCACATACATCGGCCAAACCAAGAGATACCTTGAAATCAGAATAAAAGAACATAAAAATAGCCTAAAACATACTACCACAATACACACAGCCTTAGCACAACATGCAATAGAACAAAAACATGACTTTCAATTCGACAATGTAAACATTTCAAACAATGAAAATTGGCTCAAAAAAGACTAATTCTAGAAATGATCCAAATTAAGGCACACTCCAACGCCATAAATTTTAGAACTGACATACAAAAACTAAGCTCGATCTATAACTCTATTATATAACTATTAAAATATTTTACAATACTTTACTTGACATAACAATTTTAAAATTATTGACACTATAATTTAATTTTAAATACTCTTAACATGACGCACCAATTTTATTTCTCTTGACACGTCACTGCCTGAAGGATCTTTCTCCCCCGATTCACAAAATAAAGACTCCAATAAGCTTCACGAAATTAATACACCACTCAGTTTCTCGCGAACTCTCCGTGATCACACTACTCAATATGTAACTGAGAAATGTAAACTTCGATTTTTTGTTTATTCTGGACGAAAATTTAGAAAATCTTAAACTCAATAGGTAATCATCACAGTTATTTGATACTTTAGTAAAATTTCTTTGAAATCAATCACGACATTAAATTTTCACAAATAAAATACAAAACTTTTTTATAACTATTAATCCCTTAAAGATGATAAAAAACGCTAAAAAACGATAAATTCTTCAATCTATTGAGTATACACCAGCATAAGTATTTACTTCCATAAATACTGTCTTTTGAAATAACCTTCCAAATATAAGCAAAAGCTAGAAAAATCAACAACATCGTGGTTAGTCGTTTCTTATATTTCGTTTCTTTATAACTCCATAGTACAATAAACCACACTCTCACACATCACTCATTTCAAACACCGATGAATAAGAAGAATTAACGCAATACAAGAACTTATGCATATCAAATCAATATAATTATAACCAAAACAGAATTAACATAACAGTTATACAAAACGACACAACAATTTTATAACACAATCATAACATAAAACATTCGTGTATTTAATTCCTTCAAACTTGATTTGTAAAACTTGTGTATCAAAATTTATAGAGAAAAATATAATTTCTGAAGAGGACCCGAACCAAAGGGTCCAAACGTAAGAAAGCATCATTTATTTCCATCGCTGACCGTGGAAAACCTCTATTGGCCGGACTGAAGCCGAATCTTCAACTAGCAACTTGTCATCAACACGGCCGCAAACATCTTTGACTCATTAATTCTCATACTTTCATCAAGCGATAAAGCATTATCACCAAAAGCAAGCCAATCATCCATCCGGCCGCGGATCGTCAGTACCAGAACGTGCACATATTCTACAAGCGATGAGATGGTCTCGTTGGTAGCGTTCCTGGCTTCGGTCCGCAAGCGCGCTGGATCGTTCCCCGCGCTCAGTGCTTTTTCAAAAATTATTATTACTATTAATTTTTATTTGATTATTTTTATTAGTTATCATTATTATTGTAATTAGTTATATTTTAGTGTCGAAAAATTTATCGCGCACTCCGACCGCTTATTTTATTAGTTTGTACGTTACCTTAAATGCAATAATAAATCTAACTTACAACTTATTAATCTTCTGAAAAATTGTTTGCGCTTTACTCACTCCCGTCCCTATGCCAAATACATTCTAATTCATAAAAGTAAGGGGAAATATATTTATATTCGTATTATTATATTCATTCTCATATACTTTCATCAAGCGATAAAGCATTATCCCCAAAAACCAGTTAATCGTAACGTCCGGCCGCGAATCGTAAGTGCCAGAAAGTGACATTTTTGTATGTTTTTAGATTTACAGGTAATTTTCATCGCAATGGGGTGAATTGTTTATTTGTGAACACTCACCATTGACAGAACAAAAAAAATTTAATCGTAAAAGATCATGAGCAGGTTTCCTATTTTCAGAATAATGTTCTGTCAATGAGCGTGTTTCACGAATAAACAATTCATCCCATACAAAAAGAAATTAATAATTAAAAAAAAAAACAGATAAGTACTGAGCGCCGGGAACGATCCCGCGCCCCTAAGCTAGGAACGCTACCAACGGGACCATCTTATCGCTTGTGTTAAAAATGCACTTTCTGGCACTTACGATTCGCGGCCGGATAGATGATTGACTAGTTTTTGGGGATGATGCTTTATCGCTTGATGAAAGTATGAGAATGAATATAATAATACGAATATAAATATATTTCCGCTTACTTTCATGAATTACAATTTTTTTTGGCATAGGGACGGGTGTAAGTAAAGCGTAAACAATTTTTTAGAAGATGAATGAGTTGTAATTTAGATTTATTATTACATTTAAATCAACGTACAATCTAATAAAATAAGCGGTCGGAGTGCGCGATAAATTTTTCGACACTATAAGATAACTAATTAAAATAATAATGATAACTAATCAAATAATAATTAATAGAAATAATAAATTTAAAAAAAAACTGAGCGCGGGGACGTTCCCGCGCCCCTGCAGACCGAAGTCAGGAACGCTACCAACGGGACCATCTCATCGCTTGTAGAATATGTGCACTTTCTGGTACTGACGATTCGCGGCCGGATGGATGATTGGCTTGTTTTTCGGGATAATGCTTTATCGCTTGATGAAAGTATGAGAATTAATGAGTCAAAGATGTGTGCGGCCGTGTTTATGACAAGTTGCTAGTTGAAGATTCGGCTTCAGTCCGGCCAATAGAGGTTTTTCAAGGTCTGCGATGGAAATAAATGATGCTTTCTTACGTTTCACCCCTTTGGTTCGGGTCCTCTTCAGAAATTATATTTTTCTCTATAAATTATGATACACGAATTTTACAAATCAAGTTTGAAGGAATTAAATACACGAATGTTTTATGTTATGATTGTGGTATAAAATTGTTGTGTCGATTTGTATAACTGTTATGTTAATTCTGTTTTGGTTATAGTTATATTGATTTGATATGCATAAGTTCTTGGATTGCGTTAATTCTTCTTATTCATCGGTGTTTGAAATGAGTGATGTGTGAGAGTGTGGTTTATTGTACTATGGAGTTATAAAGAAATGAAATATGAGAAACGACTAACCTCGGTGTTGTTGATGTTTCTAGCTTTTGCTTATATTTGGAAGGTTATTTCAAAAGATAGTATTTATGGAAGTAAATACTGTTTTGCTGGAGTATACTCAATGGATGGAAGAATTTATCGTTTTTTTTTAATCATCTTTAAGGGATTAATAATTATAAGAAAGTTTTGTGTTTTAGTTGTGAAAATGTAATGTACGTGATTGATTTAAAAGAAATTTTACTAAAGTATCAAATGACTGTGATGATTACCTATTGAGTGTAAGATTTTAAAAATTTTCCTCCACAATAAACAAAAACTCGAAATTTACATTTCTCAGTTACATATTGAGTTGTGTGATCACGGAGAGTTCGAGAGAAACTGAGTGGTGTATTAATTTCATGAAGCTTATTAGAGTCTTTATTTTGCGAATCGGGGGAGAAAGATCCTTTAGGCAGTGACGTGTCAAGAGAAATAAAATTGGTGCGCCATGTTAAGAGTATTTAAAATTAAATTATAGTGTCAATAATTTTAAAATTGTTATCTCAAGTAAAGTACTGTAAAATATTTTAATAGTTATATAATAGAGCTATAGATCGAGCTTAGTTTTTGTATGTCAGTTCTAAAATTTATGGCGTTGGAGTGTGCCTTAATTTGAGCCAATTTTCATTGTTTAAAATGTTTACATTGTCGAATTGAAAGTCATGTTTTTGTTCTATTGCATGTTGTGCTAAGGCTGTGTGTATTGTGGTAGTATGTTTAGGGCTACTTTTATGTTCTTTTATTCAGGATTCAAGGTACCTTTTGGTTTGGCCGATGTATGTGGCATTGCAATCCTTACAATCGATTTTGTAAACTATGTTCGATTTTTGGTTGTTATTTATTTTGTCTTTGGTGGAGCCAGTAATCGATGAAATGTTGTGTTTATTGTTTGTGACTAATGTTATGTTGTATTGTTGGAAAAGACGCATTGGTTGATGATGGATGTTTTTTGTGTAAGGAACATTTATTAGTCTGGAAGAATCAAAATTGTTGTTATTCTTTCTTTGATTGTTGATTGTGGAAGGCCGATGTTTTATTATTTTTTTCTGTGAAAGAGATCGGATAGCAATTTTGTTTCATCGTGTTACTAATAAGTTTGAGGTTTTCTTTGTGTAATGACGGATGAGATAATTTTATTGCTCTGTCAACTAGCATGTAAATTATGGCTTTTTTTTGGACAAGTGGGTGGTGTGAAAAGAAATGTATGAATCTGCCTGACCAGGTTGGTTTCCTATCCCAATTTGTGATAATTGAATTTTGTTTATGGATTAAAGGTATATCAAGAAACGGGATTTTTTTGTCTACTTCATTTTCTGATGTAAATTGTAATTTTGAGTTATATGAGTTAAAAATCTTTTTGGTGAATTCAATTCTGTCTGTTGGTAGAGCAATAATAATATCATCAACATATCTTTTATATAGTGGTAATGAACATTTTAATTTTTCCAGACAATTTGTTTCAAGATCAATCATGACGATGTTAGATAGTATTGGAGCCAGAGGTGAGGCCAGTGGTAACCCTGAGATTTGTTGATAAATTTTATTTTGAAATGTAAAGAAAGTTGAGAACATGATGTATTCTATGGCTTTAATTATTTTGTTTAAAGGAAATGTTTTTGAAAATAGATTTCATCTTCTTTGAAGGCTTTGAATAACAAGATGTAATGGGATGTTGGTATAGAGAGATACAACATCAAACGAGACCAATTTGTAGGTGAGTGGAATTGAGATGTTAGAAAGTGAATGTTTTCGGTGGAAACTATCGTTGACGTGTGAATTAGTCGTATTGATTAATTTAGAAAGTTTAGATTGTCTAAATTCAGCTAGTTCATGTGTTGGAATATTTATTGATGATACTATTGGACGAAGTGGATAATTATTTTTATTAATTTTTGGCAGACAATAGAGCCGAGATAGGTTGCAATTTTCAGCTTTTAAGTATTTGTATTTTGTTTCATCAATGATTTTTAGGGTTTTCCATCTGGAAAGAATATTGTTAATGCCTTTTTGTAGACTGTTGATGGTATTTCTATTTGTTAATTTGTAAGTTGAGGAATCTGCGGGTAAATTATGAGTTTTTGGAATGTCATCTAATTTGTTAAGAATGACTGTTGAATTTCCTTTGTCAGCTCGTGTAACTAAAAGTTGAGGGTTGTTTTTTAAGAATGAGGACGTGTGTTTTATAATTTGATTAGGGTTGGAAAATGATGTTGGAATATTTATTTTGTTTAAAATTTTAGTGAATCTGGTTCTAATTTCGACTTGTCTAGGTTTGTAGAGAAAAATCTAATTTGGACTCAAGTTCGGAGATTGATTTGTGGATATGAGTTTTTATGTTTGAGAGTTTGAGGTAAGGAAAACAAAACTTTTCACCTAGAGACAAGAATGTGGAAATGTGTAGCGGAATATCAATGTTGGAGAAATTTATAAGACATTCTTTCGTTTTATTTAATGTGATTGTCGAATTTATATTACTCAGAGGATCAGTGGAAAAATTATTATTTGTGTCATGTTGTCTATTAGTAAGAGTTGAGTATAAGATGTTGTAATTTTGTATTGTTTGATTTATGTTTTGATAATTTAGGTGATGTATATTGTTTTGGTTCAGATGTGTTTGTGATGATATTGTTCTTAAAAATTCGTTATGATTGAAAATGTGAAGACGTATGTTCTTGGTTCGTTGAAATCTAAGGTTTTGAAGTTTTTTTTTTGTGTTTTTCATATGAAAGTTTTCATATACGAACTAGGAGAATTAATATAATAATACGATTATAAATATATTTCCGCTTACTTTTATGAATTATAATTTATTTGGCATAAGGACGGGTGTGAGTAAAGCGTAAACAATATTTTAGAAGATAAATAAGTTGTAATGTAGATTTATTATTATATTTAAATTAACGTATAAACTAAAAAAATAAGCGATCAGAGTGTGCGAACATTTGTTTGTATACATTAATAACGCAGAGAATCAAGAGCTAAATATGCATTGAAATGATCTAAAAGCCTCGCTCGTGCCGTCGGGTGACGTCACGGGCGAGTCGTGCTCAGATTGCTTTTTCCCTCGCCGACTTCGTTTCGGCTTGGCCGCACATGAACTTGCTCAGCGTCCATGGATTACCGTAGCTGCCGAAGGCGCGGTCGGGAAACTTCGATGGCGCTCGGCTCTTTCCGAAGACGTCCGAGCGTCGCTCGCTCACGGACACGCGCTACTATGATTGGGCGATGGGCGCGCAAGAGGCTAGAGAGGAGGTAACTTTTGCGCGCGATCTGGCTGCACTGTGCGTGTGCACGCTACCTGCGACATCGACTTGAGCGGTGCTCACGACTCGCACGGCGACAAGGGAATCTGCAACCTCGACAGAGGCGATGCACAAAAAATTATATTCCCGAACTCGCCGCCGCGATTTAGTTTGCCGTCCGATCGAGCTCGACATATATGTGTGGCCGTACTGCGGATTAGAATATGCATTAAATGAATTTCAAAGTGAAAAACATGTATCGAGATCATTGTTTTCTCTCGGTTGCCCGTTTATGCCGAAAATGCGGGTTAAAAAAATTAACGACGAACCGCGTTGAAAAATAAAACGCCGAAACGACGGTGGAAGGTTCAAAAAGAAATCTTGAGCCTTTGCCGCGATCGTTTCGACATTTTTTTTCAACAGTAAACATTATGGATAAGGGTATATCATAAATGTTTCTCCATCTACAATGAGCGACGTGGCTAAGTTGGCAGCGTGACGGATTGACGATGCTTGCGGTCCGGGTTCGGTCCCAGGTTAATCGCCTTTTTTTAATCTATTTTTTTTCTTCATTTTATATTCAAAAAATTTCGAACTCACTCTCGCCTTAGCTATTCTCGCATGTCCAGGCATTATTTATGATATTTAATTCATATATGTTTAATTAAAAAAAAGACATTGGCTACCGGGGATCGAACCCGCGTCGTCTGCACTCAGAGCCCGCACGCTGATATATCAACCGCGAGGCTCTTGTGACTGCAAACCTGCCTTACGTATACACACTTATCCAACCTTAAAAAAAATCGCTGCATACCAATTGCATATTGTTCTTATGACCCCAAAGTATTATTGAAGACAAATAAAAACGATTTTTCCAAATTCCTAGAGTGGTGTTATCCCTTAAAGAAAAGAAATTGATTTTTTGATCGTTGTAAATGTATATCCCTTCTTAAAGACTTTAAGGCGTCTGGCCACCTTGGGCGATCGAAAAATGGGTATATTTAAAAAAAAAGCTCGAAAGTATCGGCCGGAATATTTTTATTTTTTTATACAACGTCAGAAAAGGCTTTAAGAATACCGTTAATAAATTTCCGTTCAAAATATTAAAAAATGGCGCCGTTAGGCACATTGCCGCGGAGACCCTCCGCACGATACGCGCGGTCGGTGTCCCAGCTGTTGCCCGGCCATGTCACATCTGCAAAAAAAATCAGCTCATTTGTGAGTAGTGTCGCTACAATGTATCGTAGCGGTTTTTTTTCGACCATTAAAAAAATTAAGGTGAGCCGAAGAAAAAAATTTGTATTCTTCACCGAAATTATGGCTCACTATAATTTTTTTAATGGTAAAAAAACCGCCACGTTACATTGTGGCGACACTACTCACGAATTAGCTGATTTTTTTTTCAGATGTGACATGACTGGGTAACAGTTGGGACAACGACCGCGCGTATCGCGCGAAGGGCCTCCACGGCAATTTGCATAACGGCGCCATTTTTTAATATTTTGAACGGAAATTTATTAACGTTATTCTTAAAGCCCTTTCTGACGTTATGTAAAAAGATAAAAATATTCCGGCCCATACTTTCAACTTTATTATTTTTTTTAACTATACCCATTTTTCGATCGGCCAAGGTGGCCAGATGCCTTAAGGCCATGTGCCACATGCCTCCGACCGCATCGAAATTTTGAAATGGGAATTCTCCCAAACGGATCAACCAATTGGAATGAAATTTGTTGTGTGCATGCAGGATGCTTGCTCCGAGAGCATGATTCGCGAAATTTTCCAAAATTTCGAAAAAAATTTGCAGTTTGTGGTTACCATGCGAAAAACTGTGAATTATTAACCATTGCATCGCATTTTCGTTAATTTGGCGCGAATCATGCTCTCGACAGTGAAAGAGCACACATTTTGAGCTTTGTTTCCTCTGTTTTCATGAACAAATGGCGGAGAAAAAGCATTTTGAAATTTTTACACAAATTTAGCAAAAATGTACCAACAAAGTATAAATATATTTCCGCGCTAGCAATTTTGGCAACTGCAAAGTCAACCGAAAAAATTAACGGTTGAATTTGGACAGCTTTACAACTATAAAGTCGACCGTAAAAAAAATCCTAATGGTTGATTCAACGGTTGTTTAACCGCGGCCATTTTGTTTTTGCTGGATGGTTGTCTCACTCCGTCGACTATAAATATATTTCCGCGCTAGCAATTTTGGCAACTGCAAAGTCAACCGAAAAAATTAACGGTTGAATTTGGACAGCTTTACAACTATAAAGTCGACCGTAAAAAAAATCCTAATGGTTGATTCAACGGTTGTTTAACCGCGGCCATTTTGTTTTTGCTGGATGGTTGTCTCACTCCGTCGCATAATCTGCTGCGGATATTCCCCCCCCCCCCCCCCCCCCCCCCCAGTGTTTGATGACTCAATTCTCCGCAAATCATCAATTTAATTATCAAGACAGTATAATTTGAATAATCATTGAATATATATCGCGTCGAGTCAACCATCCAGTCAACCGCCGGGTCAACCATCGAGTCAACCATCCACAGAAAACGCAGGATGGTCGACTTTCAAAGATGAACAGTTGAGAAGCTGCCCAAATTCAACCGTTGAACTTTTACGTTGACTCAACTGTCTAGTACAACCGGTTGACCAAAATGACAGGGCGCTTACTTTTATGAATTACAATTTATTTGGCATAGAGACGGGTGTGAGTAAAGCGCAAACAATTTTTTAGAAGATACATAAGGGGGCGTCCATTAATTACGTGAGGCGTTTAGGGGGGGGGAGGGGGTCGAGCGAAATCTCACCCAATCTCACGTGGGGGAGAGGGGGGCTTCGGCAAATCTCACGTAATTTTAGTAATTTTAGTAATTTTAGTAATCACATAATTTTTATCACGTAGGGAGAGTCTCCCTACTACTTTACATGGTGGAGTAAATGGTACTACAACCGCAGTTACTTCTACTACAATTTATTTTCCGTGAACGTATGCATTTTGAAAAATCTCACGTGAGATTAGGGGAGGGGGGAGGGGGTCGAGCAAAATCTCACGACATCTCACCAGGGGGAGAGGGGGGGTCGAAAAATCGCCAAAATCACCTCACGTAATTAATGGATGCCCCCTAAGTTGGAATTTAGATTTATTATTACATTCAAATTAACGTACAAACTAATCAAATAAGCGGTCGGAGTGTGCGATAAATTTTTTGGCACTAAAAGATAACTAATAAAAATAATAATGATAACTTAATAAAAATAACTAATCAAACAAGAATTAATAGTAATAATAATTTAAAAAAAAAGCACTGAGCGCGAGGAACGATCCTGCGCTTCTGCGGACCGAAGCCAGGAACGCTACCAACGGGACCATCCCATCGCTTGTAGAATTTACACTTTCTGGTACTGACGATTCGCGGCCGGATGGTTGATTGGCTTGCTTTTGGGGATAATGCTTTATCGCTTGATGAAAGTATGAGAATTAATATAATAATACGAATATAAATATATTTCCGCTTACTTTAACTAATTATAATTTATTTGGCATAAGGACGGGTGTGAGTTAAGCGTAAACAATTATTGAGAAGATAAATAAGTTGCAATTTGGATTCATTATTATATTTAAATGAACGTATAAACTAAAAAAATCAGCGATGAGGGTGCGCGATACATTTTTTTGTATACATTAATAACGCAGAGAATTAAGAGCTAAATAAGCATCGAAATCATCTAAAAGCCTCGCGCGTTCCGTCGGGTGACGTCACGCGCGAGTCGTGCTCACATTGCTTTTTCCCTTGAAGCCTTCGTTTCGGCTTGGCCGCACATGAACGAGCTAGGCGTCCATGTATTGGTGTAGCTGCCGAAGGAGCGGTCGGGAAACTACGGCGCGCTCGGCTCTTTCCGAAGATGTCCGAGCGTCGCTCGCTCACGGACACGCGCTACTATGATTGCGTGATGGGCGCGTAAGAGACCAGAGAGGGGGTAACTTTTGCGCGCGATCTCGCTGCACTGCTTGCTGGGATGCGTATTCGATCCACGGTCTTACATACAGGTCTTGAAACTCTGGTGGTGGGGGTATGTCACCGGATTGAAGCACCGGCCGTTTCGCCTAGTGGCCACGAGTGTCGCTGCGATAGAGTGATGCAGGCTGTGCGAGAGAGATGGACATCGATTGTTGACACATAGGAACCTAACCTAGCTGTACAATTGGCTGGTGTAGGCAAATTATGATATTCAATGTCAAACATGCAAGATGGACCTAAATACAATTAAAAGTAACTTTATCGTAAACCTGAAAAAAACCAAAAGACTATAGTTATCCAAGTGGGTACAATGAACATGAATGTTTTTTATATAGGTCAATGTGAGCTCGTGTTGGTCGAGGGGTTCCGGCTTCAAAAATGGGTAAGTACTGATAAAAATAATATTAGGTCAAACATATGTATGAAAACTATTTTTAATTTTTTTCGTACTGCAGTTTAATCATAATTCGTAAGTTCATAATTATTAGGTGAACCGCCCCTCCTGCTGTGTTTAAACTTACCTTCTCTGATGATGACAGATGAACACACTGTAAAAGGCTTGAGAGAGAGAGAGAGAGAGAGAGAGAGAGAGAGAGAGAGAGAGAGAGAGAGAGAGAGAGAGAGAGAGCGAGAGAGAGAGAGACGGCGGGAGGGAGGTCACGTCGTCGTTATTTGTAGATCGCAACGTTTGACAATAAACAGAGGGTGAAATTGAGTTAGGGAATGTCACGGAATATTGTAGTTTTCTGTACCTACCGCGGATTGTTTCGCCTCTTGGCAAGGATCGTATAAGTATAATGAGGATTTTCCTGAATTGCTGCAATGACAAAATATTTTCTTTTGCTCCAGTGCCACTCAGTCCAATTTGTTTATTTATACACGACGATCGGGGTGTAACGGACTGAAAATCAGTTGTTTTTCACTACACACATTTTTCAAGCATAGTCAAAAAATATGTCATCGTCATTATCACATCGATTCTGTAATTATCAATCATTCCATTGTATCGCAATTGTATTATTCCATTGTATCACAAGAAACATATTTTTATGTTTGAAAGAGAAAAATAACTAATAAATCTTAAACCAACGAACATTTAATAAATGAATTTTTGTTTCAACCGACTGATTCAGATGAACAAAAATATTAATGCATCGATAATCTTTTCTCTTATGACCACGCGTGTTTTTCCTCGGAATGAAAGAACAGCTCATTAATTAATTAATTAATTCATTCATTCATTTCGAGTAACGCTATTGTACTCATCTTGTTATATTTTTTTCCATATTCATGCATGTTTATATGGAACACAAATTTTCACACGTAAGCGGTCACCCATCCAAGTAATGTCCAAGCATACGATGGGTGTTCGTTCGCGTGCGTCCTCGGGGGTGAGTTGCGTATCAATGGGGTTTGTTAGTGGCCTTAAGGGACGAGTTGGGTTCGATGGGGTCTTTTAATGGCCTTAAGGGAGAGTTGCGCTGAATGGTGTTTGGAGCGAGTTGGGCTGAATGGGGTTTGGACCGAGTTGCGCTGGATGGGGTTTGGAGCGAGTTGCGTTAAATGGGGTTTGGAGCGAGTTGGGCTGAATGGGGTTTGGAGCGAGTTCCACTCAATGGGGTATATAATAATTGCCTATGTATATAATTTTATTAACAAATGCACGATGACAGAATTAATCGACGAACGAATAAATTTATTATTTTTTTTCCATCTGTCTTGCGTGCATAACTGCGCTTTGAATATTCTCTTCGATCGCTCTCTCTTTTCTCATTCCATCTCTGTCGTATCCTATCCCGAGTACAGCAGCGCCAGCGGATATTTTCGTAACAATTTTCGCTGATTCCATAGCCCGCGTCCACAGTACAGCGTTCGGGCTCCTTACCTCTATTCTCCATGGTTGTGCATCTCCCTACTAATCTCTGCTCGAGCGACCAAGGCCGGCGTGCGAGGGATTATGCGAGAGCGAGACAGAGCGCGTTGACAGAAAAAAAGTCAACACGCTCGCGGCATCGGACCATGCGAAATCGCCGTTTCAAGCGAGATCTTTATCTCGTATTATATCGAGAGCTGAAATATTATTTCGGGAGCTGGAATATTCTGATAGAATGTTCCTTTCGCAATCTATATTTTCTGCCCGAGTTACCCCGCAAACGGAATGGTAACAAATCGGGACCTTTTCTCATCGGTAACATGAAGGCTCTCGGAGATCGCATCCCCGAGTCACCGTGCGAAAGTGAGCCAAGCTTCTCTCCAGAAGCGCGGCGCGGAAGCCTTGTTGGGTGCATCTCTCGGTCGGGATTGCTCGGTACGTTGAGCCACACGCCGCTCGACCGAGTTCCGCACGCTAATCTACCCAACATTTTTTGGCATTGGTCGCATTTCTGTGACGTGTCTTAAAAAAATCACGTCACAATATAAACTACCGGCGGAAAGTTTCCGAACAAGAGTTGGAAAAAGTGCCCGAACGGTTCTTTATGCCATTTCGCCGGTAGTTGCGCTAGTCCAATTTGACCCACGGCATTTTAAAGAGGGCGGATTTACCTACATTTTGGCTTATCAAAAAAAATTTTACGATTTTTTTTACATTTGGCACCCAGTTTTGAAAACGACAATTTTTTGTCGTTTTTTTGTTGTTTTGTGAGTGGACCCCGTTTACAGTAAAAATCTTTTTTATGCATTTCTCCTATTAAAATCATAAAAGGGGAAGCCTGAGCTTCAATTTCGTTTTGTAGAAAAATTTTTCTACAAAACGGAGCAATATGAAAATTGGACAAAACGGAGCAATATGAAAATTGGACAAAACGGAGCAATATGAAAAAATTTCCGGAGCAATATGAAAATTGCTCCGGAGTACGAAAACGACGAGGTTTACAACAAAACCTAAGATGGTAAAAAGTTGCGTTACTTTTTGTTGAGTTCATGAGAATTTTTTCAGATTTTTTTTGCGAATTTTTTTTAAATTTATTTCCGGTCGGAACTCGATTGATCTCAACACCATGATAATAATATAATTAATTTTTTTATTTACCCATTATACTTTGGTCTCGTCGAAAAAACCTCCTCTCGCTGACAGCACACTCTTCACCACACGCGGCATCCTCTCCACAAGTTTTTCGAATGTCTCTCGGGGTGTTTCTTTCCATGATTTTTGTAGGGATTCCCATAGCTTTTCGGCGGATGAATGCGTGACCTTGCGCACTTGCCGATCCATTTCATCCCACATCAGCTCTATGGGATTGAGATCGGGAGATTGAGGAGGCCATTGCATAATTTGAAGCTCCCCACTTTTTTGCTTCGTTTCAAGATACTTCGAGCAAAATTTTGAAGTATGTTTCGGGTCGTTGTCTTGTTGAAAAACGAACCCCCTTCCGATGAGTCGTTTCCAGAAGGAACAGCGTGGTTTTTCAGAATCGCGTGATATCCTTTTTGGTCCAGGATTCTTGCGTGCCCAATTCAATCGCTTCTTTTTATTTCCACGGCGCAAGACTGGCTTTTTCGTTGCGACTCTTCCGTATAATTGTGCGCTGCGCAAGCGTTGTTTAATCGTCGTAATTGAAATGTTTTTTCCACGACTTTCGACAAACTGCGCTTGGATGTTTGCCGCCGTAAGTTTTCGATTCCTTTTAGACATCACAATTATTGATTGGTCTTCCGCTTTGGAAGTAACAGGAGGCCTCCCAGAACGATTTTTATCGCGGTTCGATTGTGTCTCTCTGAAGCGTTTTATAGCATCCCCACCGGTTGATTTGGGTATTTTCAATCGATTTGCAATGTAGCGAATTTTGAACCCTTCATTGCAAAGAGCAAGGATTGATGCACGCTTTTCGATGCTTAAATTGGGTCGACGACCCATTTTTTTTTTAAATAAAAATAAAATTAACTCTAAGAAGTCGAAAATTTTATTTAATTAACCGTCAATAAATTAATAGTTAAACACACTTCAAATTCAATATATTATTCGACACGATACGACAGGAAAATCTAACGCGAACGTTTTTACGATGCTTGCTGAAGAAGTACTGAGTCGAAATAATTTTTGAATATTTTTTCATTGTAACACGTAAAGAGTGCGTGGACGTTTCTCCCACTCTTTGTTTTCTTCTTGTTTTCGAAGTAGAGTAGTCAGCGAACATAGCGAATCTCGTGACGGAGTGTCTGTCCTTGTTCCTTGTTTATTTTTTCGCGAGGTTCGCATTGTCGAGCGTTCGCGAGCGTTCGCTTTGTCGCATAGGTGAGCGATATATTTTTTTTTACTACTCTACAAAGAGTGGGAGAAACGTTCACGCACTCTTTACGTGTTACAATGAAAAAATATTCACAAATTATTTCGACTCAGTACTTCTTCGGCAAGCATCGAAAAAACGTTCGCGTTAGATTTTCCCGTCGTATCGTGTCGAATAATATATTGAATTTGAAGTGTGTTTAACTATTAATTTATTGACGGTTGATTAAATAAAATTTTTGACTCCATTAGAGTTTTTTTTTTTTTAAGAAGAAAATAGGTCGTCGACCCAATATAAGCATCAAAAGCGTGCATCAATCCTTGCACTTTGCAATGAAGGGTTCAAAATTCGCTACATTGCAAATCGATTGAAAATACCCAAATCAACCGTTGGGGATGCTATAAAACGTTTCAGAGAGACACAATCGAACCGCGATAAAAATCGTTCCGGGAGGCCTCCTGTTACTTCCAAAGCGGAAGACTAATCAATAATTGTGATGTCTAAAAGGAATCGAAAACTCACGGCGGCAAACATCCAAGCGCAGTTTGTCGAAAGTCGTGGAAAAAACATTTCAATTACGACGATTAAGAGCGTGCTGTCAGCGAGAGGAGGTTTTGAACGACGAAATTGAAGCTTAGGCATCCCCTTTTATGATTTCAATAGGAGAAATGCATAAAAAAGATTTTTACTGTAAACGGGGTCCACTCACAAAACAATAAAAAAACGACAAAAAATTGTCGTTTTCAAAACTGGGTGCCAAGTGTAAAAAAAATCATCAAATTTTTTTTGATAAGCCAAAATGTAGGTAAATTCCCCCTCTTTAAAATGCCGTTGGTCAAATTGGCCTAGCCCAACTACCGGCGAAATGGCATAAAGAACCGTTCGGGTACTTTTTCCAACTCTTGTCCGGAAACTTTCCGCCGGTAGTGTATATATATTTTTTTTATTGGCTTTTTCGAGCCGTACAGGGTCTTCCCCCTTTTACGAGCCCCACAATCCGCCTCAACGTCATTCTACCTCAGATTCCACATCGCCCCTCTACCAACCGTTCCGCTACGCCTATATTCTCTCCACAACTGTCCCCTAGCTTCACCCCCCCCCCCCCCACCATTTAACCGCAGCCGACTTCCCCCTCTGTATCGTATTCACCGTGACATATCTGCCATGGGCATAGGGAAACTGCGGAAAACCATTACCGATACAGCCGGTCCCAAGTTCACCTCGCAGTCACGGAACTAGTCATCTCTCGCCGAGAAATGTCCAAGAAAAACATTTCACGACGAAAGTGACGCGAGTGGGATTCGCACCCAGGGCCTTCCGATGCGCTGACCTGCACGCTAACCACTAGACCAACGCACCGGGTTATGTCTGGTTTATATAATATCACGGGAACAACGTTGCTATCATAATACGTTGTTCTGCGGCGTTATGATGCATCTTTATCGCATGTACTACCCACAAGATGATCTCCAGATTGCGACTTATTAGAAGAAAATTAATGAATCAATCATTTTAAATAAATCGAAATATTGTCCGATGCGTCGCGCCAGCAGAATAATGGAATTGGTGAATAGAAAATAATAAACCGGAATGTCACTGTTCTGTATTTCGTTGGATCCATCACCGACCAATATGCCTATCAAACACCACCAAACGATTATCTTCCATTTGAGACTTATTGGAACGAGATCGGTGATCGAAAACACAAAGAAATCGAAATATCACTGCGCCATATTCCGTTGGATCCATCAGCAGCCAACTACTGATCAGCAGCCCTCCATTGCCTGCGTCGAACCGTAGATGGTTTTTCGATCGGCGTAATTAAGAAATTAACTACCAAACCTTGTAATTAAGCTACCAATCACCACGAAACGATTATCTTCCGATTGAGACTTATTAGAACGGTGCAGAAAAACATGAAGAAATTGAAATATCACTGCTCCGTATTCCGTTGGATCCATCAGCAGCAAGCTAGAGGCTCTATCCCTTCGTCCAAACATAGATGGTTTTAGGTTTGGCGTAAATATGGAATTGACTACTAAACGTTTTATTTAAGCTACCAATCACTACCAAACGATTATATTCCGTATGACACTTATTGGAACGAGATCGGTGATGAACAACATAATTAAATTGTAATATCACTGCTACGTTTTCCGTTAGATCCTTCAGGAGCCAATTACAGCCCTCTATGGCCTGCGTCTTAGGGTAGATGATTTTTTTGAACGGCGTGAATGAGAAATTAACTACCAAACGTTTTAATTAAGCTACCGATTACTACCAAACGATTATCTTCCGTATGAGACTCATTAGAACAAGATCGGTGAATAAAAACATAAAGAAATTTAAATATCACTGCTCCGTGTTCAGTTTGATACTTCAGCAGCCCTCTATCGCCTGCATCTAACCGTAGATGGATTTTTCGATCGGCGTAATTATGGAATTAACTACCAAACGTTTTGATCAAGTTACTAATCACTATCAAGCGATGATTTTCCGTTCGAGACTTATTAGAACGAGATCGGTGAAGAAAAACATAAAGAATTTGAAGTATCACTGCTCCGTATTCCGTTAGATCCTTCAGGAGCCAATTACAGCCCTCTATGGGCTGCGTCTTAGGGTAGATGATTTTTTGAACGGCGTAATTACGGAATTATCTACCAAACGTTTTAATTAAGCTACCAATTACTACCAAACGATTACCTTCCGTATGAGACTTATTATAACGAGATCGGTGAATAAAAACATAAAGAAAGGGGGTAGCCGGTTAAGGGGGGTCTGACGGCCCCCACCGAGTTTGATCGAATCGACCCAAAAACCTGAAAGAGGGCTGAAAAACAAAATTTTAGAGATATTTTTTAACCCCCTAAACCCTTATGAAAACACCATAATCGCAAAAAATGCGTTTTTTTTATGTTTAATTTTTTTTTCGAGCTTTCAAATGCATTTTAAAGCGGTTTTAACACAACCAAAATTTTGTTTCAGATGTCTAGACATGCCCTGAATTTTTCCAGATTTTTTCGTAAAGTTAAATCATGTGCAACATAATTTTAATGGCATAAAAACCGTAAAAAATCGTCATTTTTTGTATTTAATGCTATGGTTTTTATTGACGTATTAATGGTAAAAAATCGTGCACCATAGCATAGAAAGCTACTATCTTCCTCTACAAAATGACGCTAATTGGGCTCAATTCGGTCGTCTCTAGCGTCCGAAAATCAAACTTGAATAAATTCCGTTTTTATAATTTGAGCATTTTCAGTTACGAAAATGACACAAAATCATATTTTTCAATTATTTTACTTAATAAAAGTACATTTTGGGGTTTCTGAGGTCGCCGATTACAAATTTGATGTCAAAAATTAGATTTGTCACATGACAGCTGTCAAAACGAAGAAAAAATATTTTAATTTTTGAAATTTTTTAAAAAAGCTATGGGAACGATATTAATAAGGATTTTTTAGGTCGCTGATTATAAATTCATTCTTATACACGAATTTTTAATCGTAACAGCTGTCAATAGTTATATTAACAAACAAAAAATTACGTATTATTCAGAAAAAAAATTTGGAATTCCCCGACTAAACTGTCACCTGGCGGAGAAAATCCCAACTTGTACCTTATTAAGCCACGTACCCGAGTGCCTAAGGCCACCGTACCCACGTGGGCCTTAGGCTCGTATGCCCCTCCGCACGGTACTGCGCATGCCCACTACGCACTGACGCATCGAGAACCCCGCTCCACGCGGTCTCTCTTTCTCTCTGTGTTCAGCCGCCGTCCAGTACACACGTCATGCGACGCGCTCTGCTCCGTTAAACAAATCTATTTGTTTTGTTAACAGCGTTTTTTTAATTTATCGTTTAACCTGCCTATCTCAACACGAAGTGATTGAAGCAGTATTCTAAGGTGAGTTTGAATATCAATTTAAATATCAATCAACATAAAAATTGATTTATAATCATAACCTCAATCTACAATCGTTTGCCTCATAGTCGACTTGAAATCGTACAGAAGGTGGCCGTCAACTTCAAGTTGTTGTTTAGTTCGCTCACATGAAAAGAATTTAAAAAAAGCAAAAAAAAAAACAAAACTAAGACGAAACGATATTTCAATAAAAAAATGATTTGGAATACAATAATTTATTTCTGTTTTGTTTACCGATGTTTTCAACATTTTTTTTGTTTTGATTTACAATTTTTAATGTACTTTCGATTTTCGTTACTTTTGTTCTATTTGTTTTTTTAATTATGGTTTTTTTTTATTCCGGGTTTCAGTTACTTTTTTCATTTTTTTCAAAAAAAAAAAAAATAATTTGTTAATCATAATAAAAAAAATAACAATGTTCTTTTTTTTTCTTTAGGAAAAACTGTGCGATGCCACCGAAAAAACGAAAATGTACGGCTGGTGAAAGGTGCATAAGATGCAACAGATTGTTGCGTTATGATACCGGAAAACAGAAGTCCATTTCTTCAGATGATGACGTACACTTATATACTAAACTACTAGGTAAACGAGTAGAGAAAGGTGACGTTTTATGTCATCTGTGTCGTTCCGCAATCGCTAAATCCCGAACGGTTTCACCATCGACGAGCAGTGATTCTGATCCTGAATAAAATCTTCAGTTGGATTTTAATCCCGAAGAAAATCCTCTGCCAAACGTCAATCCCGAGGAAAATCCTCTGCCAGATGTTGATCGCGAACAAAATTCTGTCGATCCTGTAGAGAGACATTCATCAACACTCTCCAATTTGACAGTATCAGATGACACAGAACAATCTTCGGAACAGTCTTCGCAACAATTGTCACGGTCGGAGTCTGGATCTTCCACAGGACAGTCATCACAATCTTCTAAGGACCCTCCTTACGTTCTTCGTCCAAGAGAACCGGACTATGAAATGATCGAGATGCCTTTCAACAGAGTTACCGCGACTCACAAATGTTGTTGCGTATGTCTTACTCCAATTACGACATCTCCGGTTGTTCCGTTTAAAGCGAGGTTACAGGTATTTATAAGTTCACGAATTTTCATTCCAAAAGGCAATCGCTGTTGTCCTGTACATCTTATCAGTGAACGTATGTACGTTGACGAAATTTCAAACTTGAAAATATTTTCGAATACTTGTACTATCAGTTCTCAAGAGTTGGCATTATTTTTGGATGCACTGTCCAAAAAATGCGACAACAGTATTTTAGACAGAGTAGATGATTACAATTTATCGGCAGAGCGCATAAAATCGCTAACTGGATACACAGTTGCAGAAATCAAGACTCTAAAAAACATGTTGGTCACTTTGCGAAATTCTCAAAATCGCAGTATTAATCAAGCTCTTTTAATATTCCTTTTTAAATTAAGAACTGGAAATTCCAACACAATCACTGCGTCAATTTTCGATATCAAATCTGAACAACTAGTATCTGCTTATTGCAAATCGGTTTTGGATTCATTCGCGAAAGACGTCTTTCCACTTCGTTTCGGAGCTCGGGCATGTTCTCGCGAAGATTTAATTGCTAATCACACGTCGCCTTACGTAAAAAAATTACACGGATTTGAAGATCGCCTGCTCTTGATTGCTGATGGTTCATACCTTCGACACCAAAAAAGTAGTAATAATTGTTACCAAAAAAAATCTTTCTCTGGTCAGAAAAAGTGTCCACTCTGTAAACCCTTCACAGTTTGTGCCACAGATGGATATGTAATAGATGTTTACGGACCGTACGAAGCAATTGTGAATGATGCGAAAATCTTACAACATGTACTAAGTGATCCGAACGGCTTGAGATCAATCCTCAAAAAAGGGGATGTTTTTATACTTGACAGGGGGTTCAGAGACGTCAAAGATTGGTTAGAATCTCAAGGGTTCGTTGTGTTGATGCCAGCGTTGAAAGGCAAAAGAAAGCAACTTCCAACAAATGAAGCAAACGAAAGTCGATTTGTTACGAAATTGAGGTGGGTGGTAGAGGCTGTCCACGGTATAATCGGTAGTAAATTCAAACTCTTGCATAATCAGTTTAACAACAACATGTTGGATTCAGCGATGCTTTATTGCAAAGTAGCGAATTTTTTGGTTAATGAGTTTGGAAAAAGACTGAATTGCGATACCGATTTACAAGATCAAATTGCCGAGCAAATGTTGAAAAGAAAAGACGTTGACAATTCTTTAGCGAAAGTTGTGGAAGAACAAAACTGGAATAGGAAGAAAAGGATCTTCAAACCGTTAACATCAAATGACGTATTAGACTTTCCGGAAATGACAGAGCAAGATTTGAAGATCCTTTTCACTGGCTCGTACCAGTTATCGCAAACTGTTTCATACTTAGCTGAAATGTATACCGAAGAAGGACTTTTGAATATGCAATACTTGTTGGAGGACGATACCATTTTGAAATGTGAAGTTAAATCAAGACATATAAACAAGAAAGTATACAGATGTTACGTTCAGTACGACCCTAACAGTATTGGATATAACGGTATAAAAAACTACGTATGTGATTGTGCAAATGGGCTAAGAACTGTTGGTTGCTGTGCCCACGTTGCAACAATCATTTACTTTTTAAGTCATGCACGGTATATGTCCAAAATCATCCGCCCAGCTCAAATTCTAACGAATCTATTTCACGTTGATAATGTCGAACCTGTTATTGAAGAACACAGTGACGAAGATTAACAACATAACAATCATGTTGCAATGTATGTATTACTTGTGTCTGTTTAATGTATATATTAGATGGATGTATGTAATATTATTATAAATAAATAGATTTTTTAAAATACAATGACTTTTAATTATTGAAAAAACCGAAATAGCAAATACCATTTTCATTTGATGACATGTGTAATTTTTTTTTTTTGTTAGCTGTTTGACATCAAATTTGTAATCGGCGACCTCAGAAACCCCAAAATGTACTTTTATTAAGTAAAATAATTGAAAAATATGATTTTGTGTCATTTTCGTAACTGAAAATGCTCAAATTATAAAAACGGAATTTATTCAAGTTTGATTTTCGGACGCTAGAGACGACCGAATTGAGCCCAATTAGCGTCATTTTGTAGAGGAAGATAGTAGCTTTCTATGCTATGGTGCACGATTTTTTACCATTAATACGTCAATAAAAACCATAGCATTAAATACAAAAAATGACGATTTTTTACGGTTTTTATGCCATTAAAATTATGTTGCACATGATTTAACTTTACGAAAAAATCTGGAAAAATTCAGGGCATGTCTACACATCTGAAACAAAATTTTGGTTGTGTTAAAACCGCTTTAAAATGCATTTGAAAGCTCGAAAAAAAATTAAACATAAAAAAAACGCATTTTTTGCGATTATGGTGTTTTCATAAGGGTTTAGGGGGTTAAAAAATATCTCTAAAATTTTGTTTTTCAGCCCTCTTTCAGGTTTTTGGGTCGATTCGATCAAACTCGGTGGGGGCCGTCAGACCCCCCTTAACCGGCTACCCCCTTTAAATATCACTGCTCCGTGTTCAGTTTGATACTTCAGCAGCCCTCTATCGCCTGCATCTAACCGTAGATGGATTTTTCGATCGGCGTAATTATGGAATTAACTACCAAACGTTTTGATCAAGTTACTAATCACTACCAAGCGATGATTTTCCGTTCGAGACTTATTAGAACGAGATCGGTGAAGAAAAACATAAAGAATTTGAAGTATCACTGCTCCGTATTCCGTTAGATCCTTCAGGAGCCAATTACAGCCCTCTATGGGCTGCGTCTTATGGTAGATGATTTTTTGAACGGCGTAATTACGGAATTAACTACCAAACGTTTTAATCAAGCTACCAAATACTACCATACGTTGATTTTTCGTATGAGACTTATTGGAAAGAGATCGGTGAAGAAAAACATAATGTAATTGAAATATCACTGCTCCGTATTCCGTTAGACCCTTCAGCAGCCAATTACAGTCCTCTATGGCCTGCGTTTAAGCGTAGATGATTTTTTCGATCGGCGTAATTACGGAATTAACTACCAAACGTTTTGATCAAGTTACTAATCACTACCAAGCGATGATTTTCCGTTCGAGACTTATTAGGACGAGATCGGTGAAGAAAAACATAAAGAATTTGAAACATCACTGCTCCCTATTCCGTTAGATCCTTCAGCAGCCAATTACAGCCCTATACCGCCTGCGTCCAAGGGTAGATGATTTTTCGATCGGCGTAATTGAGGTATTAACTACCAAACGTTTTAATCAAGCTACTAATCACTACCAAATGATTATCTTCCGTATGAGACTTATTATAACGAGATCGGCGAAGAAAAACATAGAGAAATTAAAATATCACTGCTCCGTATTCCGTTAGCTCCTTCAGCAGCCAATTACAGCCCTCTATTGCCTGTGTCTACGGGTTGATGATTTTTCGATCGGCGTAATTAAAGAATTAACTACCAAACGCTGTAATAAAGCTTCTAATCACTACCAAACGATGATCTTTCGTTTGGAACTTATTAGAACGAGATCGGTGAAGAAAAACATGAAGAAATCGACATATCACTGCTCGGTATTACTTCGTCCAACCATAGATGGTTTTAGAATTGGCGTCATCATAGAATTAACTACTAAACGCTTGAATTAAGCTACCAATCACTACCAATCGATTATCTTCTGATTTAGAATTATTCGAACGAGGTCGGTGAAGGAAAACAGAATGAAATTGGAATATCACTGCTCCGTATTCCGTTAGATCCTTCAGCAGCCAGCTACAGCCCTCCGTTGCCTTCGTCTAAGGGTAGATGATTTGTTGATCGTCGCAATCGAAGAATTAACTACCAAATGTTTTAATTAAGCTACCAATCACTGCCAATCGATGATCTTCCGTATGAGACTTATTGAAACGAGGTCGGTTAAAATACATAAAGACCTTGATATATCACTGCTCCGTATTCCGTTGGATCCATCAGCAGCCAACTACAGCTCTCTATCGCCTGCATCTAACCGTAGATGGTTTTTCGTTGGCCGTAATTAAGGAATTAACTACCAAACGTTTTAATTAAGCTACCAATCACTACCAAACGATTATGTTCTGCATGAGACTTATTGGAACGAGATCGATGAAAGATGCAGTTCTCTATCGCCTGCATCTAACCGTAGATGGTTTTCGATCGGCATAATTAAGGAATTACCTACCAAACGTTTTAATTAAGCTACCAATCACTACCACACGATTGTCTTCCGTTTGAGACTTATTGGAATGAGATCGGCAAAGAAAAACATAAATGAATTGAAATATCACTGCGCCGTATTCCGTTGGATCTATAAATCACCAATTACGGCCCTTCACCGTATGCGCCTAGACGTAGATTGTTTTTCGACCGGCATAACTATTGAATTAACTACCAAATGCTGGGATCTGCATGTTTGTGACCACCAAACGATTCTGCATTGATTCAGCGTGGCATTTTTTGCATTGCGTGATAAATAAAAAAAGGTCCGGCCAACTTTACGAAAAAAAGTCTCATTTAATTATAACGAACCGGTCGACCATCAAACCTTCTTATTAGGCTACCAATCACCACCAAACGACCACCAACCGATTAGAAAAGAAAAAACCTTGAGAAGTTAAAGTTGTCCGGCTAAGTTTATGGTGCTATCCAGGCGGCCCATGGTCGGGTCATCTCTCTTCTATGACTTCCTGTTGAGTTTCTTTGATTTGATTCTTTATTAGTAATAAGTTTGCGCACAGTTCAATTAAATAGTTATTTTCAAATTAGGTAACAAATGAAAAAAATGTTACGTCTCGGCTATGACAGATCAGGATCCAAAGTCATAACCGAACCAAGAACGGAAGTAGATACATACATACATAGGGAGATGGCGCCAGTGACGTCATAGGCGTTGTGTAGTGGGTATCCCGCGGCGGCGCGTGGTGGGGGTGTCTGGCGGTCGCGGTTGCGTCGCTGTGGCACGTATGGGGAATTAGTGGTGGGGGGAGTCAGCGGTGTCGGAGGGGTGGGGGGATTGGGCCCTTTTTCGGGAGCTCGTGGCTAAGTGGGGGTGGTTTCTAGCTGCTTTTCTGAATAGACCGACTGGTGGCGTCTTCTGTATATATCGAGGACCTGTTTACCGCTAGAGCAAGCGCGTGGGGGCTACGCCGCGTGGATCGTATGGGGGAGGAAGGTCTTACACCGTGGGGATAGGGAGCTTCGGGTAAAGAAAAAACGCGATGATTTACGTGAATACATGTATCGAAGTTTTTATTTAACATTTTGTCCGTTCATACATATTGTGTGTGTGTGTGTGTGTGTGTGTGTGTGTATGTGTGTGTGTGTGTGTGTGTGCGTGCGTGCGTGCGTGCGTGCGTGCGTGCGTGCGTGCGTGCGTGCGTGTGTGTGTGTGTGTGTGTGTGTGTGTGTGTGTGTGTGCGTATGGGTGTTATTAATCGAACTTTCGTACCCCGTGGCAATATGGGTATGCTCGAAGAGGATCGCGTCGTAGGGTTGGTCCACAGGGTACAGCACACCGTTGTGGAAATAATATTCCACGCCTCCTATGTATATAACGTCCATGCGTGCGTTTTTCACGATGGACAGCCATGACTTCCTAATCATGTTGGGGAGGTTGATCCATTCCGGGGGCACCCAAATATCATCGTGCGCCTCCCAGTACGTGTACGCGACTTCTTGACCAGGGCTGAGGTGATCGGGGATGCGATTGTATGGGCGAACATCGAGCTCGTAGTAACGGCGTAAATCGGATCCGTCCCCCAAGACCTCCTCGCTATCCTCGAAGAGGATCGCGTCGAAGGGTTGATCCACGGGGTAGACCACCCCGCCCCGTCGATGGTAGTTGACCCCACCTAGGTAGAGTACCTCACTGGGTACAGTCTTCACAATTTGTAGCCATGCTTTCCGTATCCTGTTGGGGAGGTTGATCCACTCCGGTGGTACCCAGATATCATCATGCGGCACCCAGTATGCGTAGGCTAGGGCCTCGCTCGGCATCAATTGATCCGGGGTATGGTCGTAGGGCAGGACCTCGAGCTGATAATTTATCATTGTGCTCGACAAAGGAGCTTTCCAAAGAGTGGAAAACTTGTAGTTGAACCGCTTAATATCGGGAATGGTGGTCGTGGTTGATTCCTTGATCAGCTATGCAGATGACACGATAGACCCCGTCTACGGTTGGAAATGGACGATAATCTCGGTGATCCGTAATGTGCCGGTAGGTATCGACCTGGATCAACCGATGCTGCTAACCGGCCTCGGATCGGCAGATCGACGTTTAACTCTGACGGTGAAGTAATCTCAAGCTAGCGAGGAAGAACACGGTGTTTGGTGTTCACAAACAGAGTTACCATCGTATTTAAAGGTGGTTTCGGGGGTCTGTCGGATGGTGGTGGAAAGAGTATCGCACTGGTGATGCTGGTGGTGGTGGTGGTGGTGGTGGTAGTGGTGGTGGTGGTAGTTGTAGAAAGCGGCCGTCGATACCCGAACACCTCGGGTTGGTGGTTGAGAGTAGGTCCCCACGGTAATTGAAATTTTTACAAATAGCAGCACTCGACAGGTATGTACGACTGGATACAGGTTGGGTTTCCTTCACCCAAGGGGCCATTGGCAGAAAGAGGGTGTTTTCCACGCCTCGCTCGTGCTATCTTTTTTTCTCGGAATAACAGACTCACTGTTCGATCGTTTTTAATTTTATCCGATGAAAAAAGTCTATGGAAACGATCAAGAGTACAGCAACGAGCCATGTAATACAGAAACATAAGGCAATATTCCCCACAAACTTTCGAGGTCTGCGATTGTAGAGGTTTTTCGCTCCATCGGAGAGTTCTGGCGTTTCTTCGCAAACGATTGTAATGTTGTGGGATAATTGGTGGGAACCCGTAGCTGTCGAAAAAGATAGCGTGGCCATCCTCGTTGACGTAAATCGCAACCCAATGAGTACCAGGCCGTGTATGAATATCGGTATTGGCGACTATTGCGGCAGGTCTACAAAAGACTTTCGGAATGCGGTCTGCAGGGAAGACCCCTTTCGTGGGTGCTTTTATCATCCGTAGACCATCGAGCACCTCTAGACTGTTCATTGTTGTAATTCTTGCTCAACGAGTAGCGATTTGGTGGGGGGTGTAGCGGTGCTGGTGGGGGTGTCGGTAGACGGGGGATAAGCCGCGACGAATCTTTATACTTTAGGTGAACCACCTCTCCTGTGACGTAAGACGCAGATGTGTTACTCTCTCTGCTTAACGATGTCAATGACCCGTTTGTGTTCGTCTCCAAAGTCTCCGGTGTCTCGTGCAGCGGTGAACAAACACGTGGAGTTTTACACCGTAAATTGTCGCTCATGAAATTGAGGTTCGATGGTCGGGGTATAGTGGTGTGGTGAATAGCACTGTTTAACACTCCACCCCAACTACTTTTCTCTGACTGCGGGGATACAGTGATTGGTTTCATATAAATTGGGCTATCTGATCCGTCTTTCCGTCCACGTAGCCAAGTCCTTATCTTCATCGCGTTGTTCAAGGCACATTTTGGTTCGTTGTGACGTGCAAGGGAATGATGCATGCAAAAGACATCGCTAGTAGGCATATTCTTCAGAGTAGGTCCAGCGTAATCCTCCAGGTTAACGATATCTCGAGTGAGGACTCTCCGTAACAATTCTGCTTTTTGCAGACCCCGTACATATATCCGCACTGCGTGGCGTACAAAGGCACGTAGCGTCGTCCACACACGTTCCAATTCTGCTTCACCGTCGAACCATTCAAGACCATGGCAAAAGCATGTGATACGGTTATTACTAGCGGCGAACTTTGGAGGAAGGTCCGAAAAATCGTGCGGAGGGGTGATGATCCAATGCGATGATCCGGGCTCTTGGATGCACTCAATTGCCAGCTCTTTCGGCTGAAAGCCGCCGTTTTTATCGTAGAGCGCTTGAATGTCTATGACAAAGTCCATGACGATGGAGAAGCGATACTGGTGTATCAGCCGCGGATGTGGAGCGTTTTTTATATCGTGCACAGGCACGCCCCTTCCAAATTTGTTTGCTCGGTGTACACGTTTTTATTGGTGAACTATGAGCGGTCGTTCACCTGTTCATAAGCTTAGGCGCTGAAGTCTGTTATAACTTGTCGTGAGGAATCTATTTCAATTATATTGTCATATTCCGCGTAGACAATACAATTTATTGTGGAGGGGAGCGGTTCGTCAAAACGCACTTCTACGCGTACGCTTCCATGTCGCACAAGGTTCCAATGTGTAAAACAATTAGCATCGAGATCTGGCGTTAGGTCGAATGCGAAAAGGCAGTAACCCTTAACGTAGTCCCTACGCGATATACCTAACGCCTCGTTTCGAAAATGCAGACCCGTGCCCGAGAAACGCGTATGATAACTTTCTACCGAGAGCTCGCCGTGTTGCGTAAAATGTGGTTGTAAAGGGCGACTCGGGACTTGTTGACCATCAACATATAATGAGAGAAAATTTATGGTCTGGTGGTGAAAATTATACGGATTGGATGCTAGGTCACCGTTGAACGCTTTATTTGAGACAAAACCAAGTATAAGTCGTTTCGGTAGTTGGCCTAGTATGACATTGTCCAGGGTATCACCGAGAATACCGCTATGCATCGTAAAAGCCTTTACTTCGACACGCGTTATAGGGTATCTCGCTGGTGTTTTGCGAGTGTTTTTGCGTGCGCTATAAGAACACCAGGCGCTATTTTTGCGCGTCGCACAAGAAGAGTTGCTTCGGCGATGTGCACCCAATATGTAACGAGTGGTTGCAAGATGGGCGCCATGATGCAAAAAGCGTCCTTTGATCGGACCAAGCGTAGACGCATCTCGACTCCATTGAGTAGAAACTTATCCTGATTGAATACGTCGCAATGAAGGTGACCCAGTAGATCCACGTTCTTTCCATCGAATGTCAGTTCTCGACGTAGGTCCAAACCCTGGTTCTCTACCGGGTTTTTCACTCCGGGGAGTACGTCCAAAGCACCAGGTGTGTCGGCGTACCACAATCCTGATGTGAGGTGCGAATCTTTCGCTGCAGGACCGTAATTTAACAGAGTTTCTATGTAAGCTCGGTAAGGATACGCGTTATTCGGCGGTGCAACGAGTTTTTGGTTAAAGTACACATCCACTTGCTTGAACATGGCATGGAGGAAATTATTAACAGGTGCAGCTCGCCCCCCTGGCCCGCCATCGGAAGCCAAAATTTTAACGTTGAGGGCGAGCATCGTATGCGCGAGATCCAGATACTCCTCCCCGTGACCTGGTACAACAAACTCGAGCGGTCCATCGTCTGAGAGCGAGGACACGGGTTTATAATGCACCCATTGCGAGGCTTCTATAGACGTCTGCGTCGGTGGTATACTGAACAGATCAAGCTCGCTCTTCATGCACTCGTGAGAATGGGAGTGTAGAAACGACATTTTTCAAATTCAGTCGGAAATATCTGGTGGGCTGATGCGCTTTTTACTTTTCCTCGTAGCTGTTTTTCTCCCCGTTTTTTTACACTTCGTACGTTTACAGGATTTCTTTATCGGCCGTTGTCTTTTGCACGGTTTACCACCGCGTCTCTTCTTCGTTACGCGACCCTTAACAGTGCTTCTTTTTTGTACCGCGACACGTCCACTTGCAGGGCCCATTAGCGAATGTATACTCCTTTTTCCGCGCACGGTTTTATATCCTGAGCCACTCATGAGTAGATCGATCTTCTCACCAGCTTTGCGTTTCAAGTTTCCACCTGACTCTGCGAGTCGCTCGCGTACAGATGCCCCGAACGGTCTTTTGTATCTGCTTACATCTTCGATAACGCTTATCCCTGCCCGTAGTGCTTCTTTTCCTATGGCGCGTGCTCCCATTTTTAGAAGTGGTAGAGCTCTCCGGAAGAGACCCCCCAGAAAACTTCCGATTCCGTGTCCCCGTTGATACGGTGCTCCTACATAGACGCCGTGCAGACCGCGGGCTCCACCGCCCCCAGCCTGACACTCGTAATATGCATAATAATAGGACATCGTTGTGTTGAAAGTTACCCAATGCGCTTAAAATGTAACGTGACGGTCAGTGTTCCGTACTCGAATGCTACCGGTTTACCGAGATGGTCTCTTATATCGATGGTGACCACTCGAAAATGATTATTCATAATCGGTAAATAGTTCGCGGGCGAAAAGTATTTCACACAGGTTGAGCCGTATGTATAACGGGCTGTATCTAAATTAACGATTCGCAATAGTGATGCCTGCACATCTCCCACGGTTCATGGTACGCAGATATCCGTGTATATGAAGAGTTGATCCGGCAGGGCTCTGCTGAGGCAGGCTGGTCTCGCCCCGCTGGTCGTCTGGCCTGCTGGTATATGATGCACGATGGAAAACGTCAGAGGCTCATCAACTCCTGCTTGTGCGTCGAGGCCTAATACACGGGCAATCTTATCCGGTAAAATAACGCTTCCGGCTTGCGTTTTTCCTTTACACTCTTCAATTGTTGGAATTTCAACGGAAACGTGTCCAATAGCTGAGCGAGATTCGACGAATCTTACGCCTTGTTTTTTGAACCGGGGTATGTTATTCAGCTCCCACATGAGTTGACCGTGTGTTTGGTATACACCGTGCGGTATGTTAACAGTGACCTTTCGCGCGTTCACATCATCGATTTTATCCCCGCATGGCTTCCAGAGTATATTACAATCTCCCCGTTGTAAATGCGTGATGGTGTAAGGAATGTGAATTTCGGTAAGACCCACAACCCATGTGCCATGTAAAGAAATTTCACGTGGCAGTTGTGTTGTAAAATTCGTCGTCGTGTTATCGGGGAAATACTTCATACTACTATTACTCGGTAGTACGATGAAAAAGTTTTCAGCCTCCATACCGCGGGAGGCGTGTTAGAAACGGTGTTTTATCGACCGATGTTTCGTACGCTGGATGCGGGTATCCAGGAGTTAAATTTCGCTGGGTAGCCTAACCAGCTAACGTAGACTTCTTTCCGTGCACCGCGACCTCGGGTTTTTATAACACGCTCGATTTTGAACTCCTTGTCTTCCTCTAGACGTTCAGCGTTGACTTCTGTTAACTCTTGGGGGTAGAAAAATCCATCTATCGCTTCCCCGTGAAGATCGTGCAATTCATAGATCGTGATAGCCTGACGCTTGAGAACCCGCGAGACTTTAAATATTTCGGTGCTCCAATTTTTCTCGTAACCCTTTTCGAATGTGCCCTTAGTCCTACTGATGCGTACATAATCACCGCATTTGTATTTATGGCGGCTGCGACGCTTCTTACCATCGCGGACCGTGTTGTTTTTCTCTGTGTTTTCGTAGGCTATCTGCGCATTGTACAGTGTTACAGCAGCGGGTTCCATCTTTATCGTTGAGTGTCTTGCATGGTTATACGCGTAGACGAATTGCTGGAGTACATCGATGTAACGGTGTGTGTTGCGGTGAGTAAAGAAACGCCACATCCGCTGTTTTAAGGTGCGGTTGCATCGTTCAACTATCGATGCCTTGATGTCCGGATTTCTCGCAACTCTAAAGCGGATGTCTTTTTCAGCGAGAAAATTCTGGAAAACGTTTCCGAGGAATTCTTTCCCCCGGTCTGTTTGTAGATATATGGGGGATCGACCATCGGCACGGTTAAGGATTCGTTTGAAACCCATAGTGACCCGGTGCGTGGTCTTGTCTTTAAGTGGTTCAACCCATACATATTTGCTCAAGACATCTATAACAACGAGTAAATACGCTACACCATCATTAGATGTCTGAATTGAGCGTAAATCAACGAGGTCTGCTTCCCACACGTCGTCTATATTGTCGACATTATAATGAAGGTGATGGAAACGTCGTTGAACGGGTCTATGAATGGTGTATGCATCCTGTTGCGTCAGCCAATCGTGCACATGTTTATTTTTACCGTTTATAAGGCGATATGCACCTGAATAACCTGCAGGGTTGCCTGGATCGTAGTAAACGTCTTCGAGCGTTAGCTTCCGAGGCATTCTCTCTCTCTCTGTCTCTCTCTCTCTCTCTCTGTCTCTCTCTCTCTCTCTCTCTCTCTCTCTCTCTCTCTCTCTCTCTCTCTCTCTCTCTCTCTCTCTCTCTCTCTCGCTCTGTCTCAACCCGACTCAAAACGGTCAAAGCTTTAACCAGCACGCCGGCCGCATTTTTTGTCGCTTCGAGTGTAGGTGTGTGCTCTCGTATCGTGAAGAGGTCAACTATTATGCTGTTGGATGATTCACGCATGAGGTCGTCTATTATTATTAATTTGTTACGCTCATTATCGTGCGAGTAAGCGTCCGGGTCTGGTAGACCCTCGTGAAATTCGATTTTCGCTAGCACAGTGCCCTCTCGACAGCCATCGTAAGCGGCACGCGTATCTGCATCCAGAGTATCGCCGTAATAGAAGAGGATCCGATCGAACGTTACGTTACTCATTACCCCAAGATGCCGTAGAAAACGTCTGATAAACACAGTTTTACCGCATCCCGTGGGACCGCATATTAACGACGTCCACGGGTGCTTCCACCGGACATCCATTCGCGCGAAACAGAAAATATACTCGCGTGTAAAAAGTACTTTTCCCCTCTGGTTACGGGGTAAGAATGATGGGGGAAACACTGGACCATCAGCTTTTATACTCCTCCAGCGCGAGCATACCGTGATTACAGACTGTGTGTAACCGCTACCACACCATCGTCGTTAGCAGTACGAACCAGAAGCTTATTGGCTGGATCAAAAATGCATTGCATAGGCTTTTTTTTTCATAAGACTGGTTTTTTATTAAGTACACAATGCTGTTATATTTCTTAAAAACTATATTATATACGATGATTTTCATTCACTCCTTAAACCCGAACGGGTACGATAACTTGCAGCTCACAAATCGACGCTTGTGGCACACAATAATGCATGTTTTACGCTCTGTAACCGTGACCACATCGTGTAACGCAGTGCGTCGAATCGCTTTAAAATTTTAATTTATCGCTGCGTCGTTCAAATGTGGTAGCGAGGTCCCTATCAGCCGCTTGACAGATTCAAAATTTACATACTGAGCGTTTTCGTAATTTAGCGTTAAGCCCTTTACCTTACAACACGGTCACGATTTCGTCAGGCTTTTCTTCGGTGACAACGGAATACCCATAAAATGTTGGTCCACCCGATACAAACGATTTAATGTATGCTGTTTCTCCGTAACATTCGAGCTCATTTGTCATGTTACCCAGAAAATAGCCGAGGGGTGGTAGCCACTCGCCTGTACGCGTTGTAAAAATGACTGAATCTGTGTCGTAATAGAGAACCCGACGGTCAAGTTTTTCCAGATATTTATACAATTCTAAACGCGCTTGAGCCGTTGTGTACGCTGCTATAACAACATTAGATTGCTTGGTCTGGGGGACCGCGTCATCCACATGTGACCATGTAACATACATCATACTATCGTTCACGGGTAATACAGCGGTAACTTCCTTTTCGGCGTCTGTTACAAGTTTGAGTAATGCTTCCCGCGTATTGATTATTTCAGTTTGCGGTAAATTATCGCGCTGCCCCATTTTTCCCCAAAGCGTGTTTAGCGCTAGTTTTGCTGTACCGCGAAGACCAGGGTTCTTTACTATCTTCGAGGGTTCTAGTTTTATCCCCTCGACTCGCTCGTACTCTGTTATATATTTATTGCGCGCGGCTTCATCTACACAATACAAAGGCCAACCGCTTGCCTCCTGCTTAATTTTCAAAAATTTGTTCACGTAACCTGCAAAGAGACCCCGATCCCTAGTGGTCTCGTCGTATTTGGTTATTTTATACGACCAAATTACATGGATTTTCATCATAATATAACCCATGTCCAGGGCCTTTCTAACCTCCTCAATCACCCAGGTACCCGTGAACGCTCTATCCTCGACCTTTTCGTGGTTACATCGTTGCTGGGCCATTTCTTCTGCGCACCTTCGACAAAGTGCGAAAAGAAGTTTTCCACGCAAACGCACCGGTAAAACGGGGTGGAAAAGATTTTGCGGGGGCAGGATGGTGCATTTTATCATGCCATGGAGACCTGCTCCGAGTAGATCACCGGGTGTCGAATTTTCGAACAACTTGTCACATTCGCTGCCTGTATATATCTCGGGGTGTCCTACGGGAAAGCATCCTGTTTTACATATATATGGGTACAACGAGCAGATGTCTATGTATGAGATCTTCTCGTTCGGGGCAGCGTCATACGCAGTGAATGTGTTTCCCGTACGTCCACCGTAAAATCCGTCGCGGGGGTCTAAACCTTGAGCGAGAGTCGCGGATGCGTCTTTACAAATTCACGCAAAGCGGGGATATTCTTTTTCATCATCGTGAAATCGCATTCCTAGATTTCGCGAATGATATAGACAGCGTACGAGCAAATTTTTTTGGACACAGCTAGCGTCCTCTCGTATCGGGCCTCCAGACTGCACATACCGTAACTAGCCTCTCTCGTACGATTGGTTTTAAAGCATTTCGGACACCCGTGCCAGTAACAACCATGAAATTGGAATACGTATTTGCCGTCCTCGTTCTCTAAATAACCATCGACTGTGTGCCCTTCAGGTAAACGGTACTCACGCCCGCTTCCAGCGTGGACTATTGCCTGGTGGAACTCTGAGTGTTTAAGCCAGAAAAGCCATTCGAGAGCCACCCGTGAATACTGACCGCCGAGTGTGTACCCCTGTGACGGTATAAGGCCCACCATGTTGGGTTTTAAGAAATTACGCCGGAAAACTTTAGAGCAGGCCGAGGCTATTGTTATCGCTTCGGTGAAGGGGCATACACCGCCGGCTTCGAGAAAAATCCCCCGAAACCGTCGACATGCACGTCTGAGAATATCTACATCTTTGAGACAATACGAAACGATTTCTTTTTTAAAATCGAACTCTCTTCCACTCTTGATCTCCTCATCGTACCATTCGAGGAAGTCTTTACGCTCTTTGGTTGACATTGAATCCGGTGCGTAATCCTCGATGGGTGGCAAAGGGCCTATATATTCCTGCGTATCTACACGGTTGAACATGTGTGGAAAATGCCCTTTGGATACTTTCTCCTCGAACCCGAATGTTTTCGGTAACGCGCTCAGACGCATTTGAAAATAATTTAAACTATCGATAAACACAGTCTTCCCCACGCGCATACCCATAATCGAAGTTCCTGTGAGCAAAACGTTGGGCTTCTTTACCGTTCCAATACCGTGTTCTATAAGATAGCGTAAAATGAACTGCGCATCGAACCCCTTTGCATTGTGGGCTATACAGATAATCTGTTTGAATTCTGTTTTATCACGGGTTGCTAAATCAACTAAAGAGGCCACGGGGTCTTTCCGGAAAACATACGTGTGTACCCCGCACCATTGACAGTGTGGTGTCTGCCCATCGACGCTGTCGTGTTCCTTTAAACAGAACTCACATACCTGTTGTGCCACACAAAGGGTAACGATATGCTCTTGACCGTCTGCTCCACCACTTCGAAAGTCAGCATCCTGGCGGGTTTCAAAATCGTAAAATATGAAAAGCACACCAGGACGCCCACCAACTTCTATGGGTTCGCGAGGTGGTAACGGTTGCATAAAACATTGCTCGTTGAAACCATGTAGAGCTTTACACGTCCGGCAATAGGTCTTTCCGCATCGATGTGTCCCACTAGTTGAATCTGCAACTTGCGAGCAGGTTGCACATATACGTACCGCTTCACAGGTCGTCTTTTGAATTGTGTTACCACCCCTACGATATTTAACTGCGATATGGTTTTGGAAACATACAGGACCTCGGAATTGTCTCCCGCATTCGTCACAACCCATAGTTATTTCAACCGCTGTAGCTCCTTCGGTATAATTAATAGGGCATGCAGGTGTAGAAAAACACCGAGGACAAACGCTCTTACATTTATGAGCAGTTTTCATTCTGTAACCCTTGTTACACGCTACGCAATAAAAACGAGAAGTCGAAGCCCCTAAGAGGTTCACAATTACGGCGTAATGATTTCGCGTCTCGATATAGGCAATATGTAAAACTACAGTAGGGTCGATGTCAAGACAACTGCGTCCATCGAAAATCGGCGGTGCGCCACTTCCGTATTCGGCATAATCAAAAACAATAATTGCTATACCTCTCGTTTTGTAGTACTCCTGAAATAACTGGAGCTCGGGTATACCGCACCCTGCATCGGGTACGGTAACCCCTGCGGCTACAACCAACTCGTGAGCCCTCGCACGTTGCAGCCTAGATTTTTTATTCCGTATATTATCCCATATTCTTTTAGACTCTCTATTTTTACACCGTTCGTAAACGTTATGGGCTTTTGCGACAACTAAACTTCTAGGGAGACATAGCGAATCGACGTTTGAAATCTCGATTATCGACCTCTTCCGCAGCACCAGAGCACTAAGACTTTGATCATCGCCACGACCCAGAGGAACTTTTATATATGCAATGTTAAAGTATAGCGACTCAGCAGCGCCTAATATACGCTTACTCTGATTTACGCTCTCTATTAGGCCCTAGAGATCGGTGAAGTTGAACCGTGCTACAGGCCGTACAGATTGCCCCGCAGCACCCATCTCCATTGATTGAGATGTGAACGAAACGCCAATCAGGTCCGCTGGGTCACGGTTTGCAATGAAATATGCATGCATATAACGTAACGCGTCATTGCACCAAACTACGGGGTTCACGTTTAACGGTGGGGGTCGCAGTCTTACACGTGTCTGTCTACAACTAGTACGGAAGCGTTCATAAAAGCGATCATGTTGAGATTCTACGATAAACCGTTTGCCCGGTGGACCAATTTCGTTATCATCTTGAATCGCCGCCGTTTCATAACCGCGAACGTCATTTTGTTCCGCGCTAGACTCGATTTCCGAGCACCCGCTGGTACTGGGCCCCGCTATCTCAATTATTTTTCTCCTCTTGCTACCACAGCCTACCTGACAACACTGGTCTTCATGGTTGTTTTGTACACCTAACAAGTTAGAACTTTTTGGGTCATCGCAAAACATACGCTTGGTCGATATGGCGGTGGTTGAGGCCTCCTCTACGATCCCATCCAAAGCTGGACCCTGCGATGCTACCGTTGCCTGGAGAAGTGTTAGCCCCATTGGATGATCCGGCGAGGTTCCATCTAAGCGATTCGGCTATGATTATTCAATGACCGGGGCATGTGTCGTTTCGGGTGATCCGTTTTCGCTCTCGAATACACGCGCTATAATTTCATCTCCTCCAGAAACCACCACCAAGATTTATCTCGTGAACAACCGAGCGACGTGTGCGAGTGCGAGATTTGGAGAGAGATAGTTTCAAAATATACTAACCATTAGCCATCTCATTCTGCGTGTAGGGTTGAAAGTCCAGAGGAATTGCACTCGCCCCTTCGTGTTCCCACCAATATATGCCGTTTATAATGTTTGGATCGGCCATACTTTCTTCTTCGAGTTCTTCCACCCGTACTTCTCCTTCTAAAGCCATAGGACTTTGACTCTCGTCCTCCCCCTCAGATATCTCCTCATCGCTGCTACAGCGGAATTGTAAATATGCTGCAGAAATGTGACTTTATTACAAGCACTGTCTTATCACCGAGTTTGGATGGTGCGACGATGTATATTAATACTCACGATCATTGGTTGGTCACGCGAGTTATGTAATAAGCCATCCGTGAATAGTCTGCCGATAGCCCGTCTCGGCAGATTGTACAAAATTGTGGAAAGCTCACCCACAAGGTTTTCGTGATTAAAAGTCGCGATGTACGACATACGAGCGTCGTCATAAAACGTAGAAACAAAACGATTAGTATGACGCACTCTTCCCACTATGTCTCGTATGCACGTCAACAGTGCCACACGATCGTTTCTCCGGATTTCAACAATAGACAAATCAGCCATTTCGAAATTCGCTATCTTTTTACAAAAACTCAAACACTAGACTATGAAACCACACGCTTGTCAAACACGTATCTTTCACAGAGATGTCCGCAAACACTATCACTATCCGCGATGCATCTACGTCTAAGATAAATTGGAACGTGGTCCAGCAACACCGGTAACGCCTATCGTGATAATATTCGAAGCGGCTCGATGCGGTCTTTTTATATTCAACACCCCTCCACTTTTTGGTGTAGGTGTTACTTGTTTATAAAAAACGGGGGCGTTGCTAACAGCTCTAGGGTCATGGTATTTTCGAGATACGAGGTATATATTCGAGACGCACAGGGGGTTGTTGTTAAAAACTAGCCGTAGTATACAAATGTAAATGCGTCGAGAAAACTTTTTAACATATCACTGGCTAAAACTGAAAGAAAATAGGAGATAGACAAGTGGTATTTTGGCGCATTATAAGTAGCTAATATATATTCTCCGTGGAGACTTTCTAATAATCGTAAATTACAGCTAAATTATGCTTTAGCAAACACCCACACTTCTACTGGACCATCACCGTTAAACCGTCCCCCCTAAAAATGCAAGAATGAAAAGATCCGCACCCCCGACCTCGTACGCGTTGTGTGACACGGTCGAAATTTCTACCCGGAAGAATCAACTTTACGGTTTTACATACGACACCATTGTCTCAAAATTTCTTCAATACGTTGTGTCTCGAGTGAGACGCTGTAGTTCTATTTTCCAAGGGTCTGGCACGTGCACAACGCATTACCTGTGGCGCGAAGTTTCAACTCTAAGAATTGTAAATTAGCACAAGCGCCGAGGCGTTTATTTTACTATCACACCTTACCCTCATCAAGCAGCAGGCTATGTGATAAATACTTCCTAAACCAGAAGGACAATTGGAATCCCTTGGTGTATATAGAGCGCATCGCTCGAAAATATACATACACCCGCAGTGACTCAGTTCTTGATCTTTTGTTCTTTATACAATACAGCGGTTTTAAAGCCATCGTAGAAAGTGGGGGCCGGAGATACACGTATTTTCTAGTAATATTGACAATAAACCTTCGTGCATATCCGGTGTACATTTAGAACGTTGATCCGCGGAGTCTTCATAGCAAAGTGCACCAACCGCGGGTTTGTGCACCTGTATAAATAATGAGTCATAGCTTCGCGCGGCTAGAAAATGTTATAGCCCTTTCCGTGGTCCTATTTCCCCCCACCCAGAGATCTCCTTCCGTATAAAAACCCTTCCCCGCTACCGTTCTCTTATCATAATCGCCCCCCACTTAAATCTTCGATCACCTTATAAACCGCTGTATCTTCGCTTTAAGCCACCATTTCGGCTCGTAATACCAGCTTAGAAGTGTGACACTGTCGAACTGGCCAACCGGCTGCAAAGAAAACTCTTTTTATTACGCATATTCGGAAATACCGTTGAAAAATGACTCAACCCGTGTTAAATACAAATTTGCTACCGGTGCGATACCTCGAAGCGAAGGCAACGGAACCAGCTACACAGAATCCCCCCGTGCTATTGTCAACGACGTACCCGCTTAATAATTCGGGTAGTAAAACGATCACCGTGGGTTTGCAGCCGCAGTACAACAACCATTTTGAACCCGTTGTAAAGCTGTCTGGTAATTATTCACATCGTACGGTTATCTTCAACCAGAGTGAGTGGGTGGGATTTCAATCCCACTTAACCACGATTCGTCAATACTTCGCAACGAAACAAGCTGGTCCTACTCAGACCATACAACTCGGAAATTATATGATTTCTTTCTCCACATCGTATGGAATGAAATCTATAACCATAGCCCTGGCAAATCAACCAACGTCTGCTGGGCCTGCCCCCGGTACAGCGGTGCAGGGGGGACCCGTAAAGCCTAAGAAACGGGAAAGTTCTCTCAACGCTATAGTCATGCAAAAACCGTCGTTTGATGGTCTTCTTAATACGATGACATGTGTAGATGAACGGTTTCGACGACTGCAGCGATTCTCCGGCGATGTGACAAAATGTCTCTCGGATATAGCCATATCGTTACACACGCAAATACCTGGCCAACAATCAACAGGTTTCACCGATGCCGATGCTGAACGATACATTCTCGAGAATATTCATAAATTCAAAGACACCACCCGTTCAAGCTGCGTCAACTCTGTCTTCGCGGAGCATTATTTTGACATCGTCTTCTTCGAAATCGTCAGTATGTGCAAGAAAACCCTCCTGGCCGAATTACGAAACCTCGACCAAATGCTACGCATGGGATCAACGCTGCAATACAATTCGGGGTAGATTTCTGCATAAATTTTCCGAACGAAGCCTGAAAGTTTCGACTCTGGGAAGCCGATAACTTGACCACCAGACCTACAAAACCATCGACAACCAACACCCCTACGCAGCGAAGGAATCATCCGATGGGACCCAAATACGAGCAACGAGTGCTTCGTGTGCTAGACAACGGTGTGAACTATCCGCAGAGAGAGAGAGAGAGACGAACAGAATTATGCGATAAACAAATGGACACTCTGAGAATCATTCTAGAATAGCTTGGTTTTTTAATTATTCGATACTTTATTCCATATTCTTATAAGTAATTAGTATGTGTAATTCTTCGCTTATAAGTTTCGTGTACACCTTCGACTATCACGTCCTCGAACCCGCCCGTTTTGTTAAGTAGACGCTCTTAGCATGTAACTATACTTTTAAAACCATGTAGTATTTTCGCTTCCCTGTAATAAAAAATATGCTTGTGCAGTCGAATTTCCGCTCTATCGTTTGCCACCCTAGACACCTACTCGGATCCGTAACAAAACGCCGATAATAATAATAATAATATTAACGCGCTTAAGGGACAGGAGTTTGGTAAATAGAAACTTTGAAATATCGAGGTTTCGATGATTATTAGATTATATTCTGTATGATTACATTTTCACACGTCGAAAAAATCACACGTCACGATCTCGTGAAATTCGTTCCATAATATTATGCGCGCTCGATCTTGCCCCACCGGGTAAACCACCAACCCATCCTTCCAGTATCGCACGCCCCCGAGGATGATGCTCTGTGTTTTGCTCGACCGCGCTGTGTAGGCCCACCTACGCCGTGTCCCGATGTCCAACGAGGCCCATTCCGGTGGTGCATATACCCCGAAATCCATGGGTATGTACACTGGCGCAACCAAATTTCCTCGCTCGTCCACCGCGTTGAGCTCGACAGGTAGAATAATGCCAGCCATTGTCGAATCCCACAATGAGGTTATCAGGCGAGTAGTCGGAAACGTCTGGTTACTGCGATCTTCTGTGGCGAGTCAGCGATTTGGTGGTTGATCGTAGCGCTGATGGTGCACACAAACTGGATTCCCAGAGCTGATACCGGTTGCAAGACACCGTATTTTACTCGGTTGATGTAAAAAGGACTCTTCATTTCGGAGCTCCCTGGCGATAATTCCACCGTTGTTGTACGAGCAAGACGATCTCAGCTTTTCCCTTCGAAACTCTTCGAATGCTCACAGTACGAGTTCGAAAAACGTTCTGTCGTTTTAAGTAAAGACTCGCCTAAGGAACCGTAGAAACTCCCAAATGCAACGTCGTAAAAACAGACCAATCGCAAACTGTTTTCTAATATCTGCATACTTAATTACTGGCGACCACACCCCACACCTTTTGCAATGCACAAACTCTAAACACCTGAAAAATATAGCTATTCTCCATTTCCCCCACTCTCTCTCACTTAACGAACCACTGTTCACGTGGAAAATATGACCATCCGCCTCCACGCCCTAACCTCGCTTTCCCAGCTTTACATTGCACTGCGCTACACATAATCAGTATATTGCTCCATTCACCCTACACAACAGAGTCATTCCTTGAAACCACGGAAATCACCTACCACCCATAGAGAGAGAAAGCGCCACTACAATACCTATGACGTCGAACGCATCTATTCATTATCTTATTCACCACTACGAATAAGCACTATACCTATATAGCAACACCACCCGCACCACGAGCTCCCGAAAAAGGGCCCAATCCCCCCACCCCTCCGACACCGCTGACTCCCCCCACTACTAATTCCCCATACGTGCCACAGCGACGCAACCGCGACCGCCAGACACCCCCAGCACGCGCCGCCGCGGGATACCCACTACACAACGCCTATGACGTCACTGGCGCCGTCTCCCTATGTATGTATGTATCTACTAACGGATATTCGGCGTCTTAATTAGAGGACTGCGATTGGTCACTCAAAGTTCAACCACAGAGCAAAATTGTAAAACACTGATGCACTCGCTATCTCTTGTTTGATTTCCCTTCAATAAGTCTTGATTTATAGAAAAACTCCCGGAAGCGTTGGGTATTCAATTTAGAACGATTGGTAGTCGATCAGTAGATGGCGTCAACAAGAAATCCGTGTGTATCGTGAACGGCGAGCTGTGATTGGTCGCCAGAAGCCGCAGCGGAAAAACGAATTTCTATAAAAAATTCACCCATTATTTTGTGGCTAATTTCATTGCGATAAGACTTAATCGATAGAAAAACATCTAATAGCGTTTGATATTCTATTCAGGACGTTTGGTAGTCGATCGCTAAATTGTGTCAACGCAAAATACATAGGTTTGTTCGCGCTAGCTACACTTTCTACACTTTTTTAGGAAGTGTACATTTGCGCGTTCGTTTTAACGGAAATGACGCCACGCGCCGCTGTTTGCGTTATGGCCTCTGCACACTGCGCGCGATGAGCGATGAGCGATGAGCGATACCCAATGAGAGCTCTGCTTTTCCGAACGTCACATCCGTCGCGAGCGTCCTCGCGACGTCGCTCACGGAGTTGACCTAGTTTCAACTTTCGTCGCTCGCGTAATTCGCAATCATGGAGGAATATACTAACTTTGAGGGTCTGGAAGTTTTGGAAGTGAGTTTGTTTATCAACAATCAAGAGGCGCGGCAGCGTCTCGATGAGGCAGCGTCTCGACGCCAAATTATATGAAAAAGGATTTTTGTCATGTGGACATTTACTGAATTACAACTGTATGTGTCGAAAAAAGTTTTATATCAATTAATCGTTGTTCTATTTTCGAGGATTGTGACGAAACTTTCGACACATGTGAAGAAATTTTGATTGCGGAGGTACGCGAATGTTTGAAAAAACTTCAAGAAACAAAATCGAGAAAAAAAGAAAAACAAACGATGAGAGCGACCACGGGATCTCGCCTGTCATGGAAAAACAGTCGAGAACGTTCTACATCGAGTGGATCGGCGAAGTCGGGTGATCGTACATTCTAGACTCTTCTACCAACGAAAATTCTAGACTCCTACGAAGGTATAAAAGCGCGACCACCGAGCGCGCAAAAAGTCTTCGTCCAGTGATCAAACAGATCCCATCTACAGCTCAAAGCGCACAAAGTCTCGTCAAAGTCTCTATTGATCAGTTATTAATTACAAATTGGATTGTTTCTCGTGAATGTGTTTGGTTTTATGTTTAGTTAAGTTTATTTACTCGTAAACATTTTTGTGTTAGAGTTTTGGGTGCGGGGGACATCCCCCCATCTTGCGTATAATTTTTTGTGGTTCCATTACTCTTGTGTTTGTGTTTGCGGATACTTATGCTGTTGGCTCTAAGTTAATTTTGGGTTTAACACGTCACGCAATTCAGTTGGTCCGAGAGTCCAGTGCTCTCTACCTTACTGAGAGTCCAGTGCTCTCTTCCTTTACCGAGAGTCCAGTGCTCTCTTCCCATCCGAGAGACCAGTTGTCTCATTTGGCTTAAAACCGCGAGACCAGTTCTCTCCTGAGATTTACAGCTGAGAGACCAGTTCTCTCGCCTTAGCTCCAGCGAAGAGACCAGCTTTCTCGCATAGTCTACAGCCGAGAGACCAGTTCTCTCTCAACGTCTGCCGCCGCGAGACCAGTTCTCTCGCCGTAGCTCCAGCGAAGAGACCAGCTCTTTCAAAGTCGATCCGGGTCAACTAAGGGGCCTTCGCCCCGCAATCCCACCGTACATCGTAGCCGCGGAGTCTTCGCCTCTCAACTTTCCAGTCCATCGTCGCGGGACAAAACCTTTGCTCTACTTCGATATTTAACGCGTCTTAAGGGCGGGGTACCAGAACCAGAATAAAATGAGTTTCTAACAGCGAAAGACCGTGTCTCTGGGATCAGCGCATCGATGTCCGATTGCGAGGACTCGATGTCACGAAACAAGCGTGGAAAGAAATCTCCGAAATTCTGGGTGAGTGCATTTTCGGTTGAAGAACATGTTTGAACTAGATGTTTTTATAGAATTTAAAATTTCAATACATTCACATGTAACAAAATAATTATTATCATTAAAATGCAGATATGGACCCGAAAGTTGTGCAAAAGAAATGGAAGAATCTACGGGATACGTTCAGGAGAAAGCACCAGGAGCAGAATATCTATGTTCCCAGTGGGAGCGAAGCGGGTAAACAGCGGGTACAATGGAAATTCTATCATCACCTGGAATTTCTTCTGCCAACCATACAGTTTCGGAAGTATGTTTCTTAATTCGTATTTGAATATTCAACATAAACATAATTTTATGGTTCGATGACTCTTTGTCGGAATAATTGAAATATCTTACTTTTATACGATTCAGACCGATCAGCAACTTGAGTGGATTCTCAAAGGACAATTCGCATGCGGGTAAGGAAACCCCGCTGCTGACGGTTTCCCCACCACCGTTGTCGCGGTCTTCGGAAAGTGCAGGAACGCTAAGTATGTACACTGCTATCTTCTTATAATGTTAATTAGGGATTATAATACACAACGCTTTTACAACTTTTTAAAATAAATAATCTATAATTTAACAGTATAATCTGACTTGCTGACGGCTTTAACATCCTCATTTTCCCAGCCTTCAGGAAGGACAGTATTGCCAAGTACGTACACTGCGACGTCGTTTTATTATTTATAAAAAACTAATTCGTAATAATTCAACCATTTCTTAGTGAATAATTTCTATTTTATTATGATTGTCTTATTAAATAACATTTTATTATGTCTCACGAATACATCAAAAGCAAATGTTATACTTTTTACTCAAAATGAATTTTTCACGATTGAGATTACATGCATATATTTCACATTAAAATTACCTTAGGATCACTCTTAAGGAAAAAATCGCCGTCGCCAATATGTACGCCCGAGATAACGTCGCCATTCAGCGTCCCGAATAGGCCGTCCCCTTCCATTAGCCCGGCTCTATCACCGTCGTGGGATATACCAAAGAAACGCCGGCGGAGTTCATCAGGAGAGTCAAATGACTGTCAAATGAAACGAATGCGGGAGGAAAAACACTTTGAGAACATTATGTCACAATTATCAGAAAAACCGAGCGAAGAACAGGCATTCTGCAATTATCTGCAGTGCCGGTTGGAAAAGTTGTAGCGAAAGTATTTTATGAAGATCACAAATAGCATGTTGCTCGAACTTATGAAAGTAGAAGCAGAGCAAATGGAAGAAAACGGATAAAAACGGTTTTTTTTATTACAATACATATTTTACAATTATATAACGCTTATAATTAATTATTTTTAAATTAAGAATGTTACACCAAATGAAAAGTATTTTTGTACGTATTTATTGAAGTATAAAAAATTCCAAGTTGCACATTTTTACACAATTCTAATCTTTTCATTGATGAGTTATATAATCCCACTGCCATGGAACAGCTCCAATACCAAGGAAATATTTAGTAAAGTTGTCACGAACAATAGCTGCGTCTCGAGCATGAGTGTTGCTGCCGACTCCTCTTAGTGGTCGGAACTCAGAAGGCCTCGCGTCTTCTCGCCATTCACCGAGACTTATTGCTCCATTTGGCTGTACAGAGTCAGCAAAATTTGCCCGGCAGTATCGCGGTTTATCCATCAAAAAATTATGCAAGACAATGCAAGCTTTAATAATTTTTTCGGTAGTTTGTAATTAAGTGTTTATTGGTCCACCAAATATTCCCCATCGTGCTACCATTATACCAAATGCGTTTTCGACAACTCTTCGAGCTCGACTCAACCGGTAATTAAATATCCTTCTTTCGTTGGACAGTGTTCTGCCTGGATAAGGCCGCATTGTATAAGTATTCAGCTGAAACGCCTCGTCAGCTACTAACACATGAGGCATAGGATTTTCGAGACCGATAATTGGCGAAGGTGGAGGTACCATTAAGCTGTTTTTCGCAAATAATTGTCCGATGGTGGAGTTTTTAAAAACTCCACCGTCACTATCTCGACCTTCAGCTCCAATATCGACAAGAAGGAAGCGATATGATGCTGAAGCTATAGCCATTAAATTTATACTGTGACTTCCTTTATAATTATAGAAAGTTGATCCTGATTTCGGTGGCGCCTGAAAGTTGGAAAATTCACATCGAGAGGATTGTTAATAACGGTTATTAAACTAATAAAAGTTTTTTCTACTACTGTGTACTGATGGTAAACCGAAATCTTCACCAGCTAAACATTTTGTTTTCCAAATCGTTATTGGGACATAAATATGTAATACAAATCTCGATACATTATCTTGCGATAAAAATTCATATCAATAAAAATAGATTCACCTTTATGATGACATGCATCCCATCCACTGCGCCTATACAGTGTGGAAAATTCCAGCGCTCATAGAATTCATTTGCGAGTTTCATCCAATTTTCTCCACTTGGTACAAACATTTGACTTTGTAGCACGTGTAGCAATAATTGCTGAGACCGTGCTGCATCCAGTGCGAAAAGCTAAAGCTATCGAAGTCATTTTATCTCCAGTGGCTAAATACCTGCAAGATATTAAGAAAAAAATCATTCAGCGTGGCATGTTGCATGATGCATAGATATTAATAAGTATTTTCTTTATTCACGCTTAAATTTCAAGAGCATACCTTAGCGTCATGTACAGTCTCGTGCGAGGAGAAATGGGATGCCTAAAATTAGTTTGCATTCTCTGTAATTGTGGTCCAACAATCGAAAGTAGTTCGTCGAAGACCTCAACTGTCATGCGGCAATACATAAAATGGTAATCGGCATCTTGCAGTCTCATTTCATTAATTAAATGATTGCCATCCCCTTGGTCATTCCGACGTTGGTTTATCGGACGAACCCACCATCGACGTGCAGTTTTGTTTCTTGCATCTTCTTCTTGATCCTTCAAGTAGGCGTAATAAGCTAACGTCAACCGTCTCTGATTATCACTTAAAATCCACCCCTTTCGCGCACGTAGACACATTATCACTAAAAGCTGTTTTCGATTTCTTCTATAATAATTAGCTAGATCCATGGCTGCGATGATCCTGCAATAAACAAATAACATATTTGTAATTTTCGAGGTTATATTACTTTCAAGTTAGTTAGTTTATTTCGTAAATGTGCAGCACGCTGCCAGAAGTCGTAGTCCTAGAACGGCTGATTAACGCAAATTCACCCGTTATTTTTTTACCAATTTTGTTCCAACTATTCTTAATCAAAATACAAATATGCGGCAACGTTTGATATTTTATTCAGGTCGTTTAGTAGTTTATCATGAAATTAGGCTAATGAAAAATACATGCTGATCATGAATGGATTGCTATGATTGGTGACTGGAAACCGCGGCGGAAAAACCTATTTTCGCAAATTTCCAGGTTATTTTTGGTTAATCCTGTTCTTATAAGACTTGATCGATAGAAAAGCATATTATAGTGTTTGGTATTCTATCCGGGGCGTTTGGTCGTCGATCACGAAATTATTGCAATGCATGTGGGTCCTGAATATTGCAATACGTGTGGGTCCTGAATGGAGGATCGTGATTGGTTGCTAAACGACTATTAAGGCCCGGTTCCACAACTCTCGGTTAACCGAGTTAACCGAAGTTCAAGGGCGACTGGACCAATCAGAACCACGCTGAGCTGGCTAAACTCCGGTTAACTCGGTTAACCGAGAGTTGTGGAACCAGGCCTAAACGATTTGTGAAGACAATGGCCGCTTAGACATAGTGGGGGCGATTCCAACCCAGGTAGCAAAATGTTATCCATATGGCATCCGAAAGATATGCGTGTCGGATACGGATAACTTTTTGGTTGTCCAAAAAGACGTCGTTTTGTATTACAAAATGTATCACTTATGTCCGCTTGGCAGATAACTTATTTGTGTCCGATAGTTAACTATACAACTTTGAGGCCCGGTTCCACGACTCTCGGTTAACCGATTTAACCGGAGTGTAGCCAACTCAGCGTGGTTCTGATTGGTCCAGTCGCTCTTAAACTTTGGTTAACTCGGTTAACCGAGAGTTGTGGAACCGGGCCGTAACGGCTACCAAATTGTCAACAAAAGGTCAACTCTTATCGGTTGTCGGTAAGTTACCGTACAGTCACCAAATCGATATATCTGAAAAATATTCTCTTAAAGGCACAAAAATGCCAAGATACGACTGCCATCTACAAGTCGTCCAATAGGCATCCGAATAAGGTTGACAAAACGATATCCAAACGACATCGAAGAGTACTATCGAAAGGATGTCTATTTATTGGCCATATATGGATATATAAATATCGTATCCATTTCTTTATAAAAATTAACTTATTAATAGACTAGAATATTTAATATAGCTCAATATTACCGATTTGTAATTATTATATGATAAGCATAGGTAACTATTTTTTTATTTTTAATATGAACGTGCGTATATATATATACTCGTTCGTATTGCAAAAAAAAACTTTCATCAAATATGCTTACCATATAATAATAAAAAATGGGTCTTATTAAACTATATTAAATATTCTAGACTGTTAATAAGTTAATTTTTATAATAATGAAATTAATAAGATATTGTCATGTCGGTTTCGAAGCGGGCTTGGTCATTATAAATAAAACATCAACTAATTCATTATAAGTGAAATATAATTTAATGTTATAAACATAAATTCAATGTTAAAATGTTTAAAAAAATTATAGTACCGTCGTTATTGGACTTCGCTGTTGCGATTACGCCGTTTGGTGGTTGCGATGTTTACCGCTTTTTTAAGGGCTCCGAGGATTCGCATCCCCACCGAGCGACACCGCGGAGTCCGCCGCGGCTACCACCGCGCCACCAGCCTTACTGAAATTCAACGAAGCCCGGACGAGTTCAAATCTGCCCATTGGCGCCGCCAGCAACCGTCCTGCCAATGAACAAGAGAACGTGCTCATAAGAGGAGTACCGGAGCAACGCGAGGCCGTGCCACGAATTACGGTCAACCAGTTTACACCAACATATACGCAGAGTTTCGAAGGGCAGTACCATCCGTCGTGGCAACCCCTACATAACCGGAATCAACCCCGATCCCGACTTAACCGACGGTTGGGAGCCGGCGGATTTGAGCAAACTCTGCTTTACCAGCTACCAGTGCGACCGCCGATGGCGACCAACTTTGGAAACGTGGGCACTCCTCAACCACCACCCATCGCTGTCGCCCCGTCTGACCCGTCACCAGAACCCGCTATAACCGATAATATCATTCACATGATAATGGAGGATAACCGACGCCGAGACTCGATGCTGGAAAGAGTTGTCGACACACTGGCTCGTTCCTCACCACAACAGGATATGTGTTATCAGGTCATGCCGGACCTGTGAAAACATATGGAATCGTACGACGGCGAGGGTGGCGGACGAAAAGCGCACGAGTGGATTAAAACGCTTGAAGGCATGAGAACCCTGCACAAGTGGCCCGATAGCATCGCCTTGGAGACCGCCCGAATGCACCTCGTAGGAGGAGCAAAAGATTGGTATCGTATGCGCTCCGCGGAATTCGTTCCGTGGGATACTTTCCAGACGGGGTTCCATAGAACTTTCACCGTGTATGAGAGTCGTACAGCGAAGTGGCAACGGATGACGGAGAGGATCCAAAAAGAGGCGAATCGATCCAAGCTTATTACCACGCCAATGTTCGGCTATGCGCGGATCTGGATTTAGGCCCCAGAGACACGAAGGAGCAGGTCCTCGTTGGACTATGGTCGAAAGAACTTTGCAACACGAGGGCGTCACAGGACCACTATGGTCTCGAATCTTTATACCACGACATTGTGGCGTCCGAGCGACTCGAGGAACAACGGGTAAACCGAAATCGCGGTGGACAACAACCTGCAAACACAGAGAAAAGTAGGAATGCTCAAACAGTAAGTCAAACACGCACTCTCCTCGCTTCGGTTTCACCAAGCCCACTCAAAAACCCTGATACTCGCTTACCCGTCAAGAACGAAGCGGGCGAATACAAATGTTACGATTCCAACGGGTATAGACATTTGTCGAGGAGTTGTCCCGAACCAAAACGTCCACTGACTTGTAGAATCTGCGGGCAGACAGGGCACACCCAGCGCCACTGTACATCTTCCTTCGCACCGGGCCCTGCGACGATGCACAAAATCGATGAGCCGCGTCAAGATGCCGTGGCTAAATACATCAAGACGGCGTGCGTCAGAGGACGCTTGTTACAAGCATTCGTGGATCAAGGTAGCTCTGATTGTACGATAACCGCGTTCACGGTACTGCGGGAAGGACATGGAACCGGCACCAATGGAGCTTCGCAGTTTTGGACCGGACCGGGTAGTACCCGATTAATGCCCAGGCTACTCCGGTACTAGTGGGGCGCACATTCACCGATGCTCCTCACGTGAATTATCATAAGGTTGGAGGTTTACTGACGTTCACCGTGGCTGAGGACGACCCGTTTCGAGGTATGGAATTGGAGGAAAATGACTCAGACTATTTAAATGTGGCCAAATCAGTAACAATTCCGCCGCATACAATGAACTGCATTCGAGTCGTTGGACGCGGCACCGAATGCACGTTGCCTGTGATGAATATCGGCCCAACCGAGCAACGTTTCCGGAAAGGGCGCACGGTAATACGCGGGGGATTTGCCGCTGCCCCTGTGCGCGATGCACCGCCTTCGCTTCCGCCAATTAAACGTGAAGAACTCACCGTAGGAATCGATCGGCGAGAAGAGGAAGTCAAATATTGACATAACGGAAGTACCAAACAGCAAGCCGGTGTATGCGAAACCTTATGAGGCGAGCAACTCTGAACGAGCGGAAATTTAAAAAATTGTGGACGAGTGGAAACGGGAAGGGATTGTGACAGAAACCAGCTCACCATACGCAAGTCCCGTTTTGCTCGTTAAGAAAAAAACGGGCGAATCACGTCTCGTGGTTGATTTCCGCCGCTTACATCAACAAACCAAGAGGATCCCTTTCCCACTGCCGGAGATAGATGACCACATCGCTGAAATCAGAGACGCGTGCCTCTTCATCAAGCTGGATTTGGTGCATGGTTATCTGCAGGTGCCGCTTACACGAGCCGCGCGGGCGAATTCACTCGCATGTCAATCGGCCTGATGAACGCCCCTCTTTTTTCAAAACTGATACAACGTATGCTCGGACGGCTACGCGATAGCTCGATACTCTTTTACTTGAATGACGTACTCATCCCCGGCCAGGATTGGCCAAATCTTCGTAGTCGACTCATCCAAGCTCTGGAAGCTCTACGCGGCGCAGGGCTTACTTTAAGACTGACAACATGCCAGTTTCTTATGGAACGGATCACGTACCTGGGCTACATAGTCTCCAACGACGGAATAGAACCAGGATCCAACGAACTGCAGGGGATCGTCGATTTCTCTTACGCCGTACGATTTTCCCTTACCCTTATACGCCGATTTCTTGGGTTGACGGGGTATTTCCGAAGAATTGTACCACGCTTCGCTGAGCGAGCGGAGCCGTTAAGCAAATTGTTGAGGAAGGATTGCGAGTTCTCGTGGGGCGATCGCGAGGAACAAGCTTTCCTCGATTTGAAAGGGGCCCTCGGAAGGAGTCCAGTATTGCAGTTGTACAGTCCCAGGCGCCGTACTGAATTACATATCGACGCGAGTGCAAGTGGACTGGCGGCTATGCTACTGCAGGAGGACGACACGGGCCAATTACGATTAGTATACGCGATCAGTCGTCGAACGAACGTACCCGAACGAGATTATCATTCGTCGAAATTCGAGTTGTTAGCGATTGTCTGGGCGGTGACGCGTTTGCGCACGTTACTGATTAATATCGTCTTTAAAATCATTACATCATTACAAATAAAACGAAAAACCTATAGATCGTGCGCTGGTACGCGCTGCTGGGTGAGTTCACCTTCGATATCGAACATCGACCAGGAGAAAAGATGAGCCACGTGGGCGCCCTGAGCCGTGCTCCAGCGGACGCGCGCGAAGACGAGAAAGTATGGAGCGAGATCGCAGATGCCGTATATGAGGCATTCCACGTCACTTCAGCCAGTAAAAAAAAATCCACAAATAATTTTGAAAAATCGAGTTACTTGATTGAAAAATATTCAGGCAGTGTCGACATTTAAAAAAAAATTTTTACGTTTTTTCCCGTTGATTACCATTTTTTCATATTTTTCCATTCAAATGGCTGTATCTGGGGCAGGATTTTACGTATTTAGATTCGTAAAAAACGAAAATGTACATCTTTTTCTAGCCTTCCAGAAAAAAAATTAGATTTTATTGAGCAAGTCGAACGTCCGTTTCAGGGGAAAATATGCAAAAATATTTTTTTTCTCAAGGAAAGACACTCCTTATTTTATTTTTAAGAATTTCCCCGAATTGTGAATACGAAAAACGGATTTTTGATATTTTTATATTATGGGATTCCTCAACATCGTGAAGTATTAGCTATTTTTTTATTATTTTTTTTATTGATATTCGATTGAAGAGTGTGGAGCACTCGCTGTATGTTTACCAGGTTTTTGAAATACATATGACATATATGTCATATGTATTGGAGCCTTGGAGCCACACTCTCCAATTGAATATTAATGAAAAAATAAAAAAGATAAAAATAACTGTTACTTCACGGTGTTTAGGAATCCCATAATATAAATAATACCAAAAATCCGTTTTTCGTATTCACAATTCAGGGAAAATTAAAAAAATAAAATAACGAGTGTCTTTCCTTGAGAAAATTTTGTTTTGCATTTTTTGCCCTTTAACGGACGTTCGACTTGCTCAATAAAATCTAAATTAAATTAAAATTTAAAATCTAAATTAACACATTTTTGTTTTTTACGAATTGAAATACGTGAAATCTTGCCAAAAATGCAGCCATTTGGATGGAAAAATGTTAAAAAATGGTAATCAACGAGAAAAAACGTCAGAATTTTTTTTTTAATTTCGACACTCGGTGAATATTATTCAATAAAGTAACTCGATTTTTCAAAAATTATTTGTGGATTTATTTTACTGGCTGAAGTGACGTGAATGCCTCATATACAGTCGTAAGTGTGGACGACGAAATACGAATGTACCCAAGTACGGATGACCTATTAAGAAAAAAATGTAGCATATTGCAAAAGCTATTGCGGGCTCGTAATTCGTATGAGAAGGCTGAAGTTTGCGACGATGAGCTAATTGACGGATTACTGTATAAGCGTGTGAACGGCAAACCACTGTACGTCATCCCACGAGCCATGCGGAAAAGTTTTGCGGTACGGTTCCACGACCTTCAGAGCCACATGGGCGTGGATCGAACCGTGTCGAAGATGATGCAACGATATTATTTCCCTGGGAGCATATGTCAAGCGCCACATACGCGCGTGCCTGCAGTGTATCATGACGAAATCTTCAACGGAAAAACCAGCTGGATTGATGCAATCCCATCGCCCCGGGGAAGAGACCGTTCGAAATGATTAATATCGACCACGAGGGACCGTTCATCCCCAGCTCTAAAGGTAACGAAAACATTTTTGCACTGGTGGACAATGTAAGGAAATATGTGGTGATCCGGGCTGTGCGGGATACTTCAGTACGTCCCGTAATACGCGTGCTCGACGAATTCGTGCTGACCTACGGAGCCCTACGCCGCATAATATCCGACCGAGGAATTCTGCAGGAGACACGGAATTAAGCACGTACTCACCTCCCCGCGCCACGCCCAAGCGAACGGACAAGTTGAACGCGTAAACCGAATGTTATTACCGGCTGTACAAGCAAGTGTAACGAATCCCGACGGGCGGGACTGGGATGCCCGCCTCAAGGAAATCCAGCGCGATTTGAACGAGGCTCCAAATAAGAGTACGGGTGAAGCTCCCTTCACGGCGCTGTACGGATATGCCGCGAGGCACGACGGAGGATGTATCCGGCACCTCGCCTCTGACGGCGATGGGAAGTATCGCCTCCCTCCGGATCTACAAAAGGATGTGCGCAAGCATATCGAACGGGCTCAAGATCGGAGCAAGGAGCCCTACTATCGTGGACGACGCCAGGTCGACTACGAACTGGGAGCCATAGTCTACATGAAAACGGCTCCAATTTGTACCGGCGAGAGCACCAAGCTTCAGCGACGTTTTCAGGGGCCGTTGGTCATCAGCAAAATGTTGCGAGGGAATCCGTACGGGGTCACCGACCTCCAGTCGACGAGACGGGGACGACGTTACGCAGCTATAGCTCATGCCAGTCAGCTCAAGCTCACCCTTTGATCGACTGGCGCACTGACATTTTCGACATCACCGAAGAGCTCTAGGTTGTCAAAGAACCGATCGATCTCATCGCGAACATCGACAGGAGTAGGAATACAAGCTCTTGGTGGTGATCGGCGAGGTTCAGTAGGATTTGGCACAACAGCACTAGGATTTAAATCTACACGATATACCGAATTCATGTCACTTTCTAACGCAATAGATACTCTCCGCCTTTGCTCGCTTTGTGACAGTTAAAGAAACGGCTTCAGCGGCGGACCCATAATTTTTATATAAATAAACTATCTTTCAAACGTTTATAATATCTTTGAAAACATGGAAATATAAAGTAGAAAAGAGTACACTTACTTAAATTTTCCTCTGCCAAAAACAACGTCTCCTCCAAACGATCCCTTGAATACCCTGAAAAGGAAACATACGCTTTTAGAATAAAATGGAAGTTAATTAAATATGTATATGTACTAAACACATATTTAGGAAGCAGGTATTTTTATCGATTCTGGAATGCAAATCTACAACCCTGAATTAGGATCGGACGAGGCTTTTTACGGCACATGTATCTTAGTAAAATTGGTGAGACAGCGCACTCCGCAGGTTAGGTTTGACGAGTGCTTTGATACGTGCCTCGACTAATTTGCATAGAAATAGAACAAAATATATAGAAAAGCAAATTATAAAAGAGAATATTGTACTTACTCGAACTTTTAAGTCGATACTCGGAGTATATCCTACGTCAAACGATCACTTGGCTAACCTAAAAAGCAGACGTACGCTTTTAACATAAAAACACTGTACATTAAATATATGTATAGGAAAAAAGAATAATAGAACGAAAGACACTCACGTATATATATTCCAACAGCTGTATTTACTCGATTAAATATCGTTACAAATTTTTTGCCGGTGAAAAGAAACGGTGTGACACACTATATTCGCACTATGACAAAAGTGATCCATTCGATGTCATCTTTGAGACAACATTTGAATAACTTTGCACTATTTCCCGCGACCCTAGCAATTTTGGCAACTGCAAAGTCAACCGAAAATATCAACGGTTGAATTGGGACAGCTTTACAACTATAAAGTCGACCGTAAAAAAAATCCTAATGGTTGATTCAATGGCTGTTTAACCGCGGCCATTTTATTTTCGCTGGATGGGTGTCTCACTCCATCGCACAATCTGCTGCGGATATTCTCTCGCCCCCCCCCCCCCCCCTGTGTTTGATTACTCAATTCTCCGCAAATCATCAATTTATAATTATCAAGACAGTATAATTCGATTAATCATTAAATATATTGCGTCGAGTCAACCATCCAATCAACCATCGAGTCAACCATCCAGTCAACCGTAGTCAACCATCCACAGAAAACGCAGGATGGTCGACTTTCAAAGATGAACAGTTGAGAAGCTGTCCAAATTTAACCGTTGAACTTTTACGTTGACTCAACTGTCTTTTACAACCGGTTGACCAAAATGACAGGGCAATACCAAATATCTTAAAAGACAGCATTTTACCGATATCGGAAGATGTCATGGAAAAGACGTCTCATGTAATTGGTCATTATGATATCCTTTGGACAACGTTGAACTAGATACAATAGATAACAATAAAGCGATAACATTTTGATAACTTTAAAAAGTCATCAATTGGATAATATTTTGGGATGCCTTTTGGACATCCGTTTTCATAGCCGAAAGATATCACAAAAAATATAACTTCATGGCAGCATTATACGGGATGCCATTTGAAAGATGTCGAATAGTTATCTTACGGCCATGTCCTAAAGGTATCCTGACAACGGTAATTTATCGACGTCAATTGGACATTCATGCTGCCTGGGAACTTATGAACCGATTTTTAAATCTCGATTTTTAAAAAAACGGGAAACTACCAAACGATGATTTCAATGGGCTAATAAACGCTACCAAAGAACCACCAAACGATTCGTAAAAAAAATGGCCGATTAGTCGAAGTTGGGGGTGGTGGGGGAATTATGGTCCGATACCAACCGGTCTTCTGCTCCCCCCACACTTCGACTAATCGGCCTTTGTTTTACGAATCGTTTGGTAGTCGTTTGGTACCGTGTATGTATTAGCCCATTGAAATCGTTCGGTAGTTTCCCGTTAAAAAAATCAAGATTAAAAAAGTCCATAATTTACCCCATCTTCGACTAATAGGCCTTTTTTTACGAATCGTTTGATGGTCTTTTGGTAGCGCATTGAAATAGTTTGGTAGTTGTCCGTTTTTTTTTAAATTGAGATTTCAAAATCGGTCCACAATTTGGCACCCTCCCCCCTCACTTTGACTAATCAAGCTTTTATCCGCGAATCGTTCAGTAGTCGTGCGTGCGTAAATAGGTTCTTTTTCCGCTGCAACTTGTGGCCACCAATCACAGCTCACCGTTCAGTTGATCGTGGTGAGCCGCTATTGGTCGCTAGAAGCCGCAGCGGAAAAAGGAATTTCTGACAAAAATTCACCCATTATTTTGTGGCTAATTCATTGTGATGAGACTTAATCGATAGAAAAATAAATCATCGCGTTTGGTATTCTATTCAGATCGTTTGGTAGTCGATCAATCAATAACGCCAACACAAAATACAGTTAATTGGGAATGGAGCGCTGGGATTGGTCGCCAGAAGCCGCACTGGCAGAATTATTTATTAGCGTAGATTCACTCGTTCTTTCTTGTCCGGTTACGTTCTAATAGGCGGTGATCAATAGAAAATCATCCGGTAGCGTTTAGTATTCTATTCGGGACGTTTGGTAGTCGATCATTCATATACAATAACGCAAAAACGGGCGTATAAGGAATAGAGAGCTGTGATTGGTCGCCAGAAGCCGCAAGGGCAGAACGATGTGACATTTTCATAGTTAGATTTGTTAATAATCTCCAACAGAAGCGAAAGAAATTACGCGTATCCGAAACGGAAGGCTGTGAGTGATTGCGATAATATACGACGTTTTTGCGATAGATGGCGTTGGTTATCGAGTCTTTTTCCGCTGCCCATCGTCCTATCTTGTGGATCGAAATTTTCTTTTTGATGTTCCGAAAGAACGGGAAACTACCAAACGATTCGAATTGTTTACCAAACGCTACCAAACGACTACCAAACGATTCGTAAAAAAAGTTCGATTATTCAATGTGGCGGACCTAACTTTGGCGAGGTGAAAAGGGGACCGTTATACATCTCCTTACTAATTTCTGGTATAGGAAACGTCCGTAAATTTGACCCAAGTACGTGGTGTTAAATATGGCCTGTAGGCGTCGTCCGTGTTCTTAGGGGGCATCCATTAATTACGTGAGGTGATTTTGGCGATTTTTCGACCCCCCCTCTCCCCCTGGTGAGATGTCGTGAGATTTGGCTCGACCCCCTCCCCCCTCCCCTAATCTCACGTGAGATTTTTCAAAATGCATACGTTCACGGAAAATAAATTGTAGTAGAAGTAACTGCGGTTGTAGTACCATTTACTCCACCATGTAAAGTAGTAGGGAGACTCTCCCTACGTGATAAAAATTATGTGATTACTAAAATTACTAAAATTACTAAAATTACGTGAGATTTGCCGAAGCCCCCCTCTCCCCCACGTGAGATTGGGTGAGATTTCGCTCGACCCCCTCCCCCCCCCTAAACGCCTCACGTAATTAATGGACGCCCCCTTAGTGTATCAAAAATAAAGTAATACAGCCAGCGCGCAGGGTAAAACTGACAGTCATGGCGGCTAATTGTTGACGCTTGTGAAAAAAACACCTATCGTGCACTAAGATTAATTATTGCGATCTAGTTCGACTAATAGTTTAATGCAATCAGTGGTACGACGATTTTTACAAAGTTCTCAAATTTTTGTTTAATTACGAAAAATGTATTATGATTTTGTAAATAATTTTCATAATGCATTTTTGGATAGTTACAAAAAACCATCAACCATCAATAAACACATTAACGTTGATAGCTTTTAGGAATTATTACTATTTTTATTTGCGTTATTATGATCCTTATAACAAATGGACTCAATAATCAAACTAATTTACCGATAAAAGGCATAACAAGTAAAGGCATTTCAAGTAAAAAAAAATCATTTCAGTTAAAATAAAACTCTACGAGGAGAGAATCGAAAACAGTACCTCACGCGGTGCCATAGCGTTTTTTGATATTGTGCGTAAAATTAAACTTAACAAACAAACGCATCTCAGTAGTAGTTAGATTGTGGACTTTGGACTGTTGTTATCAGTATCTTTAAGTGTTGATATTATTTCAATCAATGTGAAATGGAAAATGATGGCACATGGTAGAGGGGAGTCTCCTGATGCTGTGGATGATGCTCGCTACTGCGTAGCGAGGTTCTGTGTTGCTACTGTTGCTGTGGGTCGTGCCATAGCGTATGCAAAGGATATTTTCGATGTGACTTTCAGGTTTATCGCTTCAATTCTTTCGATGAGTCGTCGTTGTCTAATGTCTGTCACTTTATGAGCGTTTGCATATAAACGTGTAGTATAGGCATAGTCCACTGGGTGATCTACGTTATTGCAATTTGTACAGCGAGATAACACGCGAGTCTTGGGATGCTGCGGATGACGCTCGCTACTGCGAAACGAATTTCTGTGTTGCTACTGACGATGCGGGCAATGCCATACCTTATGCGAAGGATATTTCAAATGTGGCTTTTGGGTGTATTACTTCAATTCTTTTGATGAGTTGTCGTTGTCTAATGTCTCGCAATTTATGAGCGTTTGTATATGACCTTGTAGTATAGGCATCACTTATAGTTCACTGGGTGATCCAGGTTATTGCAATTTGCACGGCGGAGGAGTTGTTTATCTGATGAGTCATTTAAACTGCGTTTTCCATTTTCGTGTAAAGCACTATACTTGACACAGTGGTATGTGAGGTTGCTACCCTGATAGACAAACGTGCTGTGAAAATTCACATAACAGCATTATAGCGGCAAGAGGACAGCATACAGCGGCACACCGTGACACCAATATGCTGTCTTTTGCTTCCGCATTAAGCTGCAAATTTTCGCCGCAGTGCGTGGTTTGGCGGAATAAATGTGTGACGCCAAGACGGCAAGTTTGCAGCGAATATACGCAAAAATTACCTGCTGCAACAACGGTACTGATGCGGCAGGCTCTAGATTTGGAGTGATGTCATCGACGTGTGATGTCATCATGTGACGTTCCATTTCGGGCAAAAACAAGGTATATGGTTACAACCATAGGCAGATTCGCTACGACAAATGCCATGATCCTAAAATTAGTTATATAAGTTGAACCACTTGGATGGTCGAGAGGTTAGCGTGCTTGCCTTCTAAACCAGCCCATCGTGAAGTTGCGGGTTCGAATCCCAGCCTCGTACTTTCGGAAAAAAATCATTACGGGCATGACGCTAGCCCTCAGTCATACGCGGGCGTCGCACACACGAATTGGTACGAGTGTGTGATTGTATTCAGTTATATTATTTATTTTGCCCTTTTTTATTCCCACCTGCCCAGCTACCGGTAATGCAGAACAAGTAGATCGTGTGGATTCGGCTTCGGTCCGGCCAATGAAGGGTATTCCAAGTCAATAATGGAAATACAGGATGTTTTTACGTTTCGGCCCTCGGTTCGGGTCCTCTTCAGAAGTCTTTTTATTCTCGATATTGTTGATATTTTAAGTCTTCGCCCATATTAAGAAGGTTGTTATGTGGAGCATTATTTATGTTTGTAAATAATGTTTGGTGAAAAACGTATTCAACTGATAAGGATTTTTTTCCGTTTATCGGCGATTTTTTCCTTTGTCTATTGAGAATTAGTTTTTGAGAAAATGTTTTCCTTTTGTTATGGTCAACATGTAGGGAAAAAAAATTGTATATTTCGAGTTTCTGCTCATCTAAAAAGGAAAACATTTTCTCAAAAACTAATTCTCAATAGACAGAGAAAAAAATCGCCGATAAACGGAAAAAAATCCTTATCAATTGAATACGTTTTTCACCAAACATTATTTACTAACATAAATAATGCTCCACATAACAACCTTCTTAATATGGGCAAAGACTTAAAATATCAACAATATCGAGAATAAAAATACTTCTGAAGAGGACCCGAACCGAGGGCCGAAACGTAAAAACATCCTGTATTTCCATTATTGACTTTATAATACCCTTCATTGGCCGGACCGAAGCCGAATCCACACGATTTACTTGTTCATCTACATGGCCGCACACATCTCCGACTCGTGGTAATGCAGAACCCCATTTAGCCGGTCACAACACCGCAATAGCGGGCCTCGTTTATGTCGACATAGGAGCATTGCGGCGTGTTCTAAATATGCCGGCAACGGAATCACAGCATATGCCGCCAATGTGCCCTCACCTTACCGAATAGCGTATTCCAAATTTTCCGTCTCAATACCGCGATAACGTGCCTCGTTTCTACCGGCAATGAAGCGTCACAGCGTACCTCCAATGTGCCCTCAGCTTGCCGAAATAACGCATTCCAATTTTTCTGTCGCAATGCTGCAATAACCCCACAATGAACGTGCTCCAAATGTACCGCCAATATTCTGTATTTTCGTACTGCAGTATTTACACCAGCATTCACACGAGGATGCGCAATGCTGTGCTGCTAGAACACAGCTTAACGCGGTGGCAAAGGATGCCATTTTTCCGTCACAACTTGCTCTCGCTCGGCGTGGTGTTGCCAATGTGTTGTCGCCAAATTTCTCACTGGGTCGGAAAACCCTATTTGGGCGCTCAGAACCTATATCGAGAAATGCGAGCAAACTGCTATCGGTTTACGTGTTACCCGAGAAAAAGAAATCATGTCTGAGTGGATATGTTCATATGTGTTTCAGATATTGTCATATATGTTCCAGACACTGTCATATATATATCAGACATATTTGTATCTGACATTTTACAGTATCATATATGATTAGGTCTGATCATATTCCACATTACACATGCATATAGAAGATCAAATACAGTATCTGGCCGGACCATATATGAACTCATATCTGCTTACATCTGGCTGAGTACCAAGGCGAGTCGTTACCGTAAATTCGTATCTGAACGTACATGATGTAATATGTGAACGTATCTGTTCGTATAACATCATATCCGATCAAATGCGGTACCAGACTCCGCTATATAGATCTCATATATGTTTTTATCTGGTCAGGTACCAAGGCGAGTTGGCAGCGTGAAACCATATCTGTACATATATGATATGATATATGAGCAGGCACGTTCATATAACATTTTATCCCATTAGATACGATACCAAACCTGGAAAATATACGAAGTCTTATACACTCATACCTTATCGTATATGCAGTTCAGTTGTTCACACATGAAAACATCTGAATATATGAAACGATAGATGAGGATATGAGACGATATCCGATCAGATCTGGCACCTCACCTGACTGTATTATATGTGATCATGTGAGTTACGATAATATTATTAATTATTAACACGTCAAGTGATGACGTATTAATGACCCCGCTCTATATATGTAAACATTTTAATATCTTTATGACTGCACTAATGAGATTTGATCTGTCTCAACAGGGTAAGATTTGCTCTGATATAGTCGGAGTCATACCTGGTCTGATAGTTTAGATAAACTATGATTCTATCATATGGGCAGGTTCATCGATGTCCAGGTCTACTGGGATCCACGGTATTTTATTCTTATACGGACAGACAGATCTGGTCCAATAAGATTAGATTTGCCTGACATGATCAGATCTGGCCCAATAAAATCAGATCTACCTGACATGATCAGATCTGGTCCAATAGAATCAGATCTGGTCCAACAAGATCAGATCTTGCCTGAGGATTGGATCTGGTCAGACCTGCTGCGATATGGACGGGTCTGCTCTCAAAATTATCAAAATGACTCTGATATGATCATACATGCTCAGCTCTAAGCATACATGATCTGTCACGACACTACATGAACAAATATGGCCATTTTTCTTGTCTGATCATATCTGATTCTACAGATATGATTCAGAAATATTCAGATATGAAGTTTTTTCCCGGGTAGGTATAGGGATCGCGTACAAAAATACCCATATTAAATTGCAGTTATCTCATGAACTAAACGGTGAATCGAATTGAATTTTTAGGCATCAGTCCATGAAGGTCATATCTACACCATACTTAGGTTTCAGCCAATTCCTAATATTGGACCAAAACTACAGAACTACCTCATGGATTGGATAAGTGTGTATACGTAAGGCAGGTTTGCGGTCCAAGAGCCTCGCGGTTGAGATATCAGCGTGCGGGCTCTGAGTGTAGACGTCGCGGGTTCGATCCCAGGTATCAATGTCTTTTTAAAATATTAAACATATATGAATTAGATATAATAAATAATGCCTGGACAGGCGAAAGTAGCTACAGCAAGAGGAAATTCGAAATTTTGTTAATATAAAATGAAGAAAAAAAAATTGATAAAAAATCGATTCACCGGCGATTGAACCCGGACCGCAAGCATCGTTAATCCGTTATACTGCCAATTCAGGCGCGACGCTCATTGAGGATAAAGAAACATTTATTATACACGGTTATCCATAATGTTTACTGTTGAAAAAAAAACGCCGAAACGACCGCGGAAAGGGCTCAAGATTTCTTTTTGAACCTTCCACAGTCGTTCGGCGTTTTATTTTTCAACGCGGTTCGTCGTTGATTTTTTATAAGCTTCCGAAAAACGGGAACCAGTAGATGTACTAGGGCGGTTCCGACCCAAGGGGAGGTGGTGTGTCAAGAGTGGTGAAGCCAAGGTGGCGCCACCGTCGAGGGGAGGTCGCCGCGTGTGACGTCACGAAAGACAATGTCTATTGCATCCGCCTCGTTTCCAAGCTCGCCGACACTCGAGACAGGGCCTGACAGGTTTCTTGGAGAAGTGTTTAGAGATCAAAGGCTGTGACCGTGGATGGACCACTTGAGCGCAGCTCTTGAAAAGTCGACGTCTCCATTCCGAAATATAACGTCAAGATGTTCGCATGTGCGGGTGTGTACGCAGTGCATCTGGCCAAGCATCCCTTGGACTTGACCAAAAACGAGCTCGAACAGGTTCCAAAGGTCTTGCTCCTAAAATATTAGGGTAAATATGTTGGCTTATGGTGGGATCGTTTGCTAGAACATCATCGGAATGACAGTGAAGTGATATCATATCTTCCATGCTTGGAGCATACGCCACAGATAAAAGATCACATCGATGGCCCCCCACCTCAACGTCGGGAGTGTAAAAAATGCTGTGAAAATTCTCCACGTATTGGGTTCTTCGAACGTGTTTGAACCTGTTTTTCGGGAGCATGAAAAAAATGTCTGGGGAAAATTCTCCACGGTTCTTCGAACGTGTTCGAACCTGTTTTTCACCATTGGAAAAGAGGGAAGAGGTTTGAAAATTTGAGTGGGAGGCTTACGAGGGAAATTATATATTTTTGTGGACCAAGCTCAGACTGCACTATTCCACTGCACCATCAACATCTAAAAGAACTTTTAAAGTGCGCGGAAAATGGATCTCTCGAGTATCAACAAAGTCGGCCGGATGGCGGAGTTCCTCCCAACGAAGAAGCTGTCAGAACTCCCCGTTAAGTCGGAACGACTAATCTCCGACATAAGGGCCGTACAAACCAAATTTGGGAAACGCTACATCGCAGACATCGCGGATGATTTCTCTGTCCTCTTACCGTCGCGACTTGTGAAGGCCTTCGACCAAGATCCGACAATGTTCGAGGGTATGCTGCAAGTGGCACGCGATGGTCAACTCTGCATGCAGTATATTGGTGGAAAATACAACAGTGTCGAGTTCCGTCGTCTCTGAACATGGTGGACGGGGAAACAAAATTCGTTGGAACACCATCGTCGAACGGCTGGTCGCATCATCGAGCGTATGCTGCAACTGGCGCGCAAATGGGTACATGCAGTTGCGGGGAATACAACAGCGTTCCATCGTCTCTGAGGCGGAAAAAAAAGACTAAATTCGTTGGGACACCATTATCGAACTGTTTGCACCACAGTCGTCTTACCATTGTTATATCCGTATCTCATTTTCTAAGTTCTTTTGTCTTAATTATATATATTTTATACCAAACTATTTCCTTTTTCACTCCAACGGGAACTCGTTTGAACCCTACGTTGCGAAATGACACATTCTTTCCAGCATACGAAACCTCCATTGCAAAACCAACATTCATTCCGGCAATTTCAACTTCGATTTCTTCACAGTGCTGACTCTTGCAACTTGCGATGCGAATGACTCTCAACGAGGACACGGAAGAAGCCTCGGTCGTTCAGTCCTATACCCATTTCGAAAATTGTTGCTCTGAGTCTTTTTCCGTGCCCTTGCAAGTTAGTTCCGAGTACGCGCCTTCGATTCTTCGCGATCAAGCATCACTGCCCGAGGGTAAAGTGAGGCACTGAGGTGCAGCGTCTGATTACGCTTCGCAGGCCGATAAGAACTCATTAGTAGTGCGTAGAAACAATTATTCGTTCAACGAAACTCCAAACTACCAAAAATTCAACGTGTAATTTGCGTACGTGAGTGCCATACTGTGCATTGTCTTCGAGGAGACCCGAACGTCTAACGTCTAGCACGGTATCAAATCACAAGTTCACCAACCGTAAGTCCGATCTGCCCGCATTTTATGTAATCGTATTAAATTGTATCGAGTCATCAATCGAATTAATTTACGGAAGAAAACTGCGATAATAACCAAATTGTATCAAAATTGTAATCGTCATTGTCAATTTCTCAGATTTATTATAGCAATACATATATGTATTCTACTACTCATATCCATCAGGAGGATACTGTAATGAGATCCTCTATTTTTTTCCTTGGTCGTTCTTCTCCCTATTTTCTTCTTGTGATCCATACTACTGATACATATGTGCAAGTGGCCTTTCACCAAATTTATAGCGTCCGTGTACCTACATTTTGAATATCACGTATGACTTTCGACACTCTTGGGAAACTTATGACGAAGGCCCTCCGTGATCTTCATGAGCGACACTTTCACGTCCGGCCAGTCGTATGAGGAACGCCCTAACTTTTCATTCGGCAATATGCTTTCTCAAGTCTTATGAAACCGATGGCCAACTTTTCTAACGTCACGTCAGCCCTTCCTCCCACCATCTCGACTTTCCCACACCCCATCACTATAAATTACCTTCGTTCTAAACTAAGGTAGTCAGTAAGTCTCCGAATACTGTACAACGCTGAATCTCTGTCCATCAAGTACCTGAATAAATTCGTCTCAAGTAGCTCAATCCGTGTTCACCGAGTTATTCCGTCCTACAACCGAGTTCTGGAGCGAGTCAGCCACTCCTTTCCTCAAAAATTATAATAAAAGTGTCCATCCCGACATCACAATTGGTGCTAAGTGTGGGGTGTGCTGACTAATCAACGCTGGGAACATAGGACCGATTGACGACACTCCGAGTCTACGAGGGACGACGTTTGAAACTGGATCTACGAAAGGAATCGGTGAGTAAAGACTCATTTACTCATTATCGCGAGCCGCAAATTATAACTATCGATTCCGAAACTGACTCAGTAGATCAAACCGAAATGTCGTTGTCAAACGTAAACGCAGCCATCAAAACGGCGTTCGGCCGAATAAAAGACTCAGATTCACAAACCGAAATGGAAGATAACGCTTCGCGCATTACGCACGCGTTACCGGAAGATTCTTTTGAAGAGCTAACACCAAAGGAAGCGCTGGAACTAATCCGTGAATTCGATGGTAAATCTCTGGGGGTCGAAACTTTCATTACGTCAATTGAAGATGTAAGACCACAAGTGAGCCGATCAGATTACCTTCGTCGATTAATAATCACAAAAAAAATTATCGGAGACGCGGCAAGAGAAATTCAAGAGTACGAGACAAACACGTACGAACAGCTCTATGAATGCTTACGGATCCTCTTCGGAAACTTGCAACCGGTCAGCGTTTGGAGAGACAAAAGATCGCGAATGTTTCAACAAAAAAACGAAAGTGTTTCGAGATTTACGAATAGATTTTTAGAAGTACAAAATCAACTCCTTTCCGTATTAGCTAATTCAACTCCAGACGAAACACAAAGACGATTCATTGTGGAATACGAACGCCAACAAGGGCTCGACCAATATCTGTTAGGGTTAAAAAAAGAGATTTCCACTGAAGTACGGGCTCAAAAACCGGAGAACATTCGAATGGCAATAGCTCGGGCACAAGCGGCAGAAGCCTACGACTACACAAGAGAGATGATGACGCGCAACATAAACATTACTGAAAAAAATACAGGTAGCTCAGAAATCCGCAAGCCGCCCCATCATAAATCTTTCGGGACTCTCTCAGCGGCACCGTTCTCTTCGATAATATGCCGATATTGCAATCGCATGGGTCACTCCGAACGTGACTGTCGTAAGAAAGCATACGACTCACAAAACCCCAACAGGAACGTACCACAACAATCGGGTTTTCACAACGGGCAGTCTCACAATCACCGACCAACGCGAACAACAGTCAATTATATACCGGAAGGAGAAGCAATCACTACGATACAAGAAACATCCCCCGAGTCAATGCCATCGGATCCGCTAAACGAGTGGTCAAACTTCCCACACAAACAGCTAGCAGAATAGGCTGTTTTCTTCTCGATACCGGTTCAGCAATAAATTTACTTAAAATCAGCATGTTGACAAAAGGATCGCAGATCAATCGAAACATTAAGACACCGTTCTCCATGGGCAATGAACAACATGAATCGTTATTTGCTGCTAGGCAAGAATTTCAAGGAAAGATTCACATCTTTCACGTCATTCCCAATGACTTCCCATTAGACGAGGATGGGTTGATCGGCATTCCGTTCATGGAAAAGTACCAAACAAAAATCGGTATCGGAAGAGAAAATTACTTAATGTTCGACGATCAACGATTTGAATTCAAGAAAATTTCTGTTACCATCCCGCCACGAACGATCTATTTTATTAAGGTTCGTACGAATATTGAAAACGGAACAGCCATCACGGACGAGAACAATCCAGGAGCAACAGTGCCTTGCATCTTCGAAGCCAAGGATTACGAAACCCGAGTGCCATTTTTGAATGACTCGGAAGAACCGATGACGGTTACAATTGACCAGCTACAGGGCATTCCTTTCTGTGAAGCCGCCCGTTCGCCTGAGGAAGAGCGCCAAGACGCACCGAAGGATGTAGCTCGTGTCAATGCTATAGAGATTACGAATACTGCCGAACGTATTCACACATTAAAAGAAAACGTTCGACTCGAGCACGTCCCACCAGATCAAGCAGAAAAGGTTTGGGACATCGTCTCCAGCTTTCCAGATGTATTTGCCCTACCTGGTGATCCACTCCCAGGCACAAAAATGGTCAAGCATCGGATCATCACGAGTGATGATACACCCGTGAACACCAAACAATACAGGTACCCACCGGTTCACAAGGAAGAAATCGACAGGCAGGTAAACGAAATGCTGGAGAAAGAATTAATAGAGCCGAGTGACTCACCATACAACTCGCCTATTTGGGTGGTACCTAAGAAATCGGATGCATCAGGAAAACAGAAGTGGAGGATCGTCATTGATTTTCGGAAATTGAACGAAAAAACGACACACGACGCCTATCCTCTCCCATGCATCGACGAAATTTTGGATCAATTAGGTCGAGCAAAATATTTTACCGCATTCGATCTAGCGTCGGGATTTCATCAAATCCCAATGGACGAACGAGACAAGCAGAAGACAGCGTTTTCCACACCATCAGGTCACTATCATTACAACAGAATGCCATTTGGATTGAAGAACGCACCCGCGACATTCCAACGCATGATGAATAACGCGTTGAGGGGATTGATCGGAAATATATGCTTCGTTTACTTGGACGACATTATTATTTACGGACAAACCCTCGACGAACACAATAAGAAATTAATTGACGTGCTGACCCGTCTTCGCGAGTCAGACTTGAAGTTGCAGCCCGACAAGTGCGAATTTCTACGGCCAGAATTGGAATTTTTGGGACATGTAATCTCGGAAGAAGGAGTAAAACCCAATCCAAAGAAAACAGAAGCAGTGCAGAATTTTCCAAGGCCAAGTGACCAGAAGCAGATTAAACAGTTCTTAGGACTCGCTGGATATTACCGAAAATTCATAAAAGATTTCAGCAAATTAGCGAAACCACTTACAGAACTCCTGAAGAAGGATACACCATGGTCTTGGACAGACAAACAAGAACAATCATTCAGCCTATTACGAACAGCGCTGACGACATCTCCGGTCCTCCAATATCCGGATTTCGAGGGATCTTTCGTGCTCACAACCGACGCGAGCAACCACGCCATGGGTGCAGTGCTATCGCAAGGACCCATCGGTAAAGATCGTCCCATCGCTTACGCATCACGCACTCTTAATAAAGCCTAACAACGATATTCGACGACGGAAAAAGAGATGTTGGCAATAGTCTGGGCTGTCAAGCACTTCCGCCAATATCTGTTTGGAAAGAAATTTCAAATTGTTACGGATCACAAGCCGCTAATCTGGATCCTCAAAACCTCGAATCCTCCAACGAATAGTCGCCTAATGAGGCTCCGGTTAAAACTAGAGGAATACGAATACGAGGCCGTTTATAAAAAAGGAACGCTGAATACAAACGCTGACGCCCTATCACGGATATACCCCGTAACTACCCGTCAAGGAAAGCACAACGGCGCTCCGAATGAGGGGGCCGAAAAGCAAGAAGTATCAGATATCGTCATCGAAGAAGAAAGCGACAATGCGGCAGACACCGAAAACACAGTGGAAAAAGAAAATGATCGAGAAGAAATGGAAAATGAAAATTTTCCCCTTTACATAGAGTTCGAACTATCGAAAGAAAGTCCACAGGTTCCTGAAATTTTGGAGGAAGCACCACCCAGGAACACACCGCGGATCAAAATAACCGACCAACTTGAAAACAGTGAAGATGAACTGCACCTCGATTTCGCAAGAGATGAAATCGAGTGGTATAACGTGTTAGACGAAAAACTGTCGGTTACCAATGAACCTACCAAGATTTATTTAGGTTGCAAATACTTGAATGAAAATCCAGTTACAAAAATGAGAATTAAGCAGATGATCTCGTTTATTTGGTCAAGGAAAACAGAACGACCCTTTCTTTATCTTTACGACATGGAACTGTACGAGCCAGGTACAGAAGAGGAACGGATAGACATCATAAAGCAATACCACGGGACAAGCGCCACAGGTCATTTCGGAGTTGCAAAGACCCTCGATCGGGTGAAGGCTGTTGCTACCTGGCCCAATCTGCAAAGTGACATCGAAGATTACATCCGTAGATGCGACACGTGCCAGAGGGTTAAGCTCGTGCGAACACATCCACGAGCAGAAGCAATAATTACTGACACACCGGAGAAACCCAACGAAAAAAATTGCATTGGACCTTGTGGGTCCACTACCTGAAACATACGAGGGTCATAAGTACATTCTTTCTGTACAAGACCAGCTCACAAAATACATTACACTGATCCCATTAAAATCACAGGATGCCCAATCAACAGTGACAGCACTGTTTGAAAACTTTATTTACATTCACGGAGCTCCGACAATCATCTTAACCGATGGCGGACGAAACTTCATCAGCCAAACGTTCAAGCATTTAGAAAAGCTCTTTAAGATCTCCCACATGACAACGACAACGTTTCATCCTCAGAGTAATGGGAGTCTCGAGCGAGCACACGGACCGATAAAAGAACAAATTAAAGCATTGATATACGACCATCAAGAAGATTGGGACAAGAAATTAAAGTTCGTCTCTATGGCTTATAACACAGCCAAACACGAAGGGACAGGACTAACTCCATTTGAAATGCAGTTCGGAAGAAAACCCAGTATTCCAAATAATTTGCCAGCTCAAAGGACTAATACGACGATTGACGAATACTTCGAAGGAATACGTGCGGATCACGAATGCATCGTCAAACGAGGACGCGATAATTTGATCGCAGCTAAAAAAAGATACAAGGCAGTCCAGGATGCTCACATACATCGCACTATACCCGTCTTCGCAAAAGGCGACGAGGTCCTCGTTGCTCAAGAGCGAGACAAGACACCCCTTGCCCCGAAGTGGGAAGGACCAGCCATTATTTTAGAACAAACATCAGACGTCAACTACGAGATCTTGCTTAAAAATAGAAGGAAATTAATCCACGTTAACAAATTAAAACCTTACCATAGAAACTAATCAAAAATTCTGTGCAGGCATTATGATTGCTGTTACTTCTTCCTCTCCTTGTAACGTGTGTTACATCCGAAGAATTAAGGGTGGAACCACTCGAAGGCACCGTATATATGGAAAACCTGGGAAGTGCCGTAATCTACCATCAAACCTGGACAGTAGTCAACTACGTCGACATCACCGAAATAAATCTACACCGAGATGAGCTGGATATGGCTTCGATATCTTTGTCAAGAATTTGCAACGGAACCGACAAAAAAGGGACTTGCGCCGAATCAGCATCAATCGAAATCCTTCGACAAAGGTTAAATAGGATAGACTCAAGGAGATCTAGAGTAATGAACATAATTGATTATAGACCCCGTCTCAAAAGAGGTGTTTTTAATTTTATCGGCGACATTAGTAAAATTTTGTTTGGAACTTTAGGGAATTCCGATGCCAAATATTATAACGATGAGATTGATAACCTTCATACTGACAATAAGAAAATGAGTAATTTAATTCAAAACCAAACCGTGATAGCTAAAGGCAGGACATCAACTCTTACCAAAGCAATTAAAGCTACTTGCTCTCCATGTATCAACGTGTACAATAATTGTTTTCGTCAAAACAACGAACATGTAGACTACAATGTTAATTACGATAAGGTAATTGTGAAACCAACAGGTCGTCGGCGATCCACCAGCCTCAAGGCTTAAAAGAAAATTCATCTTGTTTTATGAATTTTCTTAAATAAGGGGGGAGGTGTAATGAGATCCTCTATTTTTTTCCTTGGTCGTTCTTCTCCCTATTTTCTTCTTGTGATCCATACTACTGATACATATGTGCAAGTGGCCTTTCACCAAATTTATAGCGTCCGTGTACCTACATTTTGAATATCGCGTATGACTTTCGACACTCTTGGGAAACTTATGACGAAGGCCCTCCGTGATCTTCATGAGCGACACTTTCACGTCCGGCCAGTCGTATTAGGAACGCCCTAACTTTTCATTCGGCAATATGCTTTCTCAAGTCTTATGAAACCGATGGCCAACTTTTCTAACGTCACGTCAGCCCTTCCTCCCACCATCTCGACTTTCCCACACTCCATCACTATAAATTACCTTCGTTCTAAACTAAGGTAGTCAGTAAGTCTCCGAATACTGTACAACGCTGAATCTCTGTCCATCAATTACCTGAATAAATTCGTCTCAAGTAGCTCAATCCGTGTTAACCGAGTTATTCCGTCCTACAACCGAGTTCTGGAGCGAGTCAGCCACTCCTTTCCTCAAAAATTATAATAAAAGTGTCCATCCCGACATCACAATACTCTTTACCTTCATTTTATCCTCCCAATTCCTTTATTTTAACCCACTGGATAGGTGCGCCTAGCGCTTTAATAGCTAACCCGACAAAAATCTTTCGAGATAGATTAGAAGACTGAACATTTTTAAGTCGTTCAGGAAAATTAATCTCAGCCCGCTCATTAACATTCCGGGCCTAACAAATTGGTGGCAGCGGTGGGATAGCTATCACTATCTACGGTTAATATTCTATGCTTATTTAATAAAATAAAAAATAAAAAAGAGTCAAATCAAAATGAGACCAACTAAAAATTCCTGAACATTAACCATGCCTGAAATTAACAATGATACTACCACGCAAAATCAGACTATACTCGACAATTCTGCCTACTTAGATTACCTCACAGTTAAAGATGCTATAGACAAAATTCCGAAATATGACGGTCGAAATTGGAAATTTCCGGATTACGAAACTGAAATAAAAGCACTTCAACAGGGCTTACCTGAAGGAGCGGAAGCCAGACTTCTAAATGGAATTTTGGCCAAACTCCGAGGTAGAGCCCGCACACATGTTGAAGGAAAAGTTTTCACTTCCGCCAATCAAATTTTGAAATGCCTTAAAGAAAAGTTTTCACCTGATCAGGATTACGAGTATTATAGCAGTCGTCTTCTTGATGCACGAATGAGAAGCGATGAAGACGTGTCAGATTTCTGCTCACGCCTTCAACGCTATGTTCGGAAAGCCGTGAGCGAAGTCGAAGAAACCGATGGCAACGATGTTGCAAGATCGGCAAAAAGTAGAATCGAGGCTCGCGCTCTCGATGTTTACATTGACGCTTGCCTGACAATATAAGAGCGTATGTGCACAGCCGTGACCCCGCGACCCTCCAATCCGCGTACGAACTCGCGTGCAAAGACGAAAAGAGGATCCGACGATCCTGAAAATGAATAAGTTCACGTAGAGATCACATAGAACCGCGGCGCAGTTACTACCGTCGGGACAGTTCCTCTGACGAGAATGGTAGATCGCTGTCCCGCGAGAGTCGAGATTTCTCACCGTATCGACGTGCGTACGCGACCTATATTGAAGAATTGATGTGCAAGGATTGCAGAAACTGTCACTGTCGATCCCGCGCACGTCACAATTATGACCCCACGTCACGAGACAGAAGTGACAGTCCTCCTAGAGGGATATTGAAACGAGAGTACCGCTCGCGGAACCGAGATACTTACAGGCGCGAACGCGTGCACAATAGAAGTCCATCGAATGACAGACGTACGCCGGAATCTCCCCGAAATTCCTCTAGCCGTAGAAACAACACTCCCCCGGCAAGACCGTTGATTTAAAACGAGATCCGAATTTAAACGAGATTCCCAGTCGTCCGAACGACGCCTCGACGGCTGCTCAACAAAAATCGCGCGAAACTCCCGCTGTGAACTTCCAATCGTAACTGTTAACTTACAAAACAGCGCCAAACAACCAAAAGCTGTCGTGGAAGTCCCGGCGCCCGAATTAAAGAATAATAAGGCGAGATTTTTGGCAGATAGCGGTGCGGTTATCAATATGATTGAAGTTAACGCCCTCCACGGAACCGTTATGATCAATGAGGATGATCAAGTCGGAGTACTCGGAATTTGCGATAACGAATTTGCGATAACGGCAATCGGTACAGCGATAGTAAACGTATTCGATCAACCAGTCAAATTTTACGTTTTCAAAGCAACCCTTCCCTCGGCAGGCGTGGGCATATTAGGCGAGGAATATCTGGAGCAGGAACTCGCCGAAATATCATACCATCATCGTGCCTTAATAATTGCTAGTCGCCCTACAAAACCGATTAGGTTTGTGTCCGAATACAAAAATACAAATGTATGCAGTTTTTCGGTAAACACCGAACAGCGCGTGACGCCGATGTTACCCGACTCTGCTGACTCAGCGAATCTCAGCGAATTTGCTACTCGCGTTACTATCCGCGCTCGCACCCGACAGCCGATACAAATAAAACTCAAGAACACAACATTGCAAGAGGGATATCTTCCGCGTTTAACAGCTGATGAAGGTGTTTTCATGGGCGAAGCCGCCGTGACCAACCTCAATGGTAGTTGTTACGAAATGGCAATCAACACGACCGAGCAGAACGTGGAGGTCACTATTCCACCCCAATACTTAATTCCATTTGAATATCGAGGACCTCCCGAAGAAATTTCAGATTCGGACTCACCCGATGAAAATTCTATCCTTGGCAACGATCGCGTTACTGGAATCCTGGATTTGCTCAAAGTGGACTATCTCAACGATAAAGAAGCGGAACAAGTACGTTCACTTGTAGCCGCGTTCCCTGACCGTTTCCACTTACCAGGCGACAAATTCGGCCGATCAAGGCTAATGAAATGTACGATACCGACCACGGATGAGTTGCCAGTGAATACTCGTCAATATCGTTACCCGGTAATTCACAAAGAAGAAATTAAGAAACAAATGGAGAAGCTCCTGAATGAAGGAAAAATTCAGCCCAGCGCCTCTCCATACAATTCTCCGTTGTGGATTGTTCCCAAAAAACCGGATGCCAACGGGAATCGAAAATGGCGCGTTGTCATCGATTATTGCTGTTGTGTCCCGGCTTCTGACGATGCGCGAAGAGCACGGAAATTCGCTCTCGAGTAAGTTGACACCGTGAGTTGTCGGATGCTCGAGGGCGAGGGTATGTGGGGACTTTTCCCGTTCCGAGTAAATCTCCAACTCGGGATATTGCAACTTGAACAACTTATATTTTATTTAAAATTAGGCAACAATATTACAATTCTTTTTTATGCCTTGAGACCGACCTCCTCGGCTTCTGGCCGAAGACTGCCTTTCGATTGAATCTTTCGGCTAATTGTTAACTTGGGTTTTCGCAACCAACGTTCGAGAACGTTCGATTCGTTCGATTGCGATTCAGCGCTTTTCCGGCTGAGTCGAGCGGAATATCGGGCTTGTGAAATATCGGGCTCGATATCGTCGCATGGGGTCTTTGAACCTCAAGCGTTAGCAATATGAAAATTCCTGTCTTTTTAGGGCACAACATTCCTCCACCTTGGGAAGACGAAATTCCCAATTTCGGCGATATAATACATTTTTTTTTTTTTTTCTCATAGCTTTGGCAAGTTTTGTCTCTCGGTCGTCTCTCGGCTTACAATAATACAATAGATTACGAAGGTACAAGTGCCTTTCTAATATTATATTATATACCCCCTTTTTTATTATATTTCGATTTTCTCTTTTTTTTTGTTTCATACACATTTACGTTGTGCGTGTGCGAGGTGCATTTCGCGTGAATATGACTCGCGGATTTTGTGAGTCAGCTGTTGCCTTGCGTTTGGCAGCTCGCGGTCTGGCTAGAGCTACGTCAGCAAGGTCGTCGTTCGGCGATGTCGCATTTAAACGTCACCGTTGCAACGCTTTAATTCCGAAATATGATATAATCATTGCGAAGGGAATAATACCGCTGAGGGCATAATTCCCTATGATGTGACTCTGTGTTGTCACATGATCGTAATTTTTGGTTAACTTTGTTTTTAATATTTCGATTCGTTCGCCAATTTTGTTAACTTCGTATGGATCATTGATTATCGTATGAGGAATATTTTCCAATATTAAAGGTTGAGGTATTTCGTTTTCTGTAGTCAGAAAAGATAGGTTGAATGGCGGTAAAAATTGTAGGAATTTTTCGTGTACAGTTTCCTTCAAATTTTCAATCTTAAAATCTATGGAGGTGACGGAACATTTCCCATCCAAAGCCAATAATCCTGTTCCAGTAATTGTTGCATGAGTCGTCGCAGAGTTTTTACAGTTTATCGTGAGAGCTATTGTCTCTGGGGCTACATATATCCATTGCCCTTCTTGTTCTAGAGCAATGACCAAAGAATTCTCTAATTTAACTAAACGATGTGTACAATTCGCTTTTTCGGGGTCTTTTCCTAAAAATATCGACAGTTCGCATGACACTCCTGATCGTATTATTTGTCTCGCGTTTTTCGGATGACAGTAATATTGATAATTTTGTCGTTTACATTTGGATAATTCGTTTTCTGAGAATGACAGATATTCTCGACGCTCTCGATCAATTATAACATTTTTTACAGTCGTTTCTATGAACCGAAACGTGTCTTTTTCTACTCTTACGGGTAGAGGATAAACTTTATTCACATTGAACTCGTTGTTGTTGATTAATGGGATTTTTATCACAACGGTGAGGGTATTCTGAATACTATATGCGCCTAATTCAGAAATTTCCAGTAACTTGTTAATTTTTTCTGGACGTATTATTGTCGGAAAATTCAGTCCTTTTGGTAGATTTGGTAATGCTTCTATTAGATACGCGTAGAGTTGTCTAGTCGGCAATATTGTAGGATTAACGATTCGCTTTGGCAAGCCTACTAAAAAGTTAGATAATTGACGTATATCGTTTAATAAGGATTCGATTATTACGCTAATGGTTGTTAATTTCTCGTCCAATTGTTGACGTGTTAAAATATCCATTACGAGATTTTGCACTCCATGGTGTAAATTATTTACTAAACGGCCTAGTGTTTCCTCGTTTGCCGCGAGGCGATTCGTTGTGCGATTGAACATTTCCAGTGTAATTTGCTGGATTTGCAAATTTTCTTTTAACGCATCTTCTGTTGTTTCTTGTTTTTTCGTTATCGCTGTAATTTGCCGTTCGATGTTCGCAGCGTCATTCGCATCTAAGTTACCTGTTATCGACTTTATGATGGATCCTAATCCGTCTATTAATCCTCTTTTATTTATTCTACCTTTTGTGCCAGTTATATCATAAATGGACTGCATTTCAGAATCTATTTTTCCTTTCATGTTTTCGAGAGAACTCGTTACGAGAGAACATAGCTTGTCCTCTGGCATCGTTTGACATAATTTTAATAGCTTTTCCAACTTTTCCCTAATACTCTTTTCTCTATTTGCTATTGGTAGAAGATCCATGCGGATTACCAGTTTCCACATTTCCTGAATCGTGTGTAGTTTTCCGATTTCCTCGTAATAAATTCCTGGGGTTGTGGTAAAATGCGTTGCGTGGAATTCTGCATTTTCCTTTCTTTCATTAGTCCCTTCTGTTGTTCTAAATGTTGAGATTAATAACCTCAACTCAAGGGTTTGCCTTTTTATTTTCAATAATATATATATTTTGTGTTGGTTTCCCTGTGCAATATTTTTTTTTCTATTCTCTTTCTTTCTCTTTCTCCAAGAGGCGATGCTTCGTCAGCGTCGCGGTCAGGGACCGTACGGGTCTCCTGATGCAGGGTCAGCTCGTTTAGCTGGCCTTGCGTGTACACTGCGCTCGGTATAGTTTGGTGCCGGGCGCAATTAATGGAATGGTGGGGAGACCTTTGGGGTTTAAATAGCTCCACTGTTCTGTAGGGGTTACATCAATCATTCTACCATCTTCCATGTGAAGTCTTCCGGAAAGGATAAAAATTCGAGTGAGTATTTGTCTTTGTTTTCCTTTTTTTGTTTACTCTCTATTATTTCTTTTCTATAGTGTTTCTGTATTCTTATTTATTTGCCCTTTTTTTCTCTTTTTTCTTTTAGAATGGAACCCGCATTCGACCACGGCACCCAGCTGACGTTTAGGAGCCAGAGTTTCGACCTTGTTTTAGTGAGTATTCAGAATTAAATACTTATATGTTTTTTTTTCTTTTGATACCAATGGGTCTTTTTTTTTCTTTCTTTTCAGTCGGTAAAACGGCTGTCGTCTGGCCGGCGTGTGTGGAGGGGATCGTGGCTTCGCAATTTTGTCGCCCTAGCCAAAGGCGTTCGGTCCCGACGGCGAGCGCTCCGGGAGGCCCTCACCCGTCTTTGGGGTGATGACCTTTTCACGTGAATGCGTCGAGTGGGATTGGGACGGCGTCCCGGGTGATACCTTCGGGCTGCGACCCCTATTTGGGCTGGAGCCCTTAGCTGGTTTTATGCCCGATCCGAGCTGAGAGACCTATGTGGCCTGCATGAACTAGTTATAAGGTTTTCCTTTTCTTGACTGTAACAATATATTGAAAAAGGAATAATTTGTTGCTTTGATTTTTCCCGCGCGTTTTTCCCTTTTTACATTTCATGCTTTTATTCTGGTTCATTTAGGACTTCGTTTTTGTTTTTATTTATATATGTATATATATTATTATTATTATTAAAAATAAATTTTTTTTTTATTGAACGGGTGGCGGCTCGTCACCCGTACGCGAATCCGTCGCGTGACGTCGGTTGCTCGGGCGTGCACCAATGGTGGTGCTTGCCACCTACTTCTCACTCGGGAGCGAGTGGCGGGGGTACCTCGCGGTTCGGCCTCGCTGGCCCAGCGATAATGTATCTACTCTATCGGTTAGTGGGTAATGTAGGGCTTGATGCGGTCTACATGTACCCGTACAGCCTTGCGTCCACGGCCGATAGTGTAGTTCACGTCGGAGTCTTTGTTCCGTAATGTGTAGGGCCCTGTCCACTTTGGGAAAGCTTTGCTGATCGGCCTCGGCGTACAGTAGTGTCGTGGAGGAGGACTCGGTCGCCGGGGCGGTACTCCACCGTACCAGCGGCGATATCATGCCCTTCTTTTACCCTTTCCTTTCCTTTTTCCAATCGTTCTTTCGCCACGTGCCATGTGGCTCGGAGCCGTTCGCGTAACTCGGAGACATAATCGTCGTATGAGTACGTCTTTCGTGGTGCTTCTTTGAGCGCCGTCGGTAAATCGGCTACCTTACTAAACACCAACTCGTACGGAGTGAACCCTGTCGCTGTGTGCGGGGTGGTATTGTAGGTGAACATCGCGTATGGCAACCACTCATCCCAATCCGTTTAATCCTCTTTTATGAAACATTTCAGGTATTCTGCGAGAGTTCGGTGTGAACGCTCCAATGCTCCGTTTGATTGGGGATGGTATGCTGTCGTTTGAATCGTTTTAATTCGGAATAATTGGCACATCTCCTTGAAAGTTTCGCTCAGAAAATTCGTTCCTTGGTCGGACAATAATTCTTTCAGAGTGCCGTACTTGCAAACAATTTGAGTTGCAAATCCTTTGGCTACTTCCTTGGCTTCTTGCGTTTTTAGCGGTATAGCTGCGCTATACTTGGATAATGCGTCTTGAAAAGTCAGGATGTATTTATTCCCGGCTTCGGTCTCGGGTAAGGGACCTACTATATCGACTGCACATTTGACGAATGGTGTCTTGGGTGTTCGGTAATAGTCATGGGGGCATGCTTGCGTCGCGAGATTTTATTTTTCTGGCATTTGTCGCATGATTTTACGTAGTTTTTTATTTCGTTATTCATTCCAGGCCAGCTATACTTTATCTTTATTCATTGTTTCATCCTTTTTTCGCCTGGGTGGCCTCCAAGGGGGGCGTCGTGGTATTCTTGCAGAATCGTACCTCGCTCCTCTTCACTCGGGCACTCTCGATCTCCTATTTCCGTCTCTGTCTCGCTATCGCTTGTTGTCTCGCTTGCGCTTGAGTCTTTTTCTATTTCCTTCTCTTTTTTGTTCGGACCTGCTGCCTGATCCGCCTCCACTGGTGGGAGTGGCGGTTCGTTCTCGCTCGCGCGGGCCTCTGTCGTCTTGCGTGGGCGTTCCTCTCTAGCGGGCTGCATTGTTTTTGGCGGCCGGCCACGTGCTCGCGGGACCAGCTGACCACGGCCATGCTGGCTCGGGTCTGTTGATGCGGGCGGCGGCGGCGCGGAGCGGGGGGCCTTCCGCGGCCTTCCTCTACCACGCTTCTCTGCGTCCTTGTGACGTACCACCGTCTCGGGTTCTTGCCGCGTCAGCATCAACACATACATACGGCTTAAAGCATCCGCATTCGTATTCTTCTTGCCAGCCTTATACTCGATGGTATAGTTGAATTCCTCTATTTTTATTCTCCAGCGCATCAGTCGTGATCCTGGATCTTTTACGTTGAAAAGCCATGTGAGGGACTTATGATCCGTCACGATGGTGAATTTTGTTCCATATATATATGGTCGGAATTGCGCTACTGCCCAGATTATTGCTAGCATTTCCTTCTCCGTTGTTGAATAATTCGTTTCTGCCTTGTTCAGAGTACGACTCGCGTAACAGACGGGCAGATCTTCTCCGATTTTTCCTTGCGATAAAATCGCGCCGATTGCCTTGTCAGAGGCATCAGTTGTCACCACGAAGGGTTTCTCGAAATCCGGATACTGCAGAATCGGTGCAGTGCTGAGAGTTTCCTTCAATTTTTGGAAAGCTTGTTCGCAGTTTTCGTCCCAAATGAATTTGTTTTCTTTCTTAATCAGTTCTGTTAATGGCTTTGAAAGTTTTGAAAAATCCTGTATGAATTTTCGGTAATATCCGGCTAGTCCCAGATATGATTGAACCTCTTTTACGTTTTTTGGGGCTGGAAATCGTTGTACAGCCTCTATTTTTTCTGGATCCGGTTTTACTCCCACTTCGGTAATAATGTGTCCCAAGTACTGGGTTTCTTTTCGCAGAAATTGACATTTCCTAGGTTGAACCTTTAATTGGGCTACTCTCAGTCGATCGAATACTTCTGTCAGCCTTCTGTTATGTTCTTCGAACGATGATCCGTATACTACTATATCGTCGAGATATACGTAGCATTTCAGTCCTTGTAATCCAGCAAGCACAGCGTCCATCAGCCTTTGAAAGGTTGGTGGGGCGTTTTTTTAATCCAAATGGCATTCGGTTGTACTCGTAATGTCCAAGAGGAGTGGAGAAAGCGGTTTTCTCCTTGTCTTTTTCGGCCATTGGGATTTGATGAAATCCCGATGCCAAATCGAGAGTCGTGAAGTATTTCGCTCGTCCCAATTGGTCCAATATTTCGGTAATATTAGGCAATGGATACGAGTCTCCTTCCGTTGCTTCGTTGAGTTTTCGGAAGTCTACTACCACTCTCTTGCGTATTTTTCCGTTGGCGTCAGGCTTTTTTAGAACGACGAGTAGAGGAGCGTTCCATGGACTCTTGCTCGGTCGAATTATTTCGGTTTTTAGCATCTCTTTTGTCTGCGCCATAACTTCTTGCTTGTGGACTTCTGCTAATCGATATGGACGAATTTTTATTGGCATTGTCCCTGATCGTACGCTTATGCGGTGCTCCACTATAGCGGTGCACCCAAGCGACTCTTCCTCCAAATGGAAGACGTCAGCGTATGCGTCAGCAAATTCGCGTAGGAATTTTTCTTCTTCTGGGTTTAAGTTCGAATCTCTTTTGATTTCTTCCCATATTTTGTTTTTTCTTCTTAATTTTTCTTTGATCGTTACAGCACTTATTTCCTTTTCTTCGGTTGGCTGTTCTTCTTTAATTTCTTCAATTTGCACGGTTGGCCTTTCTATTTCGATTTCTTCATTGTTTGAGTTTCGCACTACTATGAGGCAGGAATGTCCTTCTGGGTGGACGTAACATCCGCCTATCTTTACTCCTGGTCGCAGTTCTTTTGCTGCGACACAGCCTATTTTTGCCGTCAATGTTTTTGCGTATAGCATTTGCTCTGTTCTGGGAGGTAGTTTAATTTTATTCGTTCCGTCCAGCATGGGGATCGGATGTCCGTATATTTTAATATGTCTTCCGCTTAGGATGTCGACATTGTGCTCTCTCATGAGGTCCAAACCCATTATTCCGTCTACTTCCAGTGGTACTGTGTCATCTATTACGTAGAATCCGTGATCTACGTTTACTGCGGGTGTTTCGAGCACGAGCATAATTTTACACAGTGCGTAGAATTTTTTTCCTCCGATTCCTTTGAGTTCGATCGTTTCTTCTATTATTTCTGTGTCCTTTTTTAATACACTCTTTTTTATGAGACTACATTGTGCTCCGGTGTCTCCTTTCAACGTGAGGATTTTGTCTTTAGCCTGGGGAGACGCGATGTGGAAGTCGCTAGCGGCTCCTCCAGAATTGATCGTCGTTATCCAGTACGATTTTATTTTCTTCCTTGTGTTTTTTCTTTTGGACGGACCTGTATTCGATGCTTCGATTATTTTTCTGACGTTTCGTTTTTTGTCTCCGCTCGTTGTCGTTGCCATATCGAGCGAAAATGACCTAATTGTTTTCCTGTTTTCGCTGTCGTTGTGGTTATCTTCTCTTGGCCTGTCTACGTTTGTTGCCGTTACCATATCGAGCGAAAATGATCCAATTGTTTTTTTCTTTTCGCTGTCGTTGCGATTTTCTTCCTTCGGTCTGTCTTCTTTTGGCCTATTTTTATTTGCGTTCCAGTGATACTGATTTGGGCGCCCTGGGGGCCCACTCTTGTTGTAGTAGCTGGTTCCTTGGCCCTGCTGATAATTCGTTTGATGATTTTGATGATACCCGGTTACCGGTGCCTGTCGGTATCCGTTTCCTTGTCCTTGTTGCCAATTCCTTTTTCGGCAATCCTTGTACGCGTGTCCCGGTTTCTTGCAGTAATTGCAAGTAATGTTGAATTGATGCACGCTTTTCGATGGTGCTGGTAGACTGTATCGTCCGTAAGACGATGTATTGGATCGGCAATCCTTCGCTAAATGTCCCATTTTGTGACATTTATTGCACGTCATCGGCGGTCGTTTTTCCAGATGAGTCTGTTTGCTTATAGATTCGCCTCCTTGTAGCGATTTTTCCTCTTCCATTGCTCCTTTAAGGGCTGATCCGAGATCCTTAAATCCTCGAGCCTTTACGATGACTTGGTATTCCCTTCGAAGTCCTCTTTCGAAGTTGTATAGGGCTAATTGCCTTACATATGTCTTTATTGTTCTTTTTTCCGCAGGCGATCTTGCTTCGGTTGTGCTGGCTTCGATTAATTCCATCATTATGGCCTCGAATCGTTGACCGTATGCTAACACGCTCTCATTGTATTTTTGCTTGCACGTATTAAAATCGACCTGTAACGCGGCTACTGTACGTCGCGTTCCATATAATGCTGTCATTTCTTCTTTAAATTGTTCGTACGATTCTATTTCTTTATATCGGGTATCTTTTCGCGCTTTTCCTATTACTTTTGTTGCTAACACGGATTGTAAAAGGGAAGGTCTATCGGCTGCTGCAACGCACGCGTTTGCATAACCGAATGCTTCAATTATATCGTCGACTTCTTCAGGTTTTTCGCCACCAAATCGGGGAATGAGGCTTCGCGCCTCCTTTAGGGTCATGAAAGCATTTTCTTGTGCCATGTTATCTGAATTTAGTTGGAGTAGGGAAAATTCTTGAATTTCTATTTCGCGACCACGCCTAGTGTCTATATTTTCTGGAGATTGATCAGAGTCTGTTGATTGATCAGAAAAATGAATGGTTCGATCTGCTGCCGATCGAATTTTGGTACGTTTCGCAGCTGTCGGCCTATTTGAGAAATTTTGTGATTTTGGACTTTCGTCTGAACTTATTGCGGATCGAAATCGCTTTTTCCTAGGTTCCTGTAGTTCTTGTTCGACTCTTTGTTTCTCGGGACGATCTCTTGCAATGAGTTCGTCGAAAATTGAATTTAATGAACGCGATAATTTGTTGTTACCCGGTAATCGGTATAATTTACGACGCTCGTCTTCGTTTGACATTAATGTTTAATTGTTTGGCTTTGGAGGGCGTTTTTTGATAAATGTTCCGTCACTTACAGTACGATGATGCGCCTCATGTTGATCGATGCTTCGTAGTCGGTTGTTCACAAGATGTTGACCTCGTTCTTGTAGCTGTTTGGCAGGAAATTGCCAGTGTTGTTCCCTGTTGTCGTGTTGCTTTGGTTTGCTGTTCTCGTGCGCTCTGTTGTTTCGTTGTAGAAGGTATTTGGTGAGTCTTCGTCCTGGGGTCGGTCTGGTATCGATGATCCGCGGGATCTGGTTGCTTTTGGACAGCTCTGTACGGTTGACTCGGGCGTTTGCTTACGCCGCACGTTTTCTTTTTATTTGTCCGGTTCAACGGTCGTCGATCGGATCACTCGTTGACTTCCTTTTCAGCACTTGCTGCGTTCAGTTTATTTTGTACGTTGGATAGGATGTTTCCTTCTTCTTTTCTTTTTTTTTGAAGTTGTGTAATGCAAAGTTGCGGTATCCCCAATTGCGGGAATCCCACCGCTGCCACCAATGTTGTGCCCCGGCTTCTGACGATGCGCGAAGAGCACGGAAATTCGCTCTCGAGTAAGTTGACACCGTGGGTTGTCGGATGCTCGAGGGCGAGGGTATGTGGGGACTTTTCCCGTTCCGAGTAAATCTCCAACTCGGGATATTGCAACTTGAACAACTTATATTTTATTTAAAATTAGGCAACAATATTACAATTCTTTTTTATGCCTTGAGACCGACCTCCTCGGCTTCTGGCCGAAGACTGCCTTTCGATTGAATCTTTCGGCTAATTGTTAACTCGGGTTTTCGCAACCAACGTTCGAGAACGTTCGATTCGTTCGATTGCGATTCAGCGTTTTTCCGGCTGAGTCGAGCGGAATATCGGGCTTGTGAAATATCAGGCTCGATATCGTCGCATGGGGTCTTTGAACCTCAAGCGTTAGCAATATGAAAATTCCTGTCTTTTTAGGGCACAACATCGCGCATTGGATGAAAACCCTTACCGGATGCTTATCCCCTACCAAATATCACTGATATTTTGGACCAACTGGGTGGCGCCAAATATTTCAGCATTTTCGATCTGGCCAGTGGGTTCCATCAAATTGAAATAGACCCGAAGGATCGGCCTAAAACGGCATTCTCTACTCCCGAAGGACACTACGAGTTTGCCGTGCTCCCGTTCGGATTGCGTAACGGTCCTCCTGTTTTCCAACGGCATATGAACGTGGCACTTACGGGACTCAACGGCATCGAGCTGTTCGTCTATCTCGATGATATCATCATCTATTCCCCATCTTTGGAAGAGCACGGCCGAAGAGTGCGGAATCTTTTCACGCGTCTTCGGCAGGTTAATCTAACCCTACAAACGGAAAAATGTCAGTTCCTTCGAACGGACGTGACCTACTTGGGGCATATTATTTCCCGAGATGGAGTTCGACCTGACCCTTTGAAGGTAGAAGCGGTGAAAAATTATCCTGCTCCTACGAATACCAAAGAGGTACGACAATTTCATGGATTTGCCAATTATTATCGGCGCTTCATCAAGGACTTCGCTATCAAGGCCAGACCACTAAGCGACTTATTGCGGAAAGAAAGAAAATTCGTATGGAACGAGAAAGAACAGAATAGTTTCGACGAAATTCGTGACGCTCTCTGTAGAAAGCCCGTCTTACAATACCCGGACTTTAACCAACCGTTCATTCTCGCCACCGATGCTTCCGATGCAGGCCTTGGTGCAGTACTGAGCCAAATATTTGATGATAAAGAACGACCTATCGCATACGCATCACGAACCCTGAACGAAGCTGAAAAGAATTATCACAGCAACGATAAGGAGTGTTTAGCAGCCACCTGGGCGATAGGATACTTCCGGCCCTATCTATACGGACGCCCCTTCACACTTGTTACCGACAACCAAGTTGTTGCCTGGTTATACAATATGACCGACCAATCCAACCGACGTGCACGTTGGAGGGTAAAGGTTGGGGAATATCACTTCATCGCAAAATATAAGCCAGGAAAACTCAATCAGAATGCCGACGCGCTGTCGCGTAACCCTGTCGCCACCGTCACCGCTTTTCCGATACAAAAACCAGGCGTATCAGGCGTAAAATCGCGCACGAAAAGTGGTCCCCCACCGGCAACCTCTATCCTGCAGCGTTCCCGTGATCGTCCACCTGCAAGCAAGGGTCTAACCAAACCTTTAGCCGGAGCAGAATCCAAACGAGAAATCGGCTCAATCGGCGCTAGAGTGAAACGTCGAAAAGAAATTCGACCGCTCGCAAAGCGCATGACTTACAAAGAGCCAGATTCTGACCTCATGAGTGACGAATCTTCGACAGACCTCGTACCACCGATTCGCACTGCTCATCGCAGCATGCTACCCAAAGAAGAAGGAATCACCGATAATCAAGAAAAGCCCGTCGACCCCTTGAACGCTGAGAATTTTTGCGACGATGTTTTCTTGCCCGAGGCCGAGCCGACCATAGAGCCCCCGATACCAGAGGCAACCAACATCATTATCGAGGTCGCTCCCCCACCTTCCAGCGAAAGTGAGGCCGCAAACATCACGGACAGAACATTAACTCCAGAGAAACCGACACCGGAGGCCATCGTGACGAAACATGGCAAACCTTCCTTAGGATTCCTCGAAGAGCTTCAAAAATCAATCTTACGCTTTGATAATTCCATAAGGTTACGCGAGGTACCTGACGAAGAACCAATAGTCGAGGATTACCCATCATCTCCAGAAGACCTGGGTTCCTTAATAGAAAAAGGGTATCAATGCATCCATGACCTCAGCAACGCCCTCAAGGAACGAGAGTCCGATAGATCAGAGTCTGAGATCTCGAGACCACATCTGGAAACTTCACACGTTGTTCCTATCAATCGGAAATCAACCATCCCGACACCAATCCCATCCTGTAAACCTGTGGCTCAATCTAGCCCGTTTCCAGGGACATCGACGACGATCGGGATATTACCATCCAAGAACCAGCGAGATTGCATACCTACAAAATCTGCCTACAAAATCTGCGCACGGCCGTAGTGCGTTACCGACTGCGATCTCTACGAATATCCAAGCGTGGAGACGACCTCGAGGATCTCCCTTATGACACCCTCAAGGAGATGTTAGAATGCACTTTCCACGGGGTGCCTGTTACAATCACTATTTGCAGTGGGTTTGTCCAAACCGATCCACCCCCTCAGCATCGAAATGAAATAATTCGGGAGGCGCACGAAAGCCTCATTGGAGGACACAAGGGCATGGTCAAAATATACCGACGTCTTCGGGAACGATATCAGTGGAAAGGAATGAAAGAAGAAACGGAAACCTTTATCCGTCAATGCAATACTTGCCAAAAACAAAAACTTGCCCGAGTAAAAACGCGAGAACCAATGCTAATCACCGATACACCCGCAGAAATCTTCGAAAAAATTGCTCTCGACACTGTCGGCCCTCTTAATATTACACCCAGGGGAAACCGACATATCCTCACCATCCAGGATAACTTTTCAAAATTTTGCGCAGCTGTGCCAGTACCAAACATCAAGGCAGAAGCATTGGCCTTAGCATTATCAAAACAGTGGATTGCCTTGTACGGCCCTCCGAGGACCATCCTCACTGATCGTGGTACCGCATTCACAAGCAACCTTTTCGAACAACTAGCCGAAATCTTCAAGGTAAAAAGGATAACGACCACGGCATACCGTCCTCAGTCAAACGGGTCGCTTGAACGCAGTCATGCTGTTCTAGCGGAATACCTAAGAGCCTTCCACGATCGTTTTGACGACTGGGACGAACTCCTACCTTTCGCCATGCACGCATATAATACATCCGTGCATACGGGGACAAATTTCACCCCATATGAACTCATGTACGGGAGGAATTCGCGGCCGATTTCTGCGTTCCCGTCTGTAGAGAAAATCGACACATACACGGAATACATGACCGACTTTATCACTCGACTCGACGAAATTCGACATGTCGCGGCAAGAAATCTTTATTCAGCAAAACGGCATTCCAAACACAATTACGACCGCGAAGCGTTTCCTTCAATGTAGGCGACGATGTGTACGTAATCCGAGAACCTCGTAAAGGAAAGCTTAGCCCTCACTACCACGGGCCTTACGAAATTACTGACATCACAGAAAAAGGAAACATTGTGTACACTAATAGTCGTGGCAAGCCCGAAATGAAACATCCCAATAAGTTCAAGTTGGCCATCTAACAAGCGCTCGAGCGAGTATCTGTTTCAGGTTCACCTGAGGGCAAGATGGAGAAGTACCTTAGCGCTACGGTAATCTTGGTCGCGCTTAGTACTAGTATCGCTGACAGAGGCTACAGGTTGCAAGAAATCCGGGACCATCCAGGCATCTACTATGAAAAGCTACCTGAGCTGAAGGTCACAACAACGCAATGGAGAATCGTCACGTACATCGATATCAGCGGCGTTCTGTCCTATGAACCGTGGCATCCTGCACAGGTCTTCCGACTTCTAGCAGACTATCTTCACCATCTAAACCCTGCCAGCTGTGCAGGCCTCGTCCCCAGAGATCGTCTCATCGGCCGGCATGAAACCTTTCGCGGCCTGCAAAGACAGATCATCCACCTCGTATCCCCTCAAGGGATCCCTGGATATACGAGGGCACTTACACCTCGAGGAGCCCCACTGGCATTTATTGGATCGATTTCTCACACTCTTTTCGGAACCATCACTGAAGTTGAAGCTCAACTATACCAAGACCAAATAGCGCAGCTAGAAAAAAACCAGAGACATGGCGCATATGGTCGAAAACACAACTCATATTATCCGGGGTGTAGTCAATGATCTGGGATCCCATGTACAAGTCGCCGAACGCGACATCGCCACGATCACCAACGCCACAACGTATCTGCAGGATGCTCTTCGCCGGGAACGGACAGAACTACGCCAACTCGAGTTTGCCGTTCATCTATTCAGCCTGTCTAGCGCTATGATGGATGCAATGGATGCCTGCATCGATAATCTCCAACGTTTAGCTGACGCGATATGGGAGGCACAGCGAGGTATTCTAGATCCCAGTTTGCTGTCCACCGAGCAACTACGAGAAGCTGCAAGTCGTGTAAAAAGCTCAACGGCTTTCGACTTCCCCATCACTATGACTGATTTGCATACGAACGATATTTCGACCGTAAGCCATCTTACAACTAAATACCACCAGGGCCGGTTACTAGTGACCCTAACGATACCTTTGCTCGAAACAAAACCGTTCCAACGGTTCCGGTTGTACCCATGTCTAAAATCACAAGATCATCGTGGGAAACCGCAAGGGACAGCTTATATCCAGCCCAGTTTTCCTTATCTCGCTATATCCAACGACCAGGGTAAATTCTTCGCTTTCAACGAAGAGTACTTGAAAACCTGCTTTCAATTGCCTGGTACCTTCGCATGCCCTATCAGAATGGCCCTTCGAGACATTGATGACGAAGAAACCTGCGAGGGCGGCTTGCTCGTCTCACCCACAGTCGAGACACTTACGACCTGTGATATCCGGTTGGCAAAAAACCTGCAAACGCTATGGACCTACCTAGAACATACTAAGGGATGGTTGTATTCCCTAGAGAATCCGGAAACCGTACAAATCCGATGCCGTCAAGGAACCACTGTCTCCATCACTCTTCGAGGAACCGGCATACTCCAATTAGACCCTGGTTGCACTGGCTTTTCGGTACATGTCACATTACCGCCGTCAGACTCAATCTCATCATCGATTGACAACGTTTACCGACCGCCTACTGCACTCAATATCAGTGAGTTGTCACCGCTAGTATCAGAGGCACATAAAAGCCTCGACCCCCTGATACTCACCCCGAAGGCCTCATCGTTGAAAGAACAACTTCATCATGCTGACATCAGCCTCGATGCTGCGGAAAAACATCTCAAGGAGCTATCCAAGAAACAGGAGAGCAGCAAGTAGTACCATAACCACAAAGGTTGGACTTTTGGAAGCATAGGAATTTCAATGGCTACCTTTTTAGGATTAGGCGTCTATGCCCTGCGTAACAGCATCCCGACAATACTCATGGGATGCTACCGGAAGTCCTTCAAATCTCGTCGCACTCGGAATCTCGGAGCCCCTCCAACCACTGGGTAACAATCTGGAGCAGCGCATTCCACCAATGGTGGTGTACCAACCGACTTCCACGAACTCGCCGACAAGCCCGAAACCAGCGGTTACGCTAGTAACATAGAAGACCAACTCACCCCTGGTTGTGACTCGGGGACGAGCCACTTGAATCTCGCGAACTCCATCCCCGCGCTTCAATCTAACAAGGGGGGTGTTATATCCGTATCTCATTTTCTAAGTTCTTTTGTCTTAATTATATATATTTTATACCAAACTATTTCCTTTTTCACTCCAACGCGAACTCGTTTGAACCCTACGTTGCGAAATGACACATTCTTTCCAGCATACGAAACCTCTATTGCAAAACCAATATTCATTCTGGCAATTTCAACTGCGATTTCTTCACAATGCTGAGTCTTGCAACTTGCGATGCGAATGACTTTCAACGAGGACACGGAAGAAGCCTCAGTCGTTCAGTCCTATACCCATTTCGAAAATTGTTGCTCAGCGATAATTAAAATCGCTGACTTACTTAAAAATCAAGAAGCAACCCACCATCGAGTTCCAGCCAAATTAGTCAGTCTCTCGCGAATCTTAGGACTGAGCGGAGCTCGACAGAGGCCAAGGCACTCTGTCCTCTGAGTCTTTTTCCGTGCCCTTGCAAGTTAGTTCCGAGTACGCGTCTTCGATTCTTCGCGATCAAGCATCACTGCCCGAGGGTAAAGTGAGGCACTGAGGTGCAGCGTCTCATTACGCTTCGCAGGCCAATAAGAACTCATTAGTAGTGCGTAGAAACAATTATTCGGTCAACCAACCTCCAAACTACCAAAAATTCAACGTGTAATTTGCGTACGTGAGTGCCATACGATTGCACTGTCTTCGAGGAGACCCGAACGTCTAGCGGCAGCACGGTATCAAATCACAAGTTCACCAACCGTAAGTCCGATCTGCCCGCATTTTATGTAATCGTATTAAATTGTATCGAGTCATCGATCGAATTAATTTACGGAAGAAAACTGCGATAATAACCAAATTGTATCAAAATTGTAATCGTCATTGTCAATTTCTCAGATTTATTATAGCAATACATATATGTATTCTACTACTCATATCCATCAGGAGGATACTCTTTACCTTTATTTTATCCTCCAAATTTCTTTATTTTAACCCAATGGATAGGTGCGCCTAGCGCTTTAATAGCTAACCCGACAAAAATCTTTCGAGATAGTGTTACATCCTAGCGAATGTGCCTTCTCTCGGTTATTCCCAATATGCTCATTTGCCGTTATAAGCTTATTATTAAATGTATAAATCTAAGAATAAGATGAATAACCGCGTAAAAGGGAACGTGCGTACGTTTCGCACGCATATTCAACCCACAGCGATATACGCATGATAGCAGCACCGTCAGTTATCGCCTTTTCCTATACCATCGGCTGTCAACAAGAACAAGATCTCAGGCGAATATTCCAAGAAGAGCTGTCCAACGAACAACCAACCATCACCTCGATCAACAGACTCCAAAAAATCTACGCCGGCCCAACTGCATGGGAACCAAGAAAGCCTCGACCCTAGATTATTTAAACATAACATAAACTAGACGGCTCCGACGAGCTTATAACTCCGACTAAATAATAAGACATCCGATCTCGCAGCGTAGTCCGATATACAAACCTCTCGATATGAGAAGTCACCATAGCCATAAATCGACATAACACAAACCATGCGAATGCTTAGGTCTCTGATATCGAACTCTATATCCCATGCGCTTTTTCGCCGAAACACGGGACAAAGGTCTCCTTCTCTTCATACGCATATTAGTCAGAACCGATGGCCTGAAATAAGGCCACGCACGTGCCTAACGAATCTGTAAAGTATTCGCATACCATACCGCGACCAATCACGCTAATCAACCGATATCTTCACGACCAATGGTCCAATCCCTAAAGAACTAGATGACCAAGTCCACACTCTCCCACGTCCCTTCTCCCACTACTGAACCTCTCCTAATTTTTATATCAAGAAAGACTTCCTTCCTGAAGTCAGTCGCCCGTCAACTACCATCGACTCAAGTTCTTCTATCAAGTCTCAATCTCAGTCTCCCGATAATCTTCATCAAGTTCAATCTCAGTCTCCCGTCAACCATCCCGATAATCTTCATCAAATTCAATCTTAGTCTTCCGTCAACCAACATCGAATCAACTTCTTCTATCAAGTCTTAACCCAGAAGCCTAAAGAATATCTCCGATTATCCTTCATACGAACCGTCTTCATTTTTCGAGTCTCAAAAGTTTTATTTACACTTGTATAATTTCTATCATCGGTCCGTGAATATCAATCTCAATTCATCGACCTTGCGCGCCGTTCATATTTCTATCTACGCGTAGTGCCGTCGTAGTAAACACGTCGAGTATACACACGACCAGCCGAAAATCCTGCGAGCGTCTTACCAGCAATTGTACCAGCGAGCGCACCAGGCCAAGAGCGAAGGCCCTTGTAACGCGAGCGACAACAAACATCCACGCGAGCGAGCGAGCGAGCGAACGACCGAGTGTCAAACACAACGAATGTAAGCTAACTTTACCTTTTCTTTTTGTATCATTCATCGTAAACCTGATTGCGTCAAACCGTCTAGTAATCTTACAATAAACAACATCGTGTCAATCGTACACCAAGTCTGTCGAATTATCCCTCAATTTCGGAACATCGTGTCAATTCCTTAATTCTACTCTTTCCCACGCACTACCCCTTTTTAGCCTCATCCCGTGCTATTGCGCTAGGCGTAGGCAACAAAGAGGGAAACGAAAATATTATGCTCTCATCCCTTCCGGATGTGACATATAAATTTTTGGGGGCTCGTCCGGGATTAGAAAAAAGGGAATGTGCTAATTAATCCAACGTCCATAAGTGATTCGAAAATTTATACATTGGATTTATTACCTGGTTTGGAACCTCCTAAACGATCGACCAAAAAATTACAAAAATTCTCAAAAATCGACAACAAACCCACAAAAACAATGACGACGTTAGGGACAAACCAGTCAATATCCCTAAAAGACGCCATCAGCTGCGTCGCGGAAATAAAAAAAAAGAATATCGCTTTAGCAGAATTCATACCGGTATGCCAAGACTCAATAGAAAATGCGATACGAATTGAACACGAAGTTAAAGCGCGCAACGAATTGCAGTCCACTCTCACTAACCACAAAAGCTTCGTCCCGTCAAAATCAGTAAAATTTTGTAATGTACGCAAAAGAGACAATCATACCACAGAAAATTGTCGATTCGCGACCCTTACCTGCCAAAATTATGAAAATCAAGAACACCATGCCATCGAGTACCAAAGGGTCCTAAATGAACAAAACTCAGTTGTTTGCCAAATATGCAAAAAAATCGGCCATTTAGCAGATAGATGTTTTCAGTTAAAGAACAAAACGCCCAAATCCAAACGACCCGTTTGTCGGTATTGTAAACGGATAGGACACACTATCGAAAACTGCCGTACCCGCGAATATAATAACACGCGAAATGGTCCGAATACCCCTCGGGCAGCCGCGCTGCGAGACCCTACGATCTCAAAGCGTCCGGTCTCGATAATCATTCCACCCGAACCTATCTTACCTACACTATAAACGCAGAAGATTTCGTTAACCTACCCTCGGTGTGTATCGGAGCGCACCGAAAAAAAAAAAATAGCGATGTTAGACAGTGGCGCTATCCCGAACCTCATTAAAAAAACAATACAATTTCGAAACTTTATTCTACATCATACCTGACGAGCTTTGACTCCCTAACCCCGGTTTATTGAGGTCCCAATCGTTTTTTTTTTTTTTTTGCAATAAATTCCAAAATAAATTTCAAGACGGAATGCCTTGAATGTGAAGACAAGGCATGTCCGTTCAAACGAACAAACGAACGCGACGAGGTCGTAGAAATCCCCGCCCGTTCGAAATCTCTTTCCACATTCGAGTCGAAAACCGCACGTTAAAGGAAGGGTATATCCCGCCTTTAAAAATCCGTAAGGGTGTTTACCCCGGCGACTGCCCCGGTACCAAACATCAACGGAAAGGCCCATTTGAAGGTTTTCAACGCCACAAATGACGCCGTACGACTGATCGTGCCGGTCATAAAACTACAGGAATTCGACATCGTGGAAAACAAAAGCAAACAAAAACAAAATCAGATTGCATGACAATCTCCAATTCTAATCCAATTTCTCGCGATGCTAATCCAATTTCTCGCGATGCTGACCCAATTTCTTGCGATGCTAATCCCAATTTCTCGCGATGCTGATCCAAATTTCTCGCGATGCTAATCCTAATTCGGACGTAGATTGCACGACAACTACGCCGGTCCAGAGCCCAGTAGTGGCCAATAAAAAATAAAAATAAATCGACAAACGTCGAATTAAAACTTTGCCAACGCTTCAGTGAGAGCAATGACGAAGAAACACCAAACAAAAAGAAAAAACAAACCCAGATTGCATGACAATCTCCAATTCTAATCCAATTTCTCGCGATGCTAATTCCAGTTTCTCGCGATGCTAATCCAATTTCTCGCGATGCTAATCCCAATTTCTCGCGATGCTAATCCAATTTCTCGCGATGCTGACCCAATTTCTTGCGATGCTAATCCAATTTCTCGCGATGCTGATCTCAATTTCTCGCGATGCTAATCCTAATTCGGACGTAGATTGCACGACAACTACGCCGGTCCAGAGCCCAGTAGTGGCCAATAAAAAAAAATAAATAAAAATCGACAATAACGTCGAAATAAAACTTTGTCAACGCTCCTGTCAGAGCGATGACGAAGAAAAACTAAACAAAACAAAAAGCAAAACAAACCCAGATTGCATGGCAATCTTCAATTCTAATCCAATGTCTCGCGATGCTAATCCCCATTTCTCGCGATGCTAATCCATTTTCTCGCAATGCTAATTCAATTTCTCGCGAGGCTAATCCCAAATTCTCGCGATGCTAATCCAATTTCTCGCGATGCTGATCCAAATTTCTCGCGATGCTGATCTTAATTCGGACGTACATTGCACGACAACTACGCCACTCCAAAGCCCAGTAGTGGCCAATAAAAAAAAATCGACAAAAACGTCGAAATAAAGTTTGTCAACGCTCCAGCGAGAGCGATGATGAAGAAAAACTAAATCAAAACAAAAAGCAAAACAAACTCAGATTGCACGAAAATCTGCGTTTCCAATCCAGTTCCTCTCGAAGCTAACCCAATTTCTCGCGATCATTCTAATCCAAAGTCAGATTGCATGTCAATCTCAAATTCCAGGCAAATTCCTCGTGATCCTTCTATTTCAATCGTAGATTGCATGGCAACTACGATAACCCAGAGCCTGAAAGTGGCCAATAAAAAAAAACTCCGACAAAAACGTCGAAACAAAACCTTGCCATCACTCCAACGAGAGCGACGAGCTAGGAAAATCAAATAAAAAATCCAGAAACGAGGAAAAATCAAAAACAAAAACAAACGAAAAAGAAAAATTGAACAAAAACCCAAACAAAACCAAAACCTAAAAATTAAATCAAAACCGAATCAAAATCAAAACGAGGAACAAAAAGCAAAATCAAAAACGAATAAAACCCAAAACGAAAAAGAAAAATCCAATACGATTCAAAAACAAAACGAAAGAGGAAAACCCAAAATAAAACAAAACCAAAACGGAAAAGAAAAATCCAAAACAATTCAACATCAAAACGACAAAAAGGTTCCAAAAATGAAACAAAACTCGAATCAAATTTCAATCACAAAAGCAAATTCGCGAACGAACGTAAATTCTATCGTCACCTCCAAGTCAATATCGCATATAATGGAAAATTCGAAAATCGCGTTACAACATTTGGCGCGCAAATTAGACCAGACTAGTGATAGCAATGCCGAAAACAAAAATTCAACGACCTTTACTGTTCAAGCAGATGTCCACCCTGTCTCGCGTGAGAAAAATACAAAGATCGTCACCCGCTCTCAAGCCAAGAGCCCTATAGAACAAGTGCACGAATCATGTGGCGACTACGCTAGCATCAAGGCCAACGCGCCTGCAGCCGAACGCGTAGATGCGCACTCCAAAACTCGACACCTTACGCGTCGAATTCGTAAACTCATAAATTACGCAGAGAGTAGCGACGGCGAGACGAAGGCCGACATGGTAAGACCCATACGCACTAGTCGACCCGCGGAGGGCATTGCCCCGAAATCAGCTGAGGGCCCTGACAAGCGCAAAGCACTTCCGATCGCTCGCTCCAAAAACTTCACCAATCCTAATTCCGATAATTCGACAAATTCAGATTTCAACTCTGTCGATTCACAACCCTCCGAAGACAAAGATCCTCCAGCGGAGGAAAGAAAAATATTAGAATTCAAAATTGCAAATTTCATCAATACCAAAGAGTTGTTCCATTTTTGAAACGATAATCCGGTTTATTTCACCAACTCAACGGGTAAGCCGTATGACCCTGGAGGACACAAGGGTGTCCCAAAAACCGATTTCAATCGTTATAAATAAATAATCATAATAATTAACCTGTTTTTCAGATGGCCGTTATCAATCTACTCTGTAACGTTTAACGATATCACCTTTGCAATCGTAACCAGAGAAACATATGAATTTTTTTTTTATTACAGTATTCTCAGTATAGAACATCCGAACTTGTTTATATTAAAAACTCGCGAACTTAGATATAATTGCCTACATGTATTTGAAATTCATATACGTCGCCATTATATTACATTAGAAAAACATTATATTACGATACGCATACGCAACAGTGTAGCAAAGAGCGCCAAATGCTCCAAAACAATTTGTTATTAGTGGTCCAAGCCTCGGACAAATTGTATACAATTTAGGAGAGAAACCGAGTTATATAGCGGTACTTGCTGGCGAAACAGTACACGTTATTCAATATATAAGAGTACAAGTAAATCTGACCAGGTTAAAGAATTTTACCATCAATCTCCTGTCACTCATCGGAACGAAATAAATCTCCTAATTCCTCGAACGCATATATCACCAAAAAACCTCAAACAACCTGCAATTCCTTACTTTCCTCATATTACCTTTTCGGAGACACTTGGTACAAGCTCATCCCTGTTCTGGTCGAAGCCACACCACCTGTAGTCACGAAATCGACGACGAAGTCTACTCGAAGATACACCAACCCAGGATCACCAGCATCATATGGGATCAATTCCAGAAAAATATATCAACAACGGACGAGAACGCATGTTTTCCGTGGAGAAACCCGCTGTCGTAAACAACATGACACGGGTCAACAGTGGTCAAAACAATGTCAGTCAAGAGGAGAAGTTCTTAAATCTCCTGTAAAAGAACAATCTATAACACCAAGCGGACTTCATCTGGAATCACACCTGGGAAAAGTCATTCAATTCGGTACAGCAAGCGCTGGTTTCACCCGAACGTCACTCGTCGTGCGAACGATCAAGGTCCTCGTAGATACGGCGATCCATGCATACAGCCTGCACCCTGTGGACGGCTGGTCAAGTTATCTCGTCGATGCAGTATGGGACTCGGTTACGTACCTCCTGATGCACCTGGCTAAACAACTCAAAAAGTAAACGTCAACGGATGCAGTGCCTGGTCAAGAACTTCATCAACTCGTGTCGGCCCCTCCAGCTGAACCAGAGGGCCAATATCAACGCTGCAGCACATGATCTGTACCCTGTCATCTCCGATCATCCAGAAAACAACCAATCCTCCAAACCGCGTTCCTTCCCTTAAATTCGCACGAGGAGACTTACGATATTCCTGATTATACTAATAATAATTTTTGTTCTCGTCATCGTTCTTTTAGCCTTGTCAAGTAAGAGATAGAGTAAAATAAGTAAATAAGTATCTATGCATGAGGATAAACAAAAAGAAGAAAACACGCACGCTTAAATTTCATAGCAAAATAAAAATATATATATTTTTAATTAAAAAAAACGGAGAACAAAGAAAAACTTCCTCATACAAAGATCTATATATACAATAATAAGATACAAATTCTTTCCTTCTTCTATGGTCTACATAATACTCAAATCCAAAGATTGTATCTACCGACACCACAACCACTCAAGAATAGGCTGATGACGATATTGAGATAACCTTCGGAACATTCATAATAATTGAGCGGGACGCTCAATCTTAAACCGGGGAGGTGTTACATCCTAGCGAATGTGCCTTCTCTCGGTTATTCCCAATATGCTCATTTGCCGTTATAAGCTTATTATTAAATGTATAAATCTAAGAATAAGATGAATAACCGCGTAAAAGGGAACGTGCGTACGTTTCGCACGCATATTCAACCCACAGCGATATACGCATGATAGCAGCACCGTCAGTTATCGCCTTTTCCTATACCATCGGCTGTCAACAAGAACAAGATCTCAGGCGAATATTCCAAGAAGAGCTGTCCAACGAACAACCAACCATCACCTCGATCAACAGACTCCAAAAAATCTACGCCGGCCCAACTGCATGAGAACCAAGAAAGCCTCGACCCTAGATTATTTAAACATAACATAAACTAGACGGCTCCGACGAGCTTATAACTCCGACTAAATAATAAGACATCCGATCTCGCAGCGTAGTCCGATATACAAACCTCTCGATATGAGAAGTCACCATAGCCATAAATCGACATAACACAAACCATGCGAATGCTTAGGTCTCTGATATCGAACTCTATATCCCATGCGCTTTTTCGCCGAAACACGAGACAAAGGTCTCCTTCTCTTCATACGCATATTAGTCAGAACCGATGGCCTGAAATAAGGCCACGCACGTGCCTAACGAATCTGTAAAGTATTCGCATACCATACCGCGACCAATCACGCTAATCAACCGATATCTTCACGACCAATGGTCCAATCCCTAAAGAACTAGATGACCAAGTCCACACTCTCCCACGTCCCTTCTCCCACTACTGAACCTCTCCTAATTTTTATATCAAGAAAGACTTCCTTCCTGAAGTCAGTCGCCCGTCAACTACCATCGACTCAAGTTCTTCTATCAAGTCTAAATCTCAGTCTCCCGATAATCTTCATCAAGTTCAATCTCAGTCTCCCGTCAACCATCCCGATAATCTTCATCAAATTCAATCTTAGTCTTCCGTCAACCAACATCGAATCAACTTCTTCTATCAAGTCTTAACCCAGAAGCCTAAAGAATATCTCCGATTATCCTTCATACGAACCGTCTTCATTTTTCGAGTCTCAAAAGTTTTATTTACACTTGTATAATTTCTATCATCGGTCCGTGAATATCAATCTCAATTCATCGACCTTGCGCGCCGTTCATATTTCTATCTACGCGTAGTGCCGTCGTAGTAAACACGTCGAGTATACACACGACCAGCCGAAAATCCTGCGAGCGTCTTACCAGCAATTGTACCAGCGAGCGCACCAGGCCAAGAGCGAAGGCCCTTGTAACGCGAGCGACAACAAACATCCACGCGAGCGAGCGAGCGAGCGAACGACCGAGTGTCAAACACAACGAATGTAAGCTAACTTTACCTTTTCTTTTTGTATCATTCATCGTAAACCTGATTGCGTCAAACCGTCTAGGAATCTTACAATAAACAACATCGTGTCAATCGTACACCAAGTCTGTCGAATTATCCCTCAATTTCGGAACATCGTGTCAATTCCTTAATTCTACTCTTTCCCACGCACTACCCCTTTTTACCCTCATCCCGTGCCATTGCGCTAGGCGTAGGCAACAAAGAGGGAAACGAAAATATTATGCTCTCATCCCTTCCGGATGTGACAATAGATTAGAAGACTGAACATTTTTAAGTCGTTCAGGAAAATGAATCTCAGCCCGCTCATTAACATTCCGGGCCTAACACCATCGTTTTCGACGCTTAGTGTTGACTATGAAAAAAAATGTATATGTTTGATCGAATTGTAAATGATGGATGTTGTCACCGTAGAATAAAGAATACAAATCATATATATTTTCATCGAAATGTTTATTATTCATTCAAAAAAATCCCTCGCTGACGCTTCGTATACACTCAACCAGCGTTTCACCGATTTTACATTCTCATGGGCGCAGTTCATGTTGCAGGGATGATGGGGACATGTGGAGTTTATGATTTTCGGCAGCTTCTGCAGCGATGGACAGTCCAGAGTCTCCAAGTCGATGACGGTTGTCGCAGGATCCGTGAATCGTGATAGCCATGCGCATTTCTCAAATCCCTTGGCATAGATGATAGGATCTCCATACAAGAGTTCTCGAATTATCTTTCTAGCTGCCTCATATGGTATGCCATTGTGATCCCATCGTAATCCATGGAAATTGCGTTCCAGCCACTTGTTTGTCATTTTGTACTTGGTCGGTAGAGTCCCATGCAAATGGTGCATCGAAGGCGAGCGTCAGCGGTTCAGCATTCTTCTCATGGAGTTTGACGATAAACATTTCCTTCAGGACAAATTCGTTGCCGGGTCTCATGAAGCCCTGCACATCGACGATAAGCTCCATGTTGACTGAAGTGGATGAGAATCATCGGCATGATTTTATACCATTTTTTAAGTCCACCACTGATTGGATTGTACTCTTCGTGAGACGTTCCAGAGACTTCCGAAGACATTCATAAGAAGTTAGAAGACATTCAAGAGACGTTCGAAAACATTCATAAGGCGTTTGAAGACATGCATGAGGGGTTCAAAGAGTTTCAAGAGACTTTCTACGACGTTCATGAGACGCTTGAAGATGTTCGTGAGACATTCAAGAGATGTTTGATGATATTCATAATACGTTTGAAGACATCGATGAGGGGTTCGAAGATGTTTTAGAGACTTTCAACGGCATTCACGAGGGGTTTGAAGACGTTCAAGAAACTTTCGAATCCGTTCAAGAGCCTTTTGACGACATTCATAATACGTTTGAAGACATTCTTGTGGGGTTCGAAGACGCTTGAGAGACTTTCAAAGGCATCCACGAGGGTTTCGAAGACGTTCAAAAGACTTTCGAATACGTTCAAGAGACTTTCAGAGACATTCGCGAGAGGTGCGAAGACGTTCAGAGACTTTCCAAGACATTCAAAAGATCTTTGACAATATTCATAATACGTTTGAAGACATCCATGAGGGGTTCCAAGACGCTTGAGAGACTTTCAAAGACATTCACGAGGCGTTCGAAGACGTTTAAGAGAATTTCGATAGCTATTATAATACGTTTGAAGACATTCATAAGGGGTTCGAAGACGCTTAAGAGAGACTTTCAAAGACATTCACGAGGGGTTCGAAGACGTTTAAAAGACTTTCGACGACACTCATAGTACGTTTGAAGACGTTCAAGAGACTTTCGAATACGTTCAAGAGACTTTCAGAGACATTCGCGAGAGGTGCGAAGACGTTTAGAGATGTTCGAAGAAATTCAAGAGATCTTTGACAATATTCATAATACGTTTGAAGACATCGATGAGGGGTTCGAAGACGATTGAGAGACTTTCAAAGGCATTCACGAGATTTTCGAAGGCGGTCAAGAGACTTTCGATGACTTTCATGATACGTTTGAGTACATTCATGTAAACGCTTAAGAGAGACGTTCAAAGACATTCACGAGGGGTTTGAAGACGTTTAAAAGACTTTCGAATACGTTCAAGAGACTGTCAGAGACATCCATGAGGGGTTCGAAGACGCGTGAGAGACTTTCAAAGGCATTCACGAGAGTTTCGGAGACGTTCAAGAGACTTTCAGAGACATTCGCGAGGGGTGCGAAGACGTTCAGAGACTTTCGACGACATTCATGATACGTTTGAGTACATTCATGAGGGGTTCGAAAACGCTTAAGAGAGACTTTCAAAGACATTCACGAGTGGTTTAAAGACGTTTAAAAGACTTTCAACGACACTCATAATACGTTTGAAGACGTTCAAGAGACTTTCGAATACGTTCAAGAGACTTTCAGAGACATTCATCAGGGGTTCGAAGACGCTTGAGAGACTTTCAAAGGCATTCACGAGGGTTTCGAATACGTTCAAGAGACTTTCGGAGACATTCGCGAGAGGTGCGAAGATGTTCAGAGACTTTCGAAGACATGCAGGAGAGCTTTGAAAATATTCATAATACGTTTGAAGACATCGATAAAGGGTTTGACGATATTTTTGAGACTTTCAAAGACATTCACGAGGGGTTTGAAGACGTTTAGAGACTTTCGAAGACATTCAAGAGATCTTTGACGATATTCATAATACGTTGGAAGACATCGATGAGGGGTTCGAAGACGCTTGAGAGACTTTCAAAGGCATTCACGAGAGTTTCGAAGACGTTCAAGAGACTTTCGACGACTTTCATGATATTCGTTTATATGTTTATGAATGTCTTCAAACGTTTATGAATGTCTTCAAACGTATTTTATAATACGTTTGAAGACATTCATGAGGGGTTCGAAGGCGCTTGAGAGACTTTCAAAGACATTCACGAGAGGTTCGAAGACGTTTAAAAGACTTTCCACGACACTCATAATACGTTTGAAGACATTCATGAGGGGTTCGAAGACGCTTAAGAGACTTTCAGAGACATTCACGAGAGGTGTGAAGACGTTCAGAGACTTTCGAAGACATTCACAAGAGATCTTTGACAATATTCATAATACGATTGAAGACATCGCTGAGGGGTTAGACGACGTTTTAGAGACGTTGAAAAGACTTTCAACGACATTCATGATACGTTTGAAGACATTCATGAGGGGTTCGAAGCAGTGCAGCTAGATCGCGCGCAAAAGTTACCTCCTCTCTAGCCTCTTGCGCGCCCATCGCCCAATCATAGTAGCGCGTGTCCGTGAGCGAGCGACGCTCGGACGTCTTCGGAAAGAGCCGAGCGCCATCGAAGTTTCCCGACCGCGCCTTCGGCAGCTACGCTAATCCATGGACGCTGAGCACGTTCATGTGCGGCCAAGCCGAAACGAAGGCGGCGAGGGAAAAATCAATCTGAGCACGACTCGCGCGTGACGTCACCCGACGGCACGAGCGAGGCTTTTAGATCATTTCAATGCTTATTTAGCTCTTGATTCTCTGCGTTATTAATGTATACAAAAAAATGTTCGCACACTCTGATGGCTTATTTTTTTGGTTTATACGTTAATTTAAATATAATAATAAATCTACATTACAACTTATTTATCTTCTAAAATATTGTTTACGCTTTACTCATACCCGTCCTTATGCCAAATAAATTATAATTCATAAAAGTAAGCGGAAATATATTTATATTCATATTATTATATTAATTTTCCTAGTTCGTATATGAAAACTTTCAATGAAAAACACAAAAAAACTTCAAAACCTTAGATATCAACGAACCAAGAACATACATCTTCACATTTTCAATCATAACGAGTTTTTAAGAACAATATCATCACAAACACATCTGAACCAAAACAATATACATCACCTAAATTATCAAAACATAAATCAAACAATACACAATTACAACATCTTATACTCAACTCTTACTAATAGACGACATGATACAAATAATCATTTTTCCACTGATCCTCTGAGTAATATAAATTCGACAATCACATTAAGTAAAACGAAAGAATGTCTTATAAATCTCTCCAACATTGATATTCCGCTACACATTTCCACATTCTTGTCTCTAGGTGAAAAGTTTTGTTTTCCTTACCTCAAACTCCCAAACATAAAAACTCATATCCACAAATCAATCTCCGAACTTGAGTCCAAATTAGATTTTTCACTCGACAAACCTAGACAAGTCGAAATTAGAACCAGATTCACTAACATTTTAAACAAAATAAATATTCCAACATCATTTTCCAACCCTAATCAAATTATAAAACACACGTCCTCATTCTTAAAAAACAACCCTCAACTTTTAGTTACACGAGCTGACAAAGGAAATTCAACAGTCATTCTTAACAAATTAGATTACATTCCAAAAACTCATAATTTACTCGCAGATTCCTCAACTTACAAATTAACAAATAGAAATACCATCAACAGTCTACAAAAAGGCATTAACAATATTCTTTCCAGATGAAAAACCCTAAAAATCATTGATGAAACAAAATACAAATACTGAAAAGCTGAAAATTGCATCCTATCTCGGCTCTATTGTCTGCCAAAAATTAATTAAAATAATTATCCACTTCGTCCAATAGTATCATCAATAAATATTCCAACACATGAACTAGCTGAATTTATACAATCTAAACTTTCTAAATTAATCAATACGACTAATTCACACGTCAAAGATAGTTTCCACCGAAAACATTCACTTTCTAACATCTCAATTCCACTCAACTACAAATTGGTCTCGTTTGACGTTGTTTCTCTCTATACCAACATCCCATTACATATTGTTATTCAAAGCCTTCAAAGAAGATGAAATCTATTTTCAAAAACATTTCCTTTAAACGAAATAATTAAAGCCATAGAATACATCATGTTCTCAACTTTCATTACATTTCAAAATAAAATTTATCAACAAATCTCAGGGTTATCACTGGGCTCACCTCTGGCTCCAATACTATATAACATCGTCATGATTGATCTTAAAACAAATGGTCTGGAAAAATAAAAATTTTCATTACCACTATATAAAAGATATGTTGATGATATTATTATTGCTCTACCAACAGACAGAATTGAATTCACCAAAAAGATTTTTAACTCATATAACTCAAAATTACAATTTACATCAGAAAATGAAGTAGATAAAAAAATCCCGTTTCTTGATATAGTTTTAATCCATAAACAAAATTCAATTGTCACAAATTGGTATAGGAAACCAACCTGGTCAGGCAGATTCACACATTTCTTTTCACACCACCCACTTTTCCAAAATAAGGCCATAATTTACATGCTAGTTGACAGAGCAATAAAATTATCTCATCCTTCATTTCACAAAGAAAACCTCAAACTTATTAGTAACACGATGAAACAAAATTGCTATCCGATCTCTTTCACAGAAAAAAATAATAAAACATCGGCCTTCCACACTCAAGAATCAAAGAAAGAATAACAACAATTTTGATTCTTCCAGACTAATAAATGTTCCTCACACAAAAAACATCCATCATCAACCAATGCGTCTTTTCGAACAATACAACATAACATTAGTCACAAACAATAAACACAACATTTCATCGATTACTGGCTCCACCAAAGACGAAATAAATAACAACCAAAAATCGAAAATAGTTTACAAAATCGATTGTAACGATTGCAATGCCACATACATCGGCCAAACCAAAAGATACCTTGAATCCAGAATAAAAGAACATAAAAATAGCCCTAAACATACTACCACAATACACACAGCCTTAGCACAACATGCAATAGAACAAAAACATGACTTTCAATTCGACAATGTAAAAATTTTAAACAATGAAAATTGGCTCAAAAAAGACTAATCCTAGAAATGATCCAAATTAAGGCACACTCCAACGCCATAAATTTTAGAACTGACATACAAAAACTAAGCTCGATCTATAACTCTATTATATAACTATTAAAATATGTTACAATACTTTACTTGGGATAACAATTTTAAAATTATTGACACTATAATTTAATTTTAAATACTCTTAACATGACGCACCAATTTTATTTCTCTTGACACGTCAATGCCTAAAGGATCTTTCTCCCCCGATTCGCAAAATAAAGACTCTAATAAGCTTCATGAAATGAAATACACCACTCAGTTTCTCTCGAACTCTCCGTGATCACACAACTCAATATGTAACTGAGAAATGTAAATTTCGAGTTTTTGTTTATTTTGGAAGAACATTTTTAAAATCTTAAACTCAATAGGTAATCATCACAGTCATTTGATACTTTAGTAAAATTTCTTTTAAATCAATCACGTACATTACATTTTCACAACTAAAACACAAAATTTTCTGATAATTATTAATCCCTTAAAGATGATAAAAAAAACGATAAATTCTTCCATCTATTGAGTATACTCCAGCAAAACAGTATTTACTTCCATAAATACTATCTTTTGAAATAACCTTCCAAATATAAGCAAAAGCTAGAAACATCAACAACACCGAGGTTAGTCGTTTCTCATATTTCATTTCTTTATAACTCCATAGTACAATAAACCACACTCTCACACATCACTCATTTCAAACACCGATGAATAAGAAGAATTAACGCAATACAAGAACTTATGCATATCAAATCAATATAACTGTAACCAAAACAGAATTAACATAACAGTTATACAAAACGACACAACAATTTTATAACGCAATCATAACATAAAACATTCGTGTGTTTAATTCCTTCAAACTTGATTTGTAAAAGTCGTGTATCATAATTTATAGAGAAAAATATAATTTCTGAAGAGGACCCGAACCAAAGGGTCGAAACGTGAGAAAGGATCATTTATTTCCATCGCAGACCTTGGAAAACCTCTATTGGCCGGACTGAAGCCGAATCTTCAACTAGCAACTTCTCATCAACACGGCCGCACACATTTTGACTCATTAATTCTCATACTTTCATCAAGCGATAAAGCATTATCCCCAAAAACAAACCAATCATCCATCCGGCCGCGAATCGTCAGTACCAGAAAGTGCACATATTCTACAAGCGATGAGATGGTCCCGTTGGTAGCGTTCCTGACTTCGGTCTGCAGGGGCGCGGGAACGTCCCCGCGCTCAGTATTTCTTTTTTTAATTTATTATTACTATTCATTATTATTTGATTAGTTATCATTATTATTTTAATTAGTTATCTTATAGTGTCGAAAAATTTATCGCGCACTCCGACCGTTTATTTTATTGGATTGTACGTTGATTTAAATGTAATAATAAATCTAAATTACAATTCATTCATCTTCTAAAAAATCGTTTACACTTTACTTACACCCGTCCCTATGCCAAAAAAAATTGTAATTCATAAAAGTAAGCGGAAATATATTTATATTCGTATTATTATATTCATTCTCATACTTTCATCAAGCGATAAAGCATCATCCCCAAAAACTAGTCAATCATCTATCCGGCCGCGAATCGTAAGTGCCAGAAAGTGCATTTTTAACACACGCGATAAGACGGTCCCGTTGGTAGCGTTCCTAGCTTAGGGGAGCGGGATCGTTCCCGGCGCTCAGTACTTATCTGTTTTTTTTTAATTATTAATTTCGTTTTGTATGGGATGAATTGTTTATTCGTGAAACACGCTCATTGACAGAACATTATTCTGTAAATAGGAAAACTGCTCATGATCTTTTACGATTAAATTTTTTTTGTTCTGTCAATGGTGAGTGTTCACAAATAAACAATTCACCCCATTACGATGAAAATTACCTGTAAATCTAAAAACATACAAAAATGTCACTTTCTGGCACTTACGATTCGCGGCCGGACTTTACGATTGACTGGTTTTTGGGGATAATTTGGGGATGAAAGTATATGAGAATGAATATAATAATACGAATATAAATATATTTCTCCTTACTTTTATGAATAACAATGTATTTGGCATAGGGACGGGTGTGAGTAAAGCGCAAACCATTTTTCAGAAGATTAATAAGTTGTAATTTAGATTTATTATTGCATTTAAAGTAACGTACAAACTAATAAAATAAGCGGTCGGAGTGCGCAATAAATTTTTCGACACTAAAAGATAACTAATTAAAATAATAATGATAACTAATAAAAATAATCAAATAAGAATTAATAGTAATAATGATTTTTGGAAAAGCACAGAGCGCGGGGAACGATCCCGCGCCCTTGCGGACCGAAGCCAGGAACGCTACCAACGAGACCATCTAATCGCTTGTAGAATATGTGCACGTTCTGGTACTGACGATCCGCGGCCGGATGGATGATTGGCTTGTTTTTGGGGATAATGCTTTATCGCTTGATGAAAGTATGAGAATTAATGAGTCAAAGATGTTTGCGGCCGTGTTGATGACAAGTTGCTAGTTGAAGATTCGGCTTCAGTCCGGCCAATAGAGGTTTTCCAAGGTCAGCGATGGAAATAAATGATGCTTTCTTACGTTTCGACCCTTTGGTTCGGGTCCTCTTCAGAAATTATATTTTTCTCTATAAATGTTGATACACAAATTTCACAAATCAAGTTTAAAATAATTAAATACACGAATGTTTTATGTTATGATTGTGTTATAAAATTGTTGTGTCGTTTTGTATAACTGTTATGTTAATTTTGTTTTGGTTATAATTATATTGATTTGATATGCATAAGTTCTTGAATTGCGTTAATTCTTCTTATTCATCGGTGTTTGAAATGAGTGATGTGTGAGAGTGTGGTTTATTGTACTATGGAGTTATAAAGAAATGAAATATAAGAAACGACTAACCACGATGTTGTTGATGTTTCTAGCTTTTGCTTATATTTGGAAGGTTATTTCAAAAGACAGTATTTATGGAAGTAAATACTGTTATGCTGGTGGATACTCAATAGATGGAAGAATTTATCGTTTTTTAGCGTTTTTTATCATCTTTAAGGGATTAATAGTTATAAGAAAGTTTTGTATTTTATTTGTGAAAATTTAATGTCGTGATTGATTTAAAAGAAATTTTACTAAAGTATCAAATAACTGTGATGATTATCTATTGAGTTTAAGATTTTTTAAATTTTCGTCAAAAATAAACAAAAACTCGAAGTTTACATTTCTCAGTTACATATTGAGTAGTGTGATCACGGAGAGTTCGCAAGAAACTGAGTGGTGTATTCATTTCGTGAAGCTTTTTGGAGTCTTTATTTTGTGAATCGGGGGAGAAAGATTCTTTAGGCAGTGACCTGTCAAGAGAAATAAAATTGGTGCGTCATGTTAAGAGTATTTAAAATTAAATTACAGTGTCAATAATTAAAAAATTGTTATGTCAAGTAAAGTATTGTAAAATATTTTAATAGTTATATAATAGGGTTATAGATCGAGCTTAGTTTTGTATGTCAGTTCTAAAATTTATAGCGTTCGAGTGTGCCTTGATTTTGATCATTTCTAGAATTAGTCTTTTTTTAGCCAATTTTCATTGTTTAAACTGTTTACATTGTCGGATTGAAAGTCATGTTTTTGTTCTATTGCATGTTGTGCTAAGGCTGTGTGTATTGTGGTAGTATGTTTTAGGCTATTTTTATGTTCTTTTATTCTGATTTCAAGGTATCTTTTGGTTTGGCCGATGTATGTGGCATTGCAATCCTTACAATCGATTTTGTAAACTATGTTCGATTTTTGGTTGTTATTTATTTTGTCTTTGGTGGAGCCAGTAATCGATGAAATGTTGTGTTTATTGTTTGTGACTAATGATATGTTGTATTGTTGGAAAAGACGCATTGGTTGATGATGGATATTTTATTTGTAACGAACATTTATTAGTCTGGAAGAATCAAAATTGTTGTTATTCTTTTTTTGATGGTTGATTGTGGATGGCCGATGTTTTATTATTTTTCTGTGAAAGAGATCGGATAGCAATTTTGTTTCATCGTGTTACTAATAAGTTTGAGGTTTTCTTTGTGAAATGAAGGATGAGATAATTTTATTGCTCTGTCAACTAGCATGTAGATTATGTCTTTTTTTGGAAAAGTGGGTGGTGTGAAAGAAATTTATGAATCTGCCTGACCAGGTTGGTTTCCTACACCAATTTGTGATAATTGAATTTTATTTATGGATTAAAAGTATATCAAGAAACTGGATTTTTTTATCTACTTCATTTTCTGATGTAAATTGTAATTTTGAGTTATATGAGTTAAAAATCTTTTTGGTGGATTCAATTTTATCTATTGGTAGAGCAATATTAATATCATCAACATATCTTTTATATAGTGGTAACGAAAATTACAATTTTTCCAGACAATTTGTTTCAAGATCAATCATGACGATGTTAGATAGTATTGGAGCCAGAGGTGAGCCCATTGGTAACCCTGAGATTTGTTGGTAAATTTTATTTTGAAATGTAAAGAAATTTGAGAACATGATGTATTCTATGGCTTTAATTATTTCGTTTAAAAAAAATATTTTTGAAAATAGATTTCATCTTCTTTGAAGGCTTTGAATAACGAGTTGTAATGGGATGTTGGTATAGAGAGAAACAACATCAAACGAGATCAATTTGTAGTTGAGTGGAATCGAGATGTTAGAAAGTGAATGTTTTAGTTGGAAACTATCTTTGACGTGTGAATTAGTCGTATTGATTAATTTAGAAAGTTTAGATTGTATAAATTCAGCTAGTTTATGTATTGGACTATTTATTGATGATACTATTGGACGAAGTGGATAATTATTTTTATGAATTTTCGGCAGACAATAGAGACGAGATAGGTTGCAATTTTCAGCTTTTAAGTATTTGTATTTTGTTTCATCAATGATTTTTAGGGTTTTCTATCTGGAAAGAATATTGTTAATGCTTTTTTGTAAACTGTTGATCGGATTTCTATTTGTTAATTTGTAAGTTGAGGAATCTGCGAGTAAATTATGAGTTTTTGCAATGTAATCTGATTTGTTAAGAATGACTGTTGAATTTCTTTTGTCAGCTCGTGTAACTACAAGTTGAGGGTTGTTTTTTAAGAATGAGGACGTGTGTTCTATAATTTGATTAGTGTTGGAAAATAATGTTGGAATATTTATTTTGTTTAAAATTTTAGTGAATCTGGTTCTAATTTCGACTTGTCTAGGTTTGTCGAGAAAAAAATCTAATTTGGACTCAAGTTCGGAGATTGATTTGAGGATATGAGTTTTTATGTTTGTTTGTTTTAATGTGTTTGAGTTTGTTTGTGTTTGTGTTTGAGTTTGTTTTAATGTGTTTGAGTTTGTTTAATGTGTTTGAGTTTGTTTTAATGTATTTGAGTTTGTTTGGGTGCGCACCCAAACAAACTCAAACACATTTCACCAAACGTCACCTTCGTCATTTCACCAAGTGAAACGTCATTTCACCAAGACATCGATGTCTTCAAACGTGCGCACCCAAACAAACTCAAACACATTTCACCAAAACTGAAAATCCCAAACAAACCCAAACACATTTTACCAAAACTGTGAAAATCCCAAACAAACCCAAACAATTCCAGCGAAACTCAAACGTCATGAATATCTTTGGTTTATGGATGTCGTCGAATATCGTATCAGGAATGTCGTCATAAGTCTCTTGAACGTCTTCAAACCGCTGGCGAATGGCTTTGAAAGTCTCTTAAGCGTCATCGAAATGCTCATGAATGTCCTCAAACGTATTGTGAATGTCGTCAAAAGTCTCTTGAACGTCTTCGAACGTCTCGTGAATGTCTTTGAAAATCTCTTGAACGTGTTCAAACCGATCGCGAATGTCTTTGAAAGTCTGTTCAGCGTCTTCGAAACACGCATGAATGTCTCCAAACGTATTATGAATGTCCTCGAATGTCTCTAAAACTTCGTCGAACCACTCATTGATGTCTTCAAACGTATTATAAATATTGTCAAAGATCTCTTGCATGTCTTCGAAGGTCTCTGAAGGTCGTCGCACCTCTCATGAATGTCTTTGAAAGTCTCTCAAGCGTCTTCGAACCCCTCATGAATGTCTTCAAACGTATTATGAGTGTCGTCGAAAGTCTTTTGAACGTCTTCGCACCTCTCGCGAATGTCTCTGAAAGTCTCTTGAGCGTATTCGAAAGTCTCTTGAACGTCTTCAAACGTATTATGAGTGTCATCGAAAGTCTTTTAAACGTCTTCGAACCCCTCGTGAATGTCTTTGAAAGTCTCTCAAGCGTCTTGGAACCCCTCCTGGATGCCTTCAAACGTATTGTGAATATTGTTAAAGATTTCTTGAATGGCTTGGAAAGTCTCTGAACGTCTTCGCACCTCTCGCGAATGTCTCTGAAAGTCTCTTGAACGTATTCGAAAGTCTCTTGAACGTCTTCGAAACCCTCGTGGATGCCTTTGAAAGTCTCTCAAGCGTCTTCGAACCCCACAAGAATGTCTTCAAACGTATTATGAATGTCGTCAAAAGGCTCTTGAATGTCTCATGAACGTCGTAGAAAGTCTCTTGAAACTCTTTGAACCCCTCATGCATGTCTTGAACCGCCTTATGAATGTTTTCGAACGTCTCTTGAATGTCTTTACACGTCTTATAATTGTCTTCGGACAAACCCCTCTTGAATGTCTTCGACAGTCTCTCTTAAGCTTCTTCGAACCACTCATGAATGTCTTCACACGTATTATGAGTGTCTTCAAATGTCTCTTGAACGAATTCGAAAGTTTTTTGAACATCTTCCAACCCCCCGTGAATGTCTTTGAAAGTCTCTTAAACGTCTTCGAACTCCTCATCGATGTCTTCAAACATAATATGAATATCGTCACAGATCTTTTGAACGTCTTCGAACCTCTCATGAAAGTCTTTAAACGTTTTCGAAAGTCTCTTGAAGGTCTCACGAACATCTTCAAACGTCTCATGACGTTGTAGAATGTCTTTTGAAACTCTTTAAACCCCTCATGCATGTCTTCAAACGCCTTATGAATGTTTTCGAACGTCTCTTGAATGTCTTCGAACGTCTTATGAATGTCTTCGGAAGTCTCTGGAACGTCTCACGAAGAGTACAATCCAATCAGTGGTGGACTTAAAAATTGGTATAAAATCATGCCGATGATTCTCATCCACTTCAGTCAACATGGAGCTTATCGTCGATGTGCAGGGCTTCAAGAGACCCGTCAACGAATTTGTTCTGAAGGAGATGTCTATCGTCAAACTGCATGAAAAGAAAGCTGAACCGCTGACGCTCACCTTCGATTCACCAGTAGCATGGGACTCTACCGACCAAGTACAAAATGACAAACAAGTGGCTGGAACGCAATTTCCATGGACTACGATGGGATCACAATGGCATACCATATGAGGCAGTTAGAAAGATAATTCGAGAACTCTTGCATGGAGATCCTATCATCTATGCCAAGGGATTTGAGAAATGCGCATGGCTATCACGATTCACGGATCCTGCGACAACAATCATCGACTTGGAGACTCTGGACTGTCCATCGCTGCAGAAGCTGCCGAAAATCATAAACTCCAAATGTCCCCATCATCCCTTCAACATGAACGGCGCCCATGAGAATGTAAAATCGGTGAAAAGCTGGTTGAGAGCATACGAAGCGTCAGCGAGGGATTTTTTTGAATGAATAAAAAACATTTCGATGAAAATACATATGATTTGTATTCTTTATTCTACGGTGAAAACATCCATCATTTACAATTCGATCAAACATATACATTTTTTTCATAGTCAACACTAAGCGTCGAAAACGATGGTAAGACGACTGTGGTGCAAACAGTTCGATGATGGTGTCCCAACGATTTTAGTCTTTTTTTCTGCCTCAGAGACGATGGAACGCTGTTGTATTCCCCGCAACTGCATGTACCCATTTGCGCGCGAATCGCAGCATACGCTCGATGATGCGACCAGCCGTTCGACGATGCATGCAGAGTTGACCATCCCGTGCCACTTGCAGCATACCCTCGAACATTGTCGGATCTTGGTCGAAGGCCTTCACAAGTCGCGACGGTAAGAAGACAGAGAACTCATCCGCGATGTCTGCGATGTAGCGTTTCCCAAATTTGGTTTGAACGGCCCTTATGTCGGAGATTAGTCGTTCCGACTTAACGGGGAGTTCTAACAGCTTCTTCGTTGGGAGGAATTCCGCCATCCGGCCGACTTTGTTGATACTCGAGAGATCCATTTTCCGCGCGCTTTCAAAGTTCTTTTAGATGTTGATAGTGCAGTGGAATAGTGCAGTGTAAGCTTGGTCCACAAAAATATAATCTCCCTCGTAAGCCTCCCACTCAATTTTTCAAACCTCTCCCCTCTTTTCCAATCGTGAAAAACAGGTTCGAACACGTTCGAAGTACCGTGGAGAATTTTCCCCAGACATTTTTTTCACGCTCCCGAAAAACAGGTTCACAGTATTTTTTACACTCCCGATGTTGAGGTCGGGGGCCATCGATGTGATCTTTTATCTGTGGCATATGCTCCAAGCATGGAAGATATGATATCACTTCACTGTCATTCCGATGATGTTCTGGCAAACGATCCCACCATAAGCCAATATATTTACCCCAATATTTTAGGAGCATGACCTTTGGAACCTGTTCGAGCTCGTTTTTGGTCAAGTCCAGGGGGTGCTTGGCCGGATGCACTGCGTACACACCCGCACATGCGAACATCTTGACGTTATATTTCGGAATGGAGACCTCGACTTTTCAAGAGCTGCGCTCAAGTGGTCCATCCACGGTCACAGCCTTTGATCTCTAAACGCTTCTCCAAGAAACCTGTCAGGCCCTGTCTCGAGTGTCGGCGAGCTTGGAAACGAGGCGGATGCAATAGACGCACACACACACACACACAGATCGACGGCGGATTCCCCCCCCCCCCCCCCTCTCCCCCGCCACCGCCGCCAGACGCTTCTCGGACCACATGACTCCGCGCCACATAGGCCTCTCTGTGACGTCACGCCCGGCGACCTCCCCTCGACGGTGGCGCCACCTTGGCTTGACCACTCTTGACGCGGCATCTCCCCGTGGGTCAGAACCCCCCCTAGTACATCTACTGGAACCGAATTTCGGCTGAAATTTGGCATACACCTTCCTTTTCATATTATAAGATACCCCCTAAAAGGATTTTTGACGACACGCCATAGTTGTCGAGATATCGATTTTTGAAAGTTATTTTTTTCATCGCGCGCCTGCTATATCCATAGCTGACGGGCTCAGCTATCGCTATGGCCTATCGCGCTCTCCGCTTTGTGCGGATCTTCGTCTTGTGTACCGCCCCCCCCCCCCCGCCCGCCGCGAAATCCGGTCGCATTGTCGTTTTTTGGTGTTATGCTGGTTTTTGGTTTTCACGTTTGATGCAGAATTTATTGGTACCCAAATATTTAGATGAATTTATAAAAATGTATTAGTCCCCAAACTCGGATATGTGGAATCGTAGGGTGCGTAAAACTCTCGGGTGGGCGCAGGGCACCTCGGATGGGTGTGTGGAATCGCGGGGTGCGTAGACCACTGCGGCGGCCGCAGAGCACCTCTTCCATTTTTTCTTCGCCTTTCGTTTATTGATTTTGGTTTTTTTATTCGATTTTTTTTTAATTGATTTGATTTTTTTTCTTTCATTTTGTGATTTTTTCTTTCATTTTTTCGATTATTTAAAAGTTTTTTTCTCTGATTGTTTTGTTTTTTTTTGTTACTTTATAATTTTTAATTCGTATCATCCGTATAAAAAAGCGAAAGATGGAGTCCCGAGCGCAGGCACCATTACAACGTATCCGTAAAAATGAGAATTCGCTATATGAGGTTTAACACCATAAGCGCGCCGGTCGTGGAAACGTTGGAGAGGGGGTTTCTCCAAACAAACTCGACGAAGATCCGGACAAAGCGGAAGGCGCGATAAGATATATAAGTATAGCCGTAGCAGAGCTCGTCAGCTATAGGTATGGTAGGCGGGCGATGAAAAAAATAACTTTCAAAAATCGATATCTTGAAAATTCTGGCGAGTCGCCAAAAATCCCTTTAAGTGATATCTTGTAATATTCAGAGGACGGTGTAGGCCAATTTTCAGGTCGAAGTTCGGTTTCCGCTTTTCGGAAGTACACCCATTCATTTAATGTATATTCCAATCCGCAGTACGGCCACACATACATGTCGAGCTCGATCGGACGGGAAAACGCACTTTTCCCCTACCCAGCTACCCATTCGTGTGCACGCTGACTGCGATACCGACTTCAGCGGTCACGGACTCGCGCGGCTACAAGGGAATCTGCAACCTCCACAGAGGCGATGATCACGAAATCATATTCCCGAACTCACCGCCGCGATTTAGCGCCATTTCCGAGGCACGCCGAAAACAGAGATTAGTAGGGAGATGTACAACGCTCCCCTTTTCGGCGTGCCTCGGCAATGGCGCTAAATCGCGGCGGCGAGTTCGGGAATATAATTTTTTGTGCATCACCTCTGTCGAGGTTGCAGATTCCCTTGTAGCCGCGCGAGCCGTGAGCACCGCTCAAGTCGATATCGCAGTCAGCGTGCACACGAATGGGAATCTCGGTGGGGGAAAAGTCTCTGCCCCTCGCTCACTCGACAGGCGAACGGAGCGAGGTTTTCCGTCCGATCGAGCTCGACATATCTGTGGCCGTACTGCGGATTGGAATATGCATTAAATGAATTACAAAGAGAAAAACATGTATACAGAAAATTGCTTTCTCTCGGTTGGCCGTTTATGCCGAGAATGCGGGTTAAAAAAATTAACGACGAACCGCGTTGAACAATAAAAAACGCCGAAACGACCGTGGAAGGTTCAAAACGAAATCTTGAGCCTTTGCCGCGGTCGTTACGGGTTTTTTTTTCAACAGTAAACATTATGAATAAGCGTGTATCATAAATGTTTTTCTATCCTCAATGAGCGTCGTGGCTGAGTTGGCAGTGTGACGAATTGACGATGCTTGCGGTCCGGGTTCCGTCCCTGGTTAATCGACTTTTTTTCATCTATTTTTTTTCTTCATTTTATATTCAAAAAATTTCGAACTTACTCTCGCTTTAGCTATTCTCGCATATCCAGGCATTATTTATGATATTTAATTCATATATGTTTAATTTTAAAAAAGACATTGGCTACCGGGGATCGAACCCGCGTCGTCTGCACTCAGAGCCCGCACGCTGATATATCAACCGCGAGGCTCTTGTGACTCCAAACCTACCTTACGTATACACACTTTTCCAACCTTAAAAAAAACTCGCTGCATACCAATTGCATATTGTTTTTATGACCCCAAAGTATTATTGAAGACAAATGAAAACGATTTTTCCAAATTCCTAGAGTGGTGTTATCCCTTAAAGAAAAGAAATTGATTTTTTGATCGTTGTAAATGTATATCCCCTCTTAAAGACTTTACGGCGTCTGGCCACCTTGGCCGATCGAAAAATGGGTATATAAAAAAAGTAATAAACTCGAAAGTATGGGCCAGAATATTTTTATTTTTTTACACAACGTCAGAAAGGACTTTGAGAATAACGTTAATAAATTTCCATTCAAAATATTAAAAAATGGCGCCGTTATGCACATTGCCGCGGAGGCCCTCCGCACGATACGCGCGGTCGTTGTCACAGCTGTTACCCGGTCATGACACATCCGCAAAAAAAAATCAGCTCATTCGTGAGTATTGTCGCTACAATGTAGCGTGGCGGTTTTTTCCTCGACCATTAAAAAAATTATGGTGAGCCGAAGAAAAAAAATTATATTTTTCACCGAAATTATGGCTCACCAAAAATTTTTTTAATGGTCGAAAAAAACCGCTACGCTACATCGTAGCGATACTACTCACGAATGAGCTGATTGTTTTTTTTTCAGATCTGACATGACCGCGTAACAGCTGGGACAACGACCGCGCGTATCGTGCGGAGAGCCTCCGCGGCAATGTACATAACGACGCCATTTTTTAATTTTTTGAACGGAAATTTATTATCGTTATTCTTAAAGCCCTTTCTGACGTTATTTAAAAAAATAAAAACATTCCGGCCCATACTTCCGAGTTCATTATTATTATTTTTAATATGCCCATTATTCGGTCGGCCAAGGTGCCCAGACGCCTTTAAAGAATCTCGTACGTGTTAGCGAAAACGGGCAGAAAATTATGAAGCAACTCGTCCACTTCTTTGATGTTCGCTATTTTGCATCATCGCTCGTTTGCCTATCTGAGATCTACACTTTTGAAGTTTGTATCCTCGATATATATGTCTTTTTGCTATAGATGGTATTACCAATGATAGATACTCACGTCTTTCCATTTCGGAGATATGGATGTTCTAGATTGTTTGAACCTGTATTTGTATGACACAAACAGCAGACAATCTGAATACACGTTCTCGAATAAATAATCCTTTGGTGCAATAGTTATTCAATATTGTCAGCGGGCGAAGGATCAAATTTTGAATAATTTACAGTTCTTCAGTTTGAGTTTATAATTCTGTCATTTCGCAATCTTTGTCGTTCTATATTTGGCCTTTCAAAGTTTTGACCCCCATCCCAATGTGAAATGTGTTGAAAAAAATGCCGAAACACACTTATCCAATGTGAAATGTGTTTTAAAAAAAATGCCGATCGAGAAAGACTCAAAGTTCTCTTCGAGCCTTTCTCGATCGTTTCGGCACTTTTCTTCAACAATTTTTTAAATTAATTTTCTAAGGGGAAAAGTAAAAACTTCGTTCCGTATTGGGGGAAACATTTATTTTCTTTGTCATATTTTCCAATACTGTTTGCACCAAAATTTGGAACGCCCGCTCGCTTTGACAGCCCCGGATCTAAGGGGGGGGGGGGCAAACCGGGGTACCTGCCCCGGGCGGCAATTTAAGGGGGCGCCAAATTCTTGTGTTTGAAAAAACTTGTTTCACTAAAGCGCCTAACATCCAGGGCGCTTTGGTGAGTTTCAATGGCGTCGTGAACCTAGCTATCGAAAATAAAACTGCCTAGGGGACGAACTTTGATGAGGTATTCTTATAGGCGTCTTTTGAAAAACTGCTCGTGTTATAGCTCAACAAGTTACTGATCGATCTGGCTGATATGTTGCCAGATTTCTCACTACAAGACTATGGGAAGGATATACCTAAAGTTTCAAGGTTATCGCGTAAATAAATTACTCTTTCGGAGTAAAAATTGTCGAGAAAATGGTAAAAAAATATGAACATTTGATTACAAGGCCTACTTAATTTTCAATTTTATACCTTTAATATTTTTATAGGTATATCCTTCCAATAATGTTAGAGTGAAAAACCGACAAAAATTTCAGCCAGATCGATCAATAACTTTTTGAGCTATACCATGAGCAGTTTTTCAAAAGACCCCTAATGGAATACCTTATAACGCCGCTATTTTGTTTTGTTTGAAAAAGAAAAAAAGTTTTACCACCTGAAAGTTGTAATAAGATAATGTCAACATTTTAAAATGATGCGATTATCTTATCACATTTTTTAAAAAATCATGAAAAATGACTCATCTTCGGGCGTCTAAAGAGTTCTCCCCCCTTAATCTTAATAAATAATAAAGAAATCTCCCCCCTTAATCTCAAATGCTGGAGGGGAGGGGCGCCAATGTCAAGTTGCCCCGGCTCGGAAAAATCGTAGATCCGGGGCTGCGCTTTGAGCAACTTCAACATGCGTCCAGCGGGGCAAACGACTGCGTGATCGGTCGCGTCGACGATACCCGCGGCGTCCTTGCTGCGGCCGCTCCCCTCGCTCGCGCTGCTGTTCTTTCGATGGCCTGCCCTCCTCGCACCCTTGGGCTCGCTCGGGTGGCTCTTGCCGCTGCGGCTGCTGCTGACGACCACTTTTCTTTTTGTTGCGGCGCCAAAATGTCTCCTTTGTAACTGTACAAAATAAATAATAAAATGTACAAATAAAATGCATTACTCACACAAATTAAGGGATATTTAAAAAATTCCGAATTTTTGGCTGATTTTCAAGAAGGGATAACTCGGAGAAAAATGGTCGTACAGAAAATAAAAAAAAAGGAAATTATAGCTTCAAGTATCTAGTTTTCAGATCTGGACTGTAACATTTTTTAACGTGGGTGGTTTTCTTGTAATCATCCGAAAACCAATGAACTTTTTTTCCCAAATTCTTGCTCGTCTTTAAAATGGTCTGTCGACTTCAAATCATTTTTTTAATCATACGACTATATAAGTCTTTTAGACAATTCAATCAGCTTTAATTTGACCTTTTAACGTGCTCCGTACGATGATTTGCCGCGGAGTAATCGTCGATCAAAGCAAAAAAGTCCATTTTAACTTTGACTATCATTACTCGAGAACTAATGATCGTACAGAAAATAAAAGTAGGGTTTTAGAAACTACAAAACATTCTCTATGACATGCAATTAGGGGCTGTTGATAAAACATTTTTTTCGGAGTGATGATGTTGACTGAAAAAAAGTTGAAAATTTGCCAATTTAAGGATATTTGGAAAATTTGGCATAACTTTGGATATAATGCATGAACGGAGCATATCGTCGGTAATGTTTTAACCTCGAAGTGTCCCCAAAAACCCTCAAAGTTGCAAAGCGCTGCGATTTTTTTTCTTATTGCCCCGACGGATTAAATTTATCGTTTCTGTCAAAAATCACCGTAACAAGCAATTTCTCGATTTTTATTCATTTTTTCATCTTCAAAATGTTTTTTTTTTAGCAATAATGCGTAATTGATTCATTCGAAGACAAGAATTACCGAGCAAAAAAATCGAAAAAAAATGCAAATAAAACAAAAGAAAATCAAATTTTCAGGGTAGTTTTGGAAAAAACTGCTTTTTGTGTTTGTTAAGAAAGTGTATGTCAACGATTGAAGCTGCAAAAAAATTAAAAGTTCAAGATTTGTGTGAAGAGAATCAGTCGACAGTAGGGGGGTAATCAACAACAAAGGTGCAGATTGTCTGCAGTTTGAGTCATACAAATACAGATTCAAACAATCTAGAACTCCATATCTCCGAAATGGAAAGACGTGAGTAGCTAATATTGGTAATGCCATCTATAGCAAAAAAGACATATATATCGCGGATACAAACTTCGAAAGTATAGATCTCAGATAGGCAAACGAGCGGTGGTCCAAAATACCGAAATAGCGAACATCAAAGAAGTGGACGAGTTGCTTTATAAATTCTGGCCAACTTGGCCGATTGGAAAATGGGCATATAAAAAAAAATAATAATGAACTCGAAAGTATGGGCCGGAATATTCTTATTTTTTTACATAACGTCAGAAAGGGCTTTAAGAATAACGTTAATAATTTTCCGTTTAAAATATTAAAAAATGGCGCCGTTTTGCACATTGCCGCGGCGGCCCTCCGCACGATACGCGCGGTCGTTGTCCCAGCTGTTACGCGGTCGTGTCACATCTAAAAAAAATCAGCTCATTTGTGAGCAGTGTCGCTACAATGTAGCGTAGCGGTTTTTTTTCGACCATTAAAAAAATTTTGGTGAGCCATAATTTCGGTGAAAAATACAAATTTTTTTCTTCGGCTCACCATAATTTTTCTAATGGTCGAAAAAAAACCGCTACGGTACATTGTAGCGACACTACTCACTCACGAATGAGCTGATTTTTTTTTCCAAATGTGACATAACCGGGTAACAGCTGGGACAACGACGCGCGTATCGTGCGGAGGGCCTCCGCGGCAATGTGCATAACGGCGCCATTTTTTAATACTTTCAACGGAAATTTATTAACATTATTCTTAAAGCCCTTTCTGACGTGTAAAAAATTAAAAATATTCCGGCCCATACTTTCGAGTTTATTATTTTTTCTTAAATATACCCATTTTTCGATCGGCCAAGGTGGCCAGAAGCCTTAAAGTCTTTAAGAGGGGATATACATTTACAACGACCAAAAAATCAATTTTTTTTCTGTAAGGTATAACACCACTCTAGGAATTTGGAAAAATCGTTTTCATTTGTTTTCAATAATACTTTGGGGCCATAAAAACAATATGCAATTGGTATGCAGCGAATTTTTTTTAAGGTTGGATAAGTGTGCATACGTAAGGCAGGTTTGCAGTCACAAGAGCCTCGCGGTTGATATATCAGCGTGCGGGCTCTGAGTGCAGACGACGCGGGTTCGATCCCCGTTAGCCAATGTCTTTTTTAAAATTAAACATTATATGAATTAAATATCATAAATAATGCCTGGACAGGCGAAAATAGCTACAGCGAGAGTAACTTCGAAATTTTTTGAATATAAAATGAAGAAAAAAAATAGACTAAAAAAGGTCGATTAACCAGGGATCGAACCCGGACCGCAAGCATCGTCAACTCGTCATGCTGCCAACTCAGCCACGACGCTCATTGAGGATAGAAAAACATTTATGATACACGCTTATCCATAATGATTACTGTTGAAAAAAAGAACGCCGTAACGACCGCGGCAAAGGCTCAAGATTTCTTTTTGAACCTTCCACGGTCGTTTCAGCGTTTTTTTTTCAACGCGGTTCGTCGTTGGTTTTTTTAACCCGCATTCTCGGCAGAAACGGCCAACCGAGAGAAAACAATTTTCTCGATACATGTTTTTCTCTTTGAAATTCATCTAATGCATATTCCAATCCGCAGTACGGCCACACATATGTCGAGCTCGATCGGACGGAAAACCTCGCTCCGTTCGCCTGTCGAGTGAGCGAGGGGCAGAGACTTTTCCCCCACCGAGCTACCCATTCGTGTGCACGCTGACTGCGATATCAATTTGAGCAGTGGTTACGACTCGCGCGGCTACAAGGGAATCTCCAACCTCGACAGAGGCGATGCACACAAAATCATATTCCCGAACTCGCCGCCGCGATTTAGCGCCATTTCCGAGGCACGCCGAAAAGGGGAGCGTTGTACATCTCCCTACTAATCTCTGCTTCCACTTTCATGGTGTCGATTATCGTCGGACCTACACATCTGAAAAAACAAGTTACAATTAAGACGTTGCTGACGTTTCGTTAGGCGTTGCTAGTTGTGCGGATATTGTATACAGAACGTAGAGTTAAAAAAGAAGCCAAAAACAAAAGTAGTTATGGTTCACGACAAAAAGTCGATGAGAAGGAGCAGATCGAGAGAGCGTGACCGGGACCGCGAAAGAGATCGCGAACGGCGTGATCGTGGCAGAGGAAGATCCAGGAGTCGTTCGAAAGATCGAGGAAAGAAGGAGCGTACGAGGGACGGGGCGAGGGACCGGTCTTGGGAAAACGACCGGTCGAAAGATCGTGATCGAGGATCAAGGGATTCGAGAGTTGAAAATTCCCGAGCCGACAGAGCGAAGGATGACAAAAAGCAAAAGGTCAGTTCTAATTTTAGTCTCGACGATGAAAGCAGAACTGGAAACTATAGCCGAGCGGAATCGACCAAAAAGTTAGCGGACGATGAGGACGACAACAGCAAACAAAGTCAAGCAGGGGACGATGATCGTTCGAAAAAGGAACCGCTCAGCCTTGAAGAGCTGCTGGCCAAGAAAAGAGCTAGCGAAGATGCCAGAGCCAAACCGAAGTTTCTCACGAAAGAGGAAAGAGTCAAACAAGCATTGGAGAGGAGACAGCAGGAGGTGGACATTGTGAGGAAAGCACAGGAAGAGAATCGCAAGTGCAACAGAGCACAGGGAGAATCCACAGGCATGGGGAAGGACAGAGAATGGGATGAAAGAGACAGGTTCGTTTGCTTCGTCCATTGACATACTGAACGTTTGTATACGATAATTGTCTTCGTTGCTTACTCATATTTAATGTCTTGAAATGAATAGACGAAAGGAAGGACAGCGAGCCCGCGACGAAGATGTCAAGGATAAAGACAAGGAGAAGGAAGTGGAAGCTATCAAGGAGCGATATCTAGGACTGATAAAGAAGAAGCGCAGAGTTCGCCGGCTGAACGACCGAAAATTTGTTTTCGACTGGGACACGTCGGAGGATACCTCGGTCGATTATAACAACATATATAAGGAGCGGCATCAGGTTCAATTCTTCGGCAGAGGGAATCTCGCTGGAATCGACATAAAAGCTCAAAAGAGAGATCAGAGCAAATTTTATGGAGAACTGTTGGAAAGGAGAAGAACTGAGGCTGAAAAAGAACAAGAAAAGTGAGTATTGCGGGGCAGGATAAGATCTGTTGCACAAAAATGTTTCGAACCATACGTTTAGAAGTTACATCTACCTAGAGGCTCAAAAAATGGCCAAATATCAGATTTTTTTCTGGGAAACTGTTGGTGAAAAGAAACGCATTTTTTTTTACACTAAAGTACATATGTTGAGGGGCTTAAAAAAAATCACCAGATAATACAGCATAAAAACAAAAACATGGCTGCCGGCAGATGATGAATTTTTTTTCGCAATGTTTGACGGTAGACAATTCTCCAGCTTAAGGGGGCCATCACAGTGTAACGAGTCGAAAATAGCCGATTTTCGATTTTTTCGATGGTGAAAATACGCTAACCAGTCTGACTTTTTAAATGTCACATCAAATCACTCATGAAGAACAGAAAATCAATTTTTAAACGTTTATTTTTATTTTTCTTACATTTTTTTAACGGTTGAAAATGTTTCGTACGAAAGGAGTCCTCACAGTGTACACAGTTGTGGCCGTAAATATTATCTCAAACAAAATTTGTAAAAAGATTATTAATCAGCATGAAAGCCGCTTGAAAAATCTAAGGTTTCCTGTAAAGACAATAAAAGTAGGAGGTTGCCGAATGTTCAAGGAAAATATTAATGATTAAACTTGGAAAAATTTGTCTAGCAGATGGATTTTTGTAGCCGTGACTTTTCAGAGAAAATGTCTAAATCTACTAGATTTTCAGGAAATTTTCAATTCCAGTTTATCGTTTGGTATAATAATTGATTGTGACTCATTTTTATTAAGCGCCACTGTAATTTACCAATGATTCCAAGGACTTTTATGCATCCGAAAAATACGCCCCTCCTTGAAAGGAATACCTTAAGGCGGTGTATCACACGCCCTGGCCGCTTCGAAATTTTAAACCCTAATTTCGATTAAATTATACAATCAATTGACATTAAATTTATCATGTACATGTGATATTGTTGCAGAATGGGCCTGGCGGTCAACAATTAACCAAATTTTGAAAGAAAAAAAACTACAGATCGTACTCACTATATGATAAATTATGAATTACTAACTGATGCACCGAATTCATGCACATTACAATATCGTCAGGCTTTCGACAGTGATAGAAAAAAAACACATTTTGAGCGTTGTTCCAAATGATTTTATGGAAAGACAACGGAAAAATTGGGGTTTAAAATGTTTTACATAGAAGTAGCAAAATTTTACCAACAACGCTCAGAATATTATCACAATCCTGAAAGTCTAGTACAACATTTTTCCCACTAGCGGCGATCCCGCATGGTGAATATGCACACATTGCTCCGTACAGAGTGGGTGGGGGTAATGAAATCGAACGCAGTGCCCACAGTGGGCAAAAATTGCAATAAACTCGGCTATTCATCTTTCAAATCTATAGGAGCATAGTACGGGATTTTTGCAAACAAATTGAAAATTGGCCACGACGTTGCTGTGTAATAAATCGTAAAAACACGGGAAGGCATAGTATAATAACTGCAAATTTTATCGATTCCCTATGGCAAATTTGAGGTTAGAACACCGCAACAAATGGATAGCTGCAGTGAGAAAAAAAAGAGCCTTATGACACGAACTTGAATTCTTGACGTTGGATTATGTTTTGTCCTAAACTCTTCTACGTCCCTTACGTGTTCAGCAATTACCAACAACTTTCCCTTAGATTGAGTTTGAGGTTGGAAAATCAACATTGTGTTTTCACTGTGTGAATTTTGTGTTGTTCAATTGACAACTTTTATAATTTATCACATTATAACGATAATCACAGAGCCTTTGACAGAGCCGACAAAAATACGAACGCTACGCGGTGATAGTGTCGCGCACTAAGCCAATTTGTAGCAACCGTCGCCTATTGGGCCTCTGCTATTTGCTATAGCGTAAGTAACAGACGGTTGCTGCGACATCTAGCGATACTTTGCGGCGGCTCGTAGCCAAAAACTACGATTTCGGCAATACCGCCGCGACCGCGTCGAAATCTTACAGCGTGCGATAAATATCCTTAAATAATATATAGAGCCGTTATGCCTCATGAATACAATTGTCATTATTATTGAGTATTTTCAGTGTTAAGTTTCGTGCAATTAATACAACACAGAGTGGCAATCTTTGGCGTTTATTTTTTAATTGATTTTACAGGATGCGTCTTAAAAAAGTCAAGCGAAAGGAAGAAAAGCAAAAGTGGGACGATCGGCACTGGTCGGAGAAGGGGCTTGTGGAAATGACAGAGAGGGACTGGCGAATTTTCCGCGAGGACTACAATATAACGATTAAGGGTGGTCGTATACCAGATCCAATACGTTCATGGAAAGAATCTGATTTTCCAAAAGAAATTCTCGATATTATTGAGAAAGTTGGCTATAAAGACCTTACGCCTATACAGAGACAAGCTATCCCCATTGGCCTCCAGAACAGAGATATTATCGGTGTGGCCGAAACGGGTTCTGGCAAAACACTCGCTTTTCTCATTCCGTTGTTATTATGGATTACTAGCTTACCGAAGATTGAGCGTCTCGAGGAAGCCGATCAAGGTCCCTACAGCATTATTCTTGCTCCAACTCGGCAAGTCTCATAAAATAGACTCCACGTATCGTACTATTGTTCATTGCATTTTTTTGTCTGATCCTCAACGGTATAATTTTTGCAGTGAATTAGCCCAGCAGATTGAAGAAGAAACGAGCAAATTTGGCGAGCCATTGGGCATCCGTACAGTCGTTGTCGTTGGTGGTTTGTCTCGAGAGGAACAAGGATTCAGACTTCGAATGGGCTGTGAGGTACGCGTGCTGTTTTTGTCAAAACCTCGCATAGTCATACGTCTACCCACTCACAACTATGATTCACCTTTTTTTTCAAGATTGTCATTGCAACACCCGGACGACTCATAGATGTGCTGGAAAATCGTTATCTGGTACTTAATCAGTGCACATATATCGTACTTGACGAAGCCGACAGAATGATCGACATGGGATTCGAGCCAGGTTAAAAGAATTTTGTTCGGAAAATCGATGTGCTCTGTGTTTGTTGATGCATGCTTATTGTTAATATTTTTATTATTTTCGATAGATGTACAGAAGATTCTAGAATACATGCCAGTGACTAATTTGAAGCCGGACAACGAGGACGCGGAAAACGAAGAAAAATTACTCGCGAATTATAACACGAAGAAGAAGTACAGACAGGTGATTAGACGTTTATAGTTATGAATTAGCGGCATGTTTTGTTGGTCGTTCGGCGCCAATAGACGTCCGTCGTATTCCGTTTGAGGTATTCCTTTCACGAACCAGAATATTTAACGAGTAACTGATTTTCGACGATAACCAAGTGGAACTACATCCCAGTATATTTATTCGGCGCTTTATGGGGCTTACACGCTGGCTACATTTATGTCTAATAATTTATACACTGAATAACTTTAGATGCCTGATATAAACTGCTCACGCGGGTAAAAAGAAACTAAAGATTCCGTAAGAACTACAAAAACAACGGGTCACCAAATCTTCAAAGAAAATAGTGATGAAAAACCTTGGAAAAATATGACTAGCAGAAGAATTTTCGTAGCCCCGATTTGTCAGAGAAAGTGTAAAAATGCCTAAATCTACTAATTTTGGGCGAATTTTTTTATTCCGGTTTATCGGTGGGTATAATAATTAATTGTGACTTATTTCTTACTAAATTCCGCTAAATTACGAAGTGCCACTGTAATATACGAATGATTCAGAAGGGCCCTCGTTATGCCCCCACAAAATACGGCCCTTTGCGAAAGGAATACGTTAAATGTTGCACATGGTACCCATACTTTTCCCCGAATGACATTTCCCCGAAAACACTTCCCCGAAAACATTTCCCCGAATTGACATTTTCCAAAATGACACTTCTCCGAAAAACAGTTCCCCGAATCGACACTTCCTCGAAAAACATTTCACCGAATGACATTTTCCCGAATGAAGACTTCCACGAACGACACTTCCCCGAAAATGAGTGAAAAAGTTATTTATTTAAAGTCAAAGTCAAAATGGGTAAAAATTATTAAACAAAGGGTCAATAAGATGACAAAAAAAAGAGAGTGAAAAAGTTATTTATTTAAAGTCAAAGCCAAAATGGGTAAAAATTATTAATCGAAGGGTAAATAAGATGACAAGAAAAAATGAGTAAAAAAGTTATTTATTTAAAGTCAAAGTCAAATTGGGTCAGAATGGGTAAATGGGTAAATGGGTGTGAGCGCAGGGCACCTTGGATATGCGTGGGGAATAGTGGGGTCCGTGGAGCACTGGTGTGGGCTCAGGGCACTTCAAATGTGCGTGTGGAATATTGGGGTGCGTGAAACACTGTTATGGGCGCAGGGCAGCTCGAATGTGCGTGTGGAATAGTGGGGTGCGTGGAACACTGGTGTGGGCGCACGGCACCTCGAATGTGCATGTGGAATAGTGGATTGCGTGGAACACTGGTTTGAGCGCTGGGCACCTTAGATGTGCTTGGAATAGTGGGGTGCGTGGAACCCCAACATACCCAAACAAACTGTTTTTCGGGAAAGTGTCATTCGAGGAAATTTCGATTCAGGGAAATGTACTGATAAGGTTTTGGCACGAGAACGTTTGGGCGCGAGAACGTTTGGGTGCAGGGATGTTTTGGCGTGCGGATACTGTTGCGAGCCAAACAAACCCAACAAGCCCAAACAAACTCCAAACAATCCCAAAGAAACGCAAACAACCCAAACAAACCCCAACGAGCCTAAATAAGAAATGTTTTTCGGGGAACTGTTTTTCGGGGAAGTGCCGTTCGGGGAAGTGTCATTCGGGGAAATGTCGGTTCGGGGAAATGTTTTCGGGGATGTGTTTTCGGGGAATGTCATTCGGGGAAGTGTTTTCGGGGAAATGGACTGATACGGTTGCACATATTGGGGAAGCTGTTAAAAACAAAATCATTTTTAACGAAACATTTGCAGTCATATGTGAAGTAATATTTTGATTTTGATAAATATAATAAAACTGTAAACTTTGCGTGTCTATAAACTGCAAATACGAGCAAAAAAATTAATTTGGGGAGGATACGTGATAAAATGCATTGAGATAATTTCTATCCGTTTGTCTGTGTCTGTTTGTTTGTGCACGCATCGCGTAAAAACTACCGACTCAATTTGTATCGAGTTTGTAGAAAAATATCGGGTTTAGCTTGAAGTAAAATTTAGTTTTGTTTTCATCGCAATCGTCTCAATCAAAAGCAATGCAAATTGAAAGTTTTCAAAAGTTCATTTAAAAAAACGTCATTGCCACATATTTCAGTTGGCTGCACGTACGCAGTCGTGGGCACAGCTAGTTTGAAATATTATCGTACAATATTGAACTAGGTTCCTCGAAAACAAAACTGCACGAAATTACGCAACCTTCAATCCGTAAGCCGGTAAATCTCAGCATTCTAGTTGGCCGATGTTTTTCTTCAACCCAAGTAAAATTCAAACCCATTTTTGTAACAGCCACGACTAATTGTAGTTTGCAAAGTATAAAAAGAGGACCTAACTGCATGTTTAAGGGGCTACATCTACCTAGAGGCCCGAAAAAAATGGGCAAATCCCTATGTGTTTTTTTTTCTGGGAAAAGGTTGGTGGAAAAGAAACGCGTTTTTTGTAATACAAAGGTGCATATATTGTGCGCCTTAAAAAAATCACCAAAAAATACAGGTAATCTAAAACATGGCCATGACATTTTTTTCGCGATGGCTGGCGGTGGACACTCTCCAGCTTAAGCGGTCCACCCGACATCTAAAAAACAAACGAGTTATTAAAGTTAACAATAAATACGAGTCGTTGACGATCGTCGTTTTGTTAAATCACTCTTTTTTAACAACGTGGGGATGAATTGAAATTCGAGCATCCAAAACCTATTTTTTTAAAAGTCATCATCTTTACGTACCTATTAAAAAATAAAGATCGATTTAGAAAAGTAAGATGGTTAATGACATTTAAATGTTGCTCATCGTATCCCCTGTAAATTTAGAAACAACCCGTCAATAGCGAAACTTACTGTCAATTTCTCCTGCTAGAGGTGACATTGTATTATAACGTAAACAGAACATGACGTTTAGTGAGATTCTCTTTGGTTTTGCCCGTGTTTCTACGACTACTGTTGAATTTTCTTCAAATAACCCGTTTCTCGTGAGTGATTTGTGAAGAATTTGTGCAATTGAATGCAGACACGACGGCGTTAATTTATTTCCTAAAAAACGAAAAACTTCTACATTTTGGCTATGTAAAACAAGGCTATATTTTGATCATTTTATATCTGCAGACTTTAGAAATGAAAGATTTGTTCCTTCAACCTTCCAACCTTCTTGTATTATTTCATTACGTAATACTTACCTAGCTCATTTTCATTCTCTACGGAGATGAAGCTGAGCCGGAAAATAGTGAAAAAGGGGATTATACCTTCCCAGTTTGTTTGGATAAAAAAAGAAACTTTAAAGGATGAAGAAAGAAGGAAAAGAGTAGAAGCCGATTTTTCAATTCCGGTATAGTCAAATATCCGTAATTATTGTCTATTATGTTCATTCATATAATTTTAGTACAAGACAGGCACCGTGAAAATGTACCGCGCGCGTTGACAGCTTCTTTTGTTTACGTTATGTTTACGTGGCGCCATCTGCGGTGAGCTTTGCGTAAGGTTCCCTATTGGTTCTTGAGATATCATGACCACCGACTTTGAAAACAGTGTTGCGAGAAAAACGCGTTTAAAGTTTGAAGTATGGCGTTGCTACAATATTTAAATGAAATTTTCAGAGAATGTAGCTAAAAAGCGATACTATGGAATAAAAATATTTTCGGAAAATGCAATTTTTCGACCCACCTAGGTAAACGTAGCCCGTTAAATACCCGTTGGAAATTTTCTTTCAGACTGTGATGTTCACCGCTACGATGCCGGCGGCGGTCGAGAGATTGGCGCGCACGTACCTGCGGCGTCCCGCTATTGTTTACATCGGTTCGGTGGGTAAGCCAACCGAGAGAACTGAACAGATAGTTCACATTATGGGAGAGAACGACAAGCGTCGAAAACTCATGGAAATATTGAGTCGCGGCGTCGAACCTCCGGTAATAATATTCGTAAACCAGAAAAAAGGAGCCGACGTATTGGCTAAGGGACTCGAGAAACTTGGCGTAAGTACAAAGAATAAAAACGAGTAAAAGTTGTCTCGCATTTGCAATAATTCTCTCAACTTCTTCCGCCAGTACAATTCGTGCACTCTTCACGGTGGAAAAGGCCAAGAGCAGCGCGAATACGCGCTCGCGTCCCTCAAAAATGGCAGCAAAGATATTCTTGTCGCAACGGACGTCGCTGGCCGTGGTATCGACATTAAGGACGTCTCGATGGTTATCAATTACGACATGGCGAAAACTATCGAAGGTCGGCATGCCCCCTCGTTCAGGACATCTAATTTATTTCGGCGAAAGTACCGTGTTACATGTTGCGTAATGTATTTCACCCTCCATAGATTACACTCATCGAATCGGAAGAACGGGTCGCGCAGGCAAAGCCGGCCTCGCAATATCCTTCTGCACTAAGGACGACAGCCATCTGTTCTACGATCTCAAGCAGACGATACTCGGTAGCCCGATATCGACTTGCCCACCGGAGCTTCTCAACCATCCAGAGGCACAGCACAAACCTGGCACTGTCGTTACGAAAAAACGCCGGGAGGAGAAGATATTCGCGTGAGCCGGATACTTTCCGCTTCAGTAAGCAACCACTGTACTTCGACTTATTTATAAATCCGTCTTTGGTGATACTTGGCCGTTAGTGCGGATGCAATCGAATCGAAGAAACGAAAGTATTGGAAGTCTCCTCTACGGTATTACCACATTTAGCGACGTGATTGATTTTTTTTTCAAATTTAAGGGAGTCGGGGGGAGGCAGTATCATGCCGAAAAGATCACGGGAAAGAGGCGTGATTATTTTAATGCACTGGTTAACGAAACTAACGCGAGCGCGTTAAGCCGGCGGCGAAGGCGGTACCACGTAATTTGGATCGTCCATTCCACACGCCTCCTCGTAGTCGTCGGTAATTACGGTCCTCATGAGTTGGGCGAATGTATCCAGGGGGCAGACGGTCTCGCAGCCTGGCACTGTCAGCGAATACGGTGCCTCGTCTGCTAAATCCTTTTGGAAGATCTGCTTGAACGAGAAAGGAGAAGCAATGTCACGATATTGATTTGACAGAATTATCTTTGCATAAAGTGGTCACCGGAGTTTTGTAATTTCGGTATCAGAATTTCTCAGCTAGCTAAACGGTTGGTTTTGACGAACTAATACTATGCTCCGCATCAACGAATTTGTTTCAAATTTATTTCAAGCATCGTAGGCATCAATAACAGTCGATGTCCAATAGGGGAGTGGATTACTTTGATAGTGTTCTCGATTTATGACCACGCCTATATTAATACTTGGACTCAATCGAACCACTGTAAGTTTTTCTGGAATTCTCTATTAAAATGCACCTATTCTCACTCAGTTCTCGTGTAACGAGATTTAATATCTCCAAACATGTCGGCCCAAGAAAATTTCGATGTTTCCAAAGTTTTCATAGCCGAAACACTGTTTGACTTATAAGTGGTTTTTATTCGGCTCGTTAGTGTCCATGGGACCATTGCGTACTAGGGGAAATGGATCCCTCCATCGTACATTCCTTTCCCGGCAAGTCTCGCACCAGCATCGTTGATATTTTTGGAAAACGATGGAAAAGTAAGTCAGGTACAAATATTTTCAACCCCAGTGATACGTGAATTACTTCGAAGTGTTTTGATCCAACCGTACGTTCAATGCTTCAAACTTCAACTAGCCGCGACAAGCATTCAGAAGTGGATTTAAAGTTTCTGATTGAGCATTCCATCGAGTTTGTGACGATTTAATTTCAGAGACTCACGGTGCTTCGATCCCACAAGCTGTTTCTATTATCATTTTTTTAGGAAGCTAGAATTTACTCACCACAAATATGCCTCTCACGCTTACACTTTGTATAAATGTTTGCGTTTAGGAAAACAAATATGTTACTTGAGCATGTGAGGAAAAAATAGGCCTCGCTGCCCTAAAAGGAAGTGTCGCGTGTTTGCGAAAAACGCAGCGTGCGAGGCTAGATTTTTTCTTTGCCAGTACCGACCGATTTTACCGACGGAGCGGCTTGGAAATAAGTTTCTCGAGTTTGAATTTGTCGTTTCTCTAAAGCAGTTGACTATAAAGAGGCCTGTTATGCCTATGGAAACCAAGGAAAACTCCTTTAGAGAATTCTCTGGAATTACTCCAGAATTTACTTTTTGCAAGAATTACGAGAAATGGAACCGACTTGAAACCTAAAGGTATAAAAATACATATTGTAGTGTGTTTTTAATATTAATATCATTCTTCATTGTATACAAAAAGAGTTATGTTAGTGCCAAACATTGAACATTTCGAAAACTAAAAACTAATTTACTCTAAAGCCCTATATATTTGCTTTCGATTTGGCGATAGACAACCACACTATTATTATTGTAGATTAGTGTTGATATTTATTATTTATTTATTGGCACCGATATAAAAAATTCTGTTTATAATAAAGAACAGGTTCTGTATATGCTTTTGATGTATATTTTGTTTTCAGTTTTGCTTTCAGAAATTTCAGTTTCTTTTTTAAATTTTATTTTATTATTAAACATTTTCATATACTTTACCTTGAAAAAACGTATGTTCTCTATTTTTTTAATATTTATTATATTATTTAACTTTATTATATATATACATTTAAATTTATTTTTAAAGATTCCATCTGTACAGGGTCGAATTAGAATTTGACACGGAAAAAATTCCGCGCAGCAATGGCAGTCTACATTTCGGTTTTCGGGATTCCAACTCTGTTGCGTCATCCGCCATCTTGAATTTAAGGGTGAATTTTTGTTTATCCAATAACTCGTTTATTTTCAATTTTACACGAAAAATGGTAATTACCAAAGTTGTTTGGAATTAAATTTCCCACAATTTTGGTCTTTATCAATTTTTCCCTAGGATCGATATTTTTCGATTTAGATCCGAAAAGAAGAGGTGAATTTTTGTTTATTAAATAACTCGTTTATTTTCAATTTTACACGAAAAACGATTATTACCAAAGTTATTAGAAATTAAATTTCCTACAATTTTGGTCCTTATCAATTTTTTCCTAGGATTGATATTTTTCGATTTAGACCCGAAAAGAGGTGGGGGTGAATTTTTTATTGCATAACTCGTTTATTTTTAATTTTACACGAAAAATTGTTATCGCCGAAGTTGTTCGAAATTAAATTTCCTACAATTTTAATCCTTATCAATTTTTTCCGAGGATCGATATTTTTCGATTTAGATCCGAAAAGAGGTGGGGGTGAATTTTTGTTTATTGAAGAACTCGTTTATTTTCAATTTTACACAAAAAATGGTTATTACCGAAGTTGTTCGGAATTAAAATTATTACAATTTTGGTCCTCATCAATTTTTTCCTAGGATCGATATTTTTCAATTCAGACCCGAAAAGAGGTGGGGGTGAACCTAAATATTCTATTATGTTGTTTATTATTGGTTTTTTTCGTATAAACGATGATAAACTAATCTGTTGAAAATTGAGATTGCAATAACTTTGATGCCGATCTTTTTTTGTAAGAATCATATTTTTGGGACGCACGCTTACGGTAAAGGGAAAGAGGGGTGTAAATGAACCGTCTCTCAAACTGTATAACTTTTACAATGAAAAGAATTAAAATTTATTTTTTTCGTCTGCTCACCGACGAACGTATTCACAAATTGAAACTCAGGCCCGCTCTAACGCTGCTATACGGAGCAGGTGCAGCGGCCTTTTAGAGGATACTGTATACCTGGAAATAAAAAAATTGAATAAAATATCGATCCTAGGAAAAAATTAATAAGGACCAAAATTGTAGGAAATTTAATTCCAAACAACTTTGGTAATTACCGTTTTTCGTGTAAAATTGAAAATAAACGAGTTATTCAATAAACAAAACTTCACCCTCAAATTCAAGATGGCGGATGACACAACAGGGTTGGAATCCCGAAAACCGAAATGTAGACTGCCAGTGAGGCCCCCCCCCCCCCCCCCCACGATTTCCGAAGGAAAATTACTGCGCGGAATTTTTTCTGTCTCAGCCCCTCTTGATCTAATTCGACTGGGCTAAAAGTTGCAGGTTCGAGTCGCAGTCTCGTAGTTTTGGAGCAAAATAAATAAACCAGTACATCGGGATGTACTGGCCCAGAGGCAAGCATGCTAACCACTAGACCAGTACACCGGTTTTTAACTTTATTATATTTAGACCCCAATCTCCCTGGAATATTTAGAAATGTTGGAAATATGACCTAAATGTCTGGAAAACCTGGATATGTGGAATACACGCAATAGAATCTGTTGAAATCAATCGATTGACTAGAAAACTATAAAATGTTAAAGGGGAAAAAAATGTCGATAAAAAATTTAAAATAATTCTATTGCGTTGAAAATAGAAAAAAACAATCTTTTCCTCTCTTGAAATTTTACCACAAACCCCTTAGTTTTCGAGTTACGGTAATTAAATCATCCGATTTTTTACCGAAAATAGGTAAATAAATCTGAAAAAATTCTCGCGAACTCAACAAAATCAGATTCAACTTTTTACTATCTTGAGGTTTTCCTTGAATTCTTGTCGTTTTTGCGTTACACGACGTTATTTTTTCAATTCTCTTTTTTTTAACCAAAATATCTTTAGAAAAAAATCGTACGAAGCTTAAAAAAAAAAATTGAAGTTTGAGCTTTCCCCTTTATGTTCCGGTCAAAGATATGCATTAAAAAATTTGTCTTTAAACAGTGTCTACCAGAAAAGGAACAAAAAAGGCGAAAAATGATCGTTTTCGAAAAGGGGTACAAGTCGTAAAAATATAGGAAAAATGTTTTTTAAAAAACGGAATGAAGGTGAATTCGTCCCCTTCAAAATGTCGTTGATTAAATTCGTTTATGTCAACTAACGGCGAAATGGCTCCGGAACTTTTTTGAATTTTTGTCCGGAATCTTTTCGCGGGTAGTGTATATCCCGGCTTAACACATGCTCTTAGTTCGGAATGACACGAACCGTTTGGTGTTCAGAATTCAATGGAATGTGTACTTGATACTTGTAGCATGTGGGTTCATTTCACCTGAACGCTGTAGCTGCCATTGTGTTCATGAAGCTCGACTATTATCGTGCAGCCAAAATCGGGATCGCGACCGTTCCACACTCCCATCGCGCTCAGCATATTGACGAGAGTGCTGTCATGACCCACGTAAACATACATCTTTCTATTCTCCGGTTTCAGTGTATCCAGAGATTTGGCCACCATACTATCAATAATAGCCGTCACCAGGGGGCCGCCGGCGAGCTTGCGTAAATTATCGGTGAAAACGTTCATCGAAAGGCTGAAGCAGGCGGCTGGCTCGACCCTTGCTGGAAAATATTCCATAGTCCATTCAGGCAGCGGAAGGTTCATGGCTGTCTGGTTCAATCGTTACATAATAAAACAAAATGTGTTCTGATCGAACTTTTATCATTGGTAGGTATATGACAAACCTCTGCTTTCAGAGTACTGTATAACGACGCAACGTCGGCGGAACTGTTCATTGGCAATCCGGTCAAATCAGCCAACTCCCTGTACAGTTGTTTATTCTCCTCGTTGAAGCGCCTAACTTCGGTTGCATTTTCCACCTGAGTTCTTTCAAAAGTCAACCGTGGACAGGCATTCCAGATGATTAACAGCTGAAAGTATTGTTTCATCCATTACGCGGTACTATTCCATCAATTAACTCCTTATTAAGGGGTCTTCTCACTTTAGACGCTAAAAAAAGTATATTTTTATGATTTTTTTATAGGTTTATATTATCAATATTGATATAAAAGTTGTTGCACTTAAAAGAAGGTTCTGCCTTGTTGGAGCAAAAAATGTTCGATTTTTCACCAATTTTTTATGCGAAAAGTATTAAATATAGAATGCTGATATTTGGTATGTTGACTAAGCGGTCTTTATTGAACATCGAAATATTTTTTGAAGTTTGACAAAACATGGTGGAAGTGGGAGGTGCCACGTATGTCGGTGCGCGGGCGATGACATTCTTCGCTTGCGGAAGTCGTCAGTCCTGGACAGGTGATCTGAAGCAAAAAAATGAAACATATTTTTACTTTGTACAATATTCCGTATAATTTGACCTAGAATCAAGAAGACAAATTGAAAAATAAAAAAGTAGTGAGCGATCGGAAGAAAGTTTGTTCTTTTTCCCAACAATTTCCGCAGTTTTTTGCTCACTATTTTTTTATTTTTTATTTTTCTTCTTGATTCTAGGTCAACTTATACACAATATTGTACAAAGTAAAAATATGTTTGGTTTTTTTGCTTCAGATCACCTGTCCGGAAATTAGGACTTCCGCAAGCGAAGAATGTCATCGCCCGTGCACCGACATAGGTGGCTCCTCCCACCACCATGTTTTGTCAAACATTAAAAAATATTTTGATGTTCAATAAAGACCGCTTAGTCAACATTCTATATTTAATACTTTTCGCATAAAAAATTGGTGAAAAATCGAACATTTTTTTACCCAACGAGGCAGAACCTTCCCTTAATAAAAGCACTTTCGAAATGCATTTAAAAAGAATGTTATGTATTTATGTAACCCGAACAAACTTTAAACGCATTTTTCTCGAAACAAAGTTTTTCGACGGCTCGTTGATAAAATCTTCGAAACTTCTGAACCGATCCTTGTGAAATGTTAACCTCATATTCTTTACAACTATACCTATAGCGTATATCAAGGATTCTTTTAAATTTTGATATTTACAATTTTTTGCCAAAAACGGTGAACAAACTTTTTTCAAAAAATGTCTGCTATTTTTGATTATGTCTGCTATTTTTGATTATTTTTTTTGCATACATAAAAAATCGTATGATATGCGCTATAGCCATTAACATAGTGAATCTAAAACCGTTTGATTTTTTTGTTTCGGACGAAACAAAAATCTATCTCCGATATTTCATCAACAGCGCAGACCTACATTTTGAGGACATTTTGTTAACTATCATTTTCGTCGATAAATAGTGACCTAAGTAAATTAAAAAAATTGCATGTATTTCGAAAGTGTATTTAATAAGGCTAACAACCTTTATATCAATATCTATAATATAAACCTATCAAAAAATTCATGAAAACAGCCTTTTTTAGCGTGTAAAGGTCGTCGCTCACTTATCAACCCGGCACCCTATCAGCACCGCCTCGCCTCGAGCGGTTGCCATTTCTTAGATGGGCTTTCCATACATATGCACTCACTTGTCAACTCTTGCGAGCGAGCCAATCCGGTGATGCTACGGAGTTGACAAGTGAGTGCATATGTATGGAAAGTTCATATAAGGAATGACAACCGCTCGAGGCGAGGCACTGCTGATTGGGTGCTGAGTTAATAAGTGAGCGACGGCCTTAAAGTGAGAAGATCCTTTCATTAAGCAAACGAAGATGAGCGCTTACGCGATCTTCCGACCTCTCCCAATAGTGCAGGGATACCGGCTGCCAATTAACGCCAGGCAGAAAAGCCTGTTTTTCCGTTGGTTTCCACAGTGCTGCCGATAATATCAAACCCGTCATTTTCGTCCGATCTATCGACGAAGTTTGCAGCCAATATTTCTGTGGGGTGTAATTGCTTCCGAGGAAATTGCCATAACGTTGTCGCAGAAATTCTCCCGTCCGATACACGTTCTTACGTCCTTTCTACAACAGTTAAACATTATTATTTAAGATTAATAGGGTGACGGGTGTGCTTTATATTCTTCACACGATATTGAATATAAATTACAGTTGTCAGTTGACCCCAACCGAAGGGTTCCATGGTCGAATTGACATGCGGATCGTTTGGATAAGTATCCGCTGGAGCCCTTTCTCCATGTCGCATAACCTGAAATCAATGGTTTATTCCTCCCACCGTTATCAAACCTATTTTTTGTTTATTGCTTCCCCTATTATCTATTATCAAACACGCTAAAAATGGATCAAAATAGGGTATTACACCCTTTTTTGAAAGGTGTCTCAATTTGATCCTTTGGTGGTAATAAACTACCAGAATTTTTTTCTCTATTTTACGAAATCGATAAGTGCCATAAAAATCCATTCAAATTTCCGCGCAAAAACGATAGCCGCCATGCTGCTTTGGTTCGTGACGTCACTTGCATAGTAAACATTAGGGGTGTGCGGGCAGTGCAGCCAGATCGCGCCCAAAAGTTGGCAGGTTGTCAACTCTGCACGGGGCAAGTCGCCACCGTGTCAGCTCGCCTGTTCAACTCTCCACCGTTCAACTCGCCAAAGCGGGCAACTCTACGCAGAGCCAAGTCGCCACCGTAGCAGCTCGATATTTCCCCGACGCTCGCGTATCCCCACTCTTCAGATTCGGGCCGGGCAATTCGCTACCGTGTCAAGTCGACACCGAGTCCTCCCTACTTGATATACTTTTAATCCATAAACAAAATTCAATTATTCCATAATCCATAAACAAAATTCAATTATCACAAATTGGTATAGGAAACCAACCTGGTCAGGCAGATTCATAAATTTCTTTTCACACCACCCACTTTCCCAAAAAAAAGCCATAATTTACATGCTAGTTGACAGAGCAATAAAATTATCTTATCCTTCATTTCACAAAGAAAACCTCAAACTTATTAGTAACACGATGACACAAAATTGCTATCCGATCTCTTTCACAGAAAAAATAATAAAACATCGGCTTTCCACAATCAACGATCAAAAAAAGAATAACAACAATTTTAATTCTTCCAGACTAATAAATGTTCCTTACACAAAAAACATCCATCATCAACCAATTCGTCTTTTTCAACAATACAATATAACATTAGTCACAAACAATAAACACAACATTTCATCGATTACTGGCTCCACCAAAGACAAAATAAATAACAACCAAAATTCCAACATAGTTCACAAAATCGATTGTAAGGATTGCAATGCCACATACATCGGCCAAACCAAAAGATACCTTGAAACCAGAATAAAAGAACATAAAAATAGCCTAAAACATACTACCACAATACACACAGCCTTAGCACAACATGCAATAGAACAAAAACATGACTTTCAATTCGACAATGTAAAAATTTGAAACAATGAAAATTGGCTAAAAAAAGACTAATCCTAGAAATGATCCAAATTAAGGCACACGCCAAAGCCATAAATTTTAGAACTGACATCCATAAACTAAGCTCGATCTATAACTCTATTATATAACTATTAAAATATTTTACAATACTTTACTTGACATAACAATTTTAAAATTATTGACACTATAATTTAATTTTTAATACTCTTAACATGATGCACCAATTTTACTTCTCTTGAAACGTCACTGCCTAAAGGATCTTTCTCCCCCGATTCGCAAAATAAAGACTCTAATAAGCTTCACGAAATTAAGACACCACTCAGTTTCTCTCGAACTATCCGTGATCACATAACTCAATATGTAACTGAGAAATGTAAATTTCAGGTTTTTGTTTATTTTTGAAGAAAATTTTTAAAATCTTAAACTCAATAGGTAATCATCACAGTCATTTGATACTTTATTAAAATTTCTTTTAAATCAATCACGTACATTAAATTTTCACAAATAAAACACAAAACTTTCTTATAATTATTAATCCCTTACAGATGATAAAAATCGCTAAAAAACAATCAATTCTTCCATCTAATGAGTATACTCCAGCAAAACAGTATTTACTTCCATAAATACTGTCTTTTGAAATAACCTTCCAAATATAAGCAAAAGCTAGAAACATCAACAACATCGAGGTTAGTCGTTTCTCATATTTCACTTCTTTATAACTCCATAGTATAATAAACCACACTCTCACATATCACTCATTTCAAACACCGATGAATAAGAAGAATTAACGCAATACAAGAACTTATGCATATCGAATCAATATAGTTATAACCAAAACAGAATTAACATAACAGTTATACAAAACGACACAACAATTTTATAACACAATCATAACATAAAACATTCGTGTATTTAATTCCTTCAACCTTGATTTGTAAAATTTGTGTATCAAAATTTATAGAGAAAAATATAATTTCTGAAGAGGACCCGAACCAAAGGGTCGAAACGTAAGAAAGCATAATTTATTTCCATCGCTGACCTTGGAAAACCTCTATTGGCCGGACTGAAGCCGAATCTTCAATTAGCAACTTGTCATCAACACGGCGGCACACATCTTTGACTCATTAATTCTCATACTTTCATCAAGCGATAAAGCCTTATCCCGAAAAACAAGCCAATCATCCATCCGGCCGCGAATCGTCAGGATCAGAAAGTGCACATATTCTACAAGAGATGAGATGGTCTCGTTGGTAGCGTTCCTGGCTTCGGTCCGCAGGGGCGCGGGATCGTTCCCCGCGCTTGGTGCTTTTTTTAACATTATTATTACTATTAATTCTTATTTGATTATTTTTATTAGTTATCATTAATATTTTAATTAGTTATCTCATAGTGTCGAAAAATTTATCGCGCACTCCGACCACTTATTTTATTAGATTGTACGTTAATTTAAATGTAATAATAAATCTAAATGACAGCTTATTTATCTTCTAAAAAATTGTTTACGCTTTACTTACTCCCGTCCCTATGCCAAATAAATTGTAATTCATCAAAGTAAGCGGAAATATATTTATATTCGTATTATTATGTTCATTCTCAACCTTTCATCAAGCGATAAAGCATTATCCCCAAAAACAAGTCAATAATCTATCCGGCCGCTAATCGTAAGTGCCAGAAAGTGGCATTTTTGTATGTTTTTACATTTACCGGTAATTTTCATTGTAATGGGGTGAATTGTTTATTTGTGAACACTCACCACTGACAGAACAAAAAAAGTTTAATCGTAAAACATCATGAGCAGTTTTCCTATTTTCAGAATAATGTTCTTTCAATGAGCGTGTTCCACGAATAAACAATTCGCCCCATAAAAAAAGAAATTTATAATTAAAAAAAACAGGAAAGTACTGAGCGCGGGGAACGATCCCGCGCCCTTAAGCTAGGAACACTACCAACGGGACCATCTTATCGCTTGTGTTAAAAATGCACTTTCTGGCACTTACGATTCACGGCCGGATAGATGATTGACTTGTTGAACTTGTTTCTGGGGATGATGCTTTATCGCTTGATGAAAGTATGAGAATGAATATAATAATACGAATATAAATATATTTCCGCTTACTTTTATGAATTACAATTTATTTGGCATAGGGACGGGTAAACAATTTTTTAGAAGATAAATAAGTTGTAATTTAGATTTATTATTACACTTAAATTAACGTACAATCTAATAAAATAAGCGCTCGGAGTGCACGATAAATTTTTCGACACTATAAGATAACTAATTAAAATAATAATGATAACTAATCAAATAAGAATTAATAGTAATAATAAATTTAAAAAAAATACTGAGCGCGGGGACGTTCCCGCGCCCCTGCAGACCGAAGTCAGGAACGCTACCAACGGGACCATCTTATCGCTTGTAGAATATGTGCACTTTCTGGTACTGACGATTCGCTGCCGGATTGATGGATGGCTTATTTTTGGGGATAATGCTTTATCGCTTGATGAAAGTATATGAGAATGAATATAATAATACGAATATAAATATATTGCTCCTTACTTTTATGAATTACAATTTATTTGGCATAGGGACGGGTGTGAGTAAAGCACAAAAGATTTTTTAGAAGATAAATAAGTTGTAATTTAGATTTATTATTGCATTTAAAGTAACGTACACACTAATAAAATAAGCGGTCGGAGTGCGCGATAAATTGTTCGACACTAAAAGATAACTAATTAAAATAATAATAATAACTAATAAAAATAATCATGAATGAATTAATAGTAATAATAATTTTTTAAAAAAGCACCGAGCGTGGGGAACGATCCCGCGCCCCTGCGGACCAAAGCCAGGAACGCTACCAACGAGACCATCTCATCTCTTGTAGAATATGTGCACTTTCTGGTACTGACGATCCGCGGCCGGATGGATGATTGGCTTGTTTTTGGGGATAATGCTTTATCGCTGGATGAAAGTATGCGAATTAATGAGTCAAAGATGTGTGCGGCCGAGTTGATGACAAGTTGCTAGTTGAAGATTCGGCTTCAGTCCGGCCAATAGAGGTTTTCCAAGGTCAGCGATGGAAATAAATGATGCTTTCTGACGTTTCGACCTTTGGTTCGGGTCCTTTTCAGAAATTATATTTTTCTCTATAAATTTTAATACACAAATTTTATAAATCAAATTTGAAGGAATTAAATACACTAATGTTTTATGTTATGATTGTGTTGTAAAATTGTTGTGTCGTTTTGTATAACTGTTATGTTAATTCTGTTTTGGTTATAACTATAATGATTCGATATGCATAAGTTCTTGTATTGCGTTAATTCTCCTTATTCATCGGTGTTTGAAATGAGTGATGTGTGAGAGTGTGGTTTATTATACTATGGAGTTATAAAGAAATGAAATATGAAAAACGACTAACCTCGATGTTGTTGATGTTTCTAGCTTTTGCTTATATTTGGAAGGTTATTTCAAAAGATAGGATTTATGGAAGTAAATACTGCTTTGCTGGAATATACTCAATAGATGGAAGAATTTATCGTTTTTTAGCGATTTTTATCATCTGTAAAGGATTAATAATTATAAGAAAGTTTTGTGTTTTATTTGTGAAAATTTAATGTACGTGATTGATTTAAAAGAAATTTTAATAAAGTATCAAATGACTGTGATGATTACCTATCGAGTTTAAGATTTTTTAAAAATAAACAAAAACTCGAAATTTACATTCCTGTGTTACATATTGAGTTGTGTGATCACGGAGAGTTCGAGAGAAACTGAGTAGTGTCTTAATTTCGTGAAGCTTATTAGAGTCTTAATTTTGCGAATCGAGGGAGAAAGATCCTTTAGGCAGTGACGTTTCAAGAGAAATAATAAAATTAAAATTGTTATGTCAAGTAAAGTATTGTAAAATATTTTAATAGTTATATAATAGAGTTATAGATCGAGCTTAGTTTTTGTATGTCAGTTCGAAAATTTATGGCTTTGGCGTGTGCCTTAATTTGGATCATTTCTAGGATTAGTCTTTTTTTAGCCAATTTTCATTGTTCAAAATTTTTACATAGTCGAATTGAAAGTCATGTTTTTGTTCTATTGCATGTTGTGCTAAGGCTGTGTGTATTGTGGTAGTATGTTTTAGGCTATTTTTATGTTCTTTTATTCTGGTTCCAAGGTATCTTTTGGTTTGGCCGATGTATGTGGCATTGCAATCCTTACAATCGATTTTGTGAAATATGTTGGAATTTTGGTTGTTATTTATTTTGTCTTTGGTGGAGCCAGTAATCGATGAAATGTTGTGTTTATTGTTTGTGACTAATGTTATATTGTATTGTTGAAAAATACGAATTGGTTGATGATGGATGTTTTTTGTGTAAGGAACATTTATTAGTCTGCAAGAATCAAAATTGTTGTTATTCTTTTTTTGATCGTTGATTGTGGAAAGCCGATGTTTTATTATTTTTTCTGTGAAAGAGATCGGATAGCAATTTTGTGTCATCGTGTTACTAATAAGTTTGAGGTTTTCTTTGTGAAATGAAGGATAAGATCATTTTATTGCTCTGTCAACTAGCATGTAAATTTTGGCTTTTTTTGGGAAAGTGCGTGGTGTGAAAAGAAATTTATGAATCTGCCTGACCAGGTTGGTTTCCTATACCAATTTGTGATAATTGAATTTTGTTTATGGATTAAAAGTATATCAAGAAACGGGATGTTTTTATCTACTTCATTTTCTGATGTAAACTGTAATTTTGAGTTATATGAGTTAAAAATCTTTTTGGTGGGTTCAATTTTGTCTGTTGGTAGAGCAATAATAATATCGTCAACATATCTCTTATATAGTAGTCACGAAAATTTTAATTTTTCTAGACAATTTGTTTCAAGTTCAATCATGACGATGTTAGATAGTATTGGAGCCAGAGGTGAGCGCATTGGTAACCCTGAGATTTGTTGGTAAATTTTATTTTGAAATGTAAAGAAAGTTGAGAACATGATGTATTCTATGGCTTTAATTATTTCGTTTAAAGGAAATGTTTTTGAAAATAGATTTGATATTTTTTGAAGGCTTTGAATAACAAGTTGTAATGGGATGTTGGTATAGAGAGAAAAAACATCAAACGAGACCAATTTGTAGCTGAGTGGAATTGAGATGTTAGAAAGTGAATGTTTTAGGTGGAAACTATCTTTGACGTGTGAATTAGTCGTATTGATTAATTTAGAAAGTTTAGATTGTTTAAATTCAGCTAGTTTATGTGTTGGACTATTTATTGATGATACTATTGGACTTGTGGATAATTATTTTTATGAATTTTTGGCAGACGATATAGACGAGATAGGTTGCAATTTTCGGCTTTTAAGTATTTGTATTTTGTTTCATCAATGATTTTTAGGGTTTTCCATCTGGAGAGAATATTGTTGATGCCTTTTTGTAGAGTGTTGATGGGATTTCTATTTGTTAATTTGTAAGTTGAGGAATCTGCGAGTAAATTATGAGTTTTTATAATGTAATCTGATTTGTTAAGAATGACTGTTGAATTTCCTTTATCAGCTCGTGTAACTAAAAGTTGAGGGTTGTTTTTTAAGAATGAGCACGTGTGTTTTATAATTTGATTAGTGTTGGAATATTTATGTTGTTTAAGATTTTAGTGAATCTGGTTCTAATTTCGATTTGTCTAGGTTTGTCGAGTAAAAAATTTAATTTGGACTCAAGTTCGGAGATTAATTTGTGGATATGAGTTTTTATGTTTGAGAGTTTGAGGTAAGGAAAACAAAACTTTTCACCTAGAGACAAGAATGTGGAAATGTGTAGCGTAATATCAATGTTGGAGAGATTTATAAGCCATTCTTTCGTTTTATTTAATGTGATTGTCGAATTTATATTATTCAGAGGATCAGTGGAAATATTATTATTTGTGTCCTGTTGCCGATTAGTAAGAGTTGAGTATAAGATGTGGTGATTTTGTGTTGTTTCATTTATGTTTTGATAATTTAGGTGATGTATATTGTTTTGGTTTAGATGTGTTTGTGATGATATTGTTCTTAAAAATTCATCATGATTGAAAATGTGAAGATGTATGTTCTTGGTTCGTTGAAATCTAACGTTTTTGAAGTTTTTTTTTGTGTTTTTCATATGAGAGTTTTCATATGAGAATTAATACAATAATACGAATATAAATATATTTCCGCTTACTTTTATGAATTATAATTTATTTGGCATAAGGATGGGTGTGAGTAAAGCGTAAACAATATTTTAGAAGATAAATAAGTTGTAATTTAGATTTATTATTATATTTAAATTAACGTATAACCTAAAAAAGAAAGCGATCAGAGTGTGCGATACATTTCATTGTATAAATTAATAACGCAGAGAATCAAGAGCTAAATAAGCATTGAAATCACCTAAAAGCCTCGCTCGTGCCGTCGGGTGACGTCACGCGCGAGTCGTGCTCAGATTGCTTTTTCCCTCGAAGCCTTCGTTTCGGCTTGGCCGCAAATGAACGTGCTCAGCGTCCATGGATTGATGTAGCTGCCGAAGGCGCGGTCGGGAAACTTCGATGGCGCTCGGCTGTTTCCGAAGACGTCCGAGCGTCGCTCGCTCCCGGACACGCGCTACTATGATCGTGTGATGGGCGCGCAAGGGACTAGAGAGGGGGTTACTTTTGCGCGCGATCTGGCTGCACTGTGTGCGATTACCTGATTTCCCAATGGCCGGCACGGTAACCACCAGTGGCCAGGCTCAGGGAGACTAGAGTGGGAGGAGTCCGATCTCTTATGGAGAGACTTGAAAAAAGTGGCTACAAAAATGGGGTCAAAACGGCATGGCGCCACTTATGCTAAGACCTCGAGAAGTGAGCTGCGTGTGACAGTGACGGAACAAATAAATAATGAGAAGTGAGCTGTGCATGAGGCAGAATGATACTTGAGAGTAGGCTGCGTGCGAGCGAAATGCAAAATAATAGGTTTGTTCGCGCTAGCTACACTTTCTACACTTTTTTAGGGAGTGTACACTTTCGCGTTCGTTTTAACGGAAATGACGTCACGCGCCGCTGTTTGCGTTACGAGTGTAGCTACACTTTCGTGCCACTAACCCTAGACTTTCTACACTCGATCTTGACGAGGTGTAAAAGTACACGAAAAGTGTAACAGTAATATTACTAGAATAACCCCATAAGCAGCGAAACTGTCAGTGAGTGTGCATAGAGGTAAGTACGACATAACTTAAAATATTTAAGGTAATCACAAACAAATTCTCATTTATTACGAAAAATAATCAATAATAAACGTTCAAAATAACAAACTATTATAATTATCAATCTCTATCGATCAAGGTGATTAAAAAATTGACATGACCTACAATGTATAAGGCAATCACAAACAAAGTCTCATTTATTATGAAAAACAATCAATAATAAAGGTTCAAAATAACAAAGTATTATAATTATCAATTTCTATTGATCAAGGTGATAAAAAAATTGACAAGATATAATGACAAGTGTTTATTATAAATTCGCAGTATCACAATACGTTCCAATCTACTATCAACGCAAACAGAAGCTAACATGGAGCAGGAGCTAAAAATTAAGTCAGCAGTGAGGTTCCGAGATTCAGAAGGCGGCTTAGTCGTTGATGCTGACAACAACGTGTGCATTTGTGAAGGTTTTGGATTTCTACAATCGTATCACTAACACTCCATTCTATGTAAAACGGGTATCAATACATCCATTCTGGGCACAATTACAAGCACAAGTTAATAATTTCAATAACACCGTCCATTGTAATCAGTTTACGAGATCAACAAACTTGAGGTTACACGGTACATCTCTTTAACGGTTAGATGAGACACCGTAATCTCATATGTCGTTTGAGGTTAAGGCCTAAGGCCACTGTAACGGTCCAAAAAAAAAGGTTTTTTCACGAATTTTTTGCTTCCAAAATTGAAGGTAATTGAAAAAAAACTTTTAAGGGTGTTATCGGGCATACATTAAACTTTAATATCAAATTTTTTTACAGCAAAAAAAAACAAAATGGCGGTTCCACAGCTATCTTCCCGGGGCATGTTTTGCTTGCAGGGCTCCGCGGCACGCAGCACCACTGGTGCACTTTTGAATCTAGAACAAAAAAAAAACCATCAATCTAGAGGGTTATAGCTAGAGAATGTCGATCGGATTTTAAAAAGTATCAATTTTTGTGGATTTGGCGTGCGTTTGAAAAAAAAAATTGATTTTTGACGAAAAAAACGGCTAGTTTTTTGTTAATAAAAAATCAATAAATAAAGTTATTGAAAATCCCGATCGACATTCTCAAGATAATGTTAATGTTCACATCTGGTCAAAATTTCAAGTAAAAAAAATGAAAATTGTTCGAGTGATGCTGCGTGCCATTTTGAAAAACCGTATTTCGAGAAAAACGCGTTTAAAGTTTTGCGAATAGTTTTTTATTGGAAAAAATAAAAAAAAGAAGGTAAAAAAAAATTTACCGTTAGTCTGCAATCCCAGCACCATACATTTGTCCTTCGATGGCCAAATTTTCGTCTTCTTCGTCTTTCCTGGTGTATTTTTGGAGCGCGCGCGCACTTTTTGCCGCGTCGCTCAGAGATGTCTCCGCGTGCGTAATGCGTTTGGCGTCGGCTTCGATGCAGAAATTAGATAACTGTACACCAATTTCCACCTCCAATATCTTGAATATTTGCAAGAAGTTGGTAAGGCCGCCATTGAATGTGCAAACAGCGATATCCGTCGCGATATCTAGGACAGTTTTTCCGCTTGAAGATGATTTGGGGGCCAAACTCCAAACGATAGCGTTGAAGCTTTCGTTATTATTTTGAGTATAGGCCCCCAAGCAACGCTCCAGCAAGTCGTCCCGGCTCAATTCCATGTAGATGGGTTTGATGGCTTCATAAACCTTCTCACTCATTGGCTGATTGTGATGATACGCATCCAAGGCATTTTCCGCTTTCGCTTTCTTCCAACTGCACCAATTCTCTGAACATTTTTCGTGCTGAGGCTTTTCATCCGTTGACATTTTGTGAAAAAGGGTTGCCCAGATCTCATTTTTCATATTTTCGATGGAATCGGGATTTCGACGGATTGCCAAGCCGTAATAAATTGTTAGTTCGTCAATCAATTTGGCAGTTAGTTTGCCTCTTCCCCCGAGACCTTTTGTTCCTTTTTTCAGGTTTCGCAATCGAGTGCCCATTCGTTTTTGCACGTGATCAATGCACTCTTTTTTGTGTACATCAAAATTTTCGTAAGGTTTAGAATCCACGATGCCTTTGAATGTTTTGGAGTCGCCATCTCCGATATAATTAGAGTATTTTAATCCGTATAAATCTTCTGAGCGTTGGAACATTTCGACGACAGCATCGACTTCCATTTGTCCCGATGATCCTGTGTGATTGGCTTGGCATTCATCGGCGTGACTTATTTGCCATTCTTCAAATTCCGTTGTTCTGTTTTTGGACTTCCAGTGCTCGCATGATTTGCAATACTTTGATTTCACTTCGACGTCGATTATTTTTCCAGTTAACTAGCCGATCAATGACGTGACTCCAAAAAGCGATGAAAATCCACGTTTTCGCCATGAACCATCGCCGGAAACCGTTACTCCGTCAGTTTTTCCATTTTTCTGGCTTTCCTCCTTCTCTTCTTGCGCTGCTTTCTTCATGCTTGCATCTCTCACTGCTTTCGTTGCGATTGCTATCGTGTTGACCAATTTATCATAAAATGAATGAAAAATTGGCTGCGGCAAATCCATGAACGCGCAAAATTTTTTGATTCCATGTAATCCTATTCCAATCAGTCGCATTGCAAGCACGATTCTAAGATTTATTTCATATGCATTGCGAATGAATTTGGAACTCGGAATATCCACATCGGGACATTTTGGGCAAGCGATCACAATTTTGAAGCCTAAACCACGAGGACTTCTTTCTCGAAACGCAATGTCAGATCCGCACGTTTTGCACTTCACGTGCTGGGCAATAACGGAAAAAACGGCGCAGAAATTGATCATTCTATAGCCGAATTGACTATTAACATCGAATTCCTCGTTGCAGTCCTTCAGTTTTTTCGCCGAAGCGCTGACGCCCTGCTCATCCCTCTCACATTCATATTGATTCATGGGTCGTCGTTTCATCCCGCCTGACCGACGTCGCATTGGATACGAGGTTTTCGTACCTTTTTTTCCAAGATACACTCGATCACTCATTTCAACTAACGCGTTCGTAAATTTTACAGTGAAATCGTAAAAAAACCACGGAAAACACGCAAAAATCGTCGCTTATGAACAGTCAATCGCTCTTTACTGTGCGCTTGCTGTCGCTAAACTAACGGAATTTTTCTTCATAATGCTCAAAAGGCTCGAAAGGACACGTGGAACAAGAATACAGGCGGTTGGGAGCAATAGGGGGGGGGGGGGGCTATTGTGCCGTCCCTTTGCCCGATATGTTTGTCGCAGGTAGTCGTTTCGGAGTAAGTTTTGACGCGCTTGGCGGCGACCTCTATTTCCTAAGAAAAACATTTTTTTCTCGCACGGGACCTTTTTTCCTTATTCTAGAGGGTTTAAACTATTTTTGAAGCCAATAAAAAAAAAATCGATTTTTCAAAAAATTTACAGTGGCCTTACCCCTTAAGGTGTGGTCCACTAGGTCGCCGCCATGTTTCTTGTACACTATTGCGTTCGCGCTAGAGTTGCTTACCCGCGAGGAAATAAACTACACTCCCTAGACACGGCCCTAGTTCCGTTTACACTGGCGAGTGTAGAGCGCAGCTAGCGCGAACAAACCTAATATATAGCCAGATCGCGCGCAAGTTACCCCCTCTCTAGCCTCTTACGCGCCCATCACACAATCATAGTACCGCGCGTCCGTGAGCGAGCGCCGCTCGGACATCTTCGGAAAGAGCCGAGCGCCGTCGAAGTTTCCCGACCGCGCCTTCGGCAGCTACACCAACACATGGACGCTGAGGACGTTCATGTGCGGCTAAGCCGAAACAACGGCTTCGAGGGAAAAAGCAATCTGAGCACGACTCGCGCGTGACGTCACCCTACGGAACGCGCGAGGCGTTTAGATGATTTCAATGCTTATTTATCTCTTGATTCTCTGCGTTATTAATGTATTTTATACGTTAATTTAAATATAATAATAAATCCAAATTACAACTTATTTATCTTCTAAAAAATGGTTTACGCTTTAGTCACACCCGCCCTTATGCCAAATAAATTATAATTTATAAAAGTAAACTGAAACATATTTATATTCGTATTATTATATTAATTCTCATACTTTCATCAAGCGATAAAGCATTATCCCCAAAAACAAGCCAATTATCCATCCGACCACGAATCGTCAGTACCAGAAAGTGCATATTCTACAAGCGATGAGATGGTCCCGTTGGTAGCGTTCCTGGCTTTGGTCCGCAGGGGCGCGGGATCATTACCCGCGCTCAGTGCTTTTTTTTCAATTATTATTACTATTAATTCTTATGTGATTAGTTATTTTTATTAGTTATCATTATTATTTTAATTAGTTATCTTTTAGTGTCAAAAAAATTATCGCGCACTCCGACCGCTTATTTTATTAGTTCGTACGTTAATTTGAATGCAATAATAAATCTAAATTACAACTTATTTATCTTCTAAAAAATTCTTTGCGGTTTACTCACTCCCGTCCCTATGCCAAATACATTCTAATTCATAAAAGTAAGGGGAAATATATTTATATTCGTATTATTATATTCATTCTCATATACTTTCATCAAGCGATAAAGCATTATCCCCAAAAACCAGTTAATCGTAACGTCCGGCCGCGAATCGTAAGTGCCAGAAAGTGACATTTTTGTATGTTTTTAGATTTACAGGTAATTTTCATCGCAATGGGGTGAATTGTTTATTTGTGAACACTCACCATTGACAGAACAAAAAAAATTTAATCGTAAAAGATCATGAGCAGGTTTCCTATTTTCAGAATAATGTTCTGTCAATGAGCGTGTTTCACGAATAAACAATTCATCCCATACAAAAAGAAATTAATAATTAAAAAAAAAAACAGATAAGTACTGAGCGCCGGGAACGATCCCGCGCCCCTAAGCTAGGAACGCTACCAACGGGACCATCTTATCGCTTGTGTTAAAAATGCACTTTCTGGCACTTACGATTCGCGGCCGGATAGATGATTGACTAGTTTTTGGGGATGATGCTTTATCGCTTGATGAAAGTATGAGAATGAATATAATAATACGAATATAAATATATTTCCGCTTACTTTTATGAATTACAATTTACTTGGCATAGGAACGGGTGTGAGTAAAGCGCACCAACTTTTTAGAAGATAAATAAGTTGTAATTTAGATTTATTATTACATTAAAATTAACGTAGAAACTAATAAAATAAGCGGTCGGAGTGCGCGATAAATTTTTCGACACTAAAAGATAACTAATTAAAATAATAATGATAACTAATAAAAATAACTAATCAAACAAGAATTAATAGTAATAATAATTTTAAAAAAACACTGAGGGTGGGGAACGATCCCGCGCCCCTGCGGACCGAAGCCAGGAACGCTACCAACGGGACCATCTGATCGCTTGTAGAATATGCACTTTCTGGTACTGACGATTCGCGGCCGGATGGTTGATTGGCTTGTTTTTGGGGATAATGCTTAATCGCTTGATGAAAGTATGAGAATTAATATAATAATACGAATATAAAATATTTCCGTTTACTTTTATGAATTATAATTTATTTGGCATAAGAACGGGTGTGACTAAAGCGTAAACAATTTTTTAGAAGATAAATAAGTTGTAATTTGGATTTATAATTATATTTATATTAACGCATAAACTAAAAAAATAAGCGATCGGAGTGCGCGATACATTTTTTTGTATACATTAATAACACAGAGAATCAAGAGCTAAATAACCATTGAAATCGTCTAAAAGCCTCGCGCGTTCCGTCGGGTGACGTCAAGCGCGAGTCGTGCTCAGATTGCTTTTTCCCTCGAAGCCTTCGTTTCGGCTTGGCCGCACATGAACGAGCTCGGCGTCCATGGATTGGTGTAGCTGCCGAAGGCGCGGTCGGGTAACTTCGGTGCGCTCGGCTCTTTCCGAAGATGTCCGAGCGTCGCTCGCTCACAGACACGCACTACTATGATTGAGGGTTTGGCGCGCAAGAGACTAACAGGGGGTAACTTTTGCGCGCGAACTTGCTGGAATGCGTATTCGATCCCCTTCTATCTCTCTTACACGACATCGATACTCAGCTTACTTCTCGAGGTATTAGAGATAGTGGCGCCATTCCTGTTTGACCTCATTTTTGTAGCCAGTTTGAAATGCACAGCAGAGATTTGTAGGGAGATGTACAACGCTCCCATTTTCGGCGTGCCTCGTGAATGGCGCTAAATTGCGGCGGCGAGTTCGGGAATATGATTGTGTGCATCGCTTCTGTCGAGGTTGCAGATTCCCTTGTAGCCGTGCGAGTCGTGAGCACCGCTCAAGTCGATATCGCAGTCAGCGTGCACACGAATGGGTAGCTCGGCGGGGGAAAAGACTCTGCCCACGCTCACTCGACAGGCGAACGGAGCGAGGTTTTCCGTCCGATCGAGCTAGACATATGTATGGCCGTACTGCGGATTGGAATATGCATTAAATGAATTCAAAGAGAAAAACATGAATCGAGAAAATTGTCTTCTCTCGGTAGGCCGTTTATGCCGAGAATGCGGGTTAAAAAAATTAACGACGAACCGCGTTGAAAAATAAAAAGCCGAAACGACCGTGGAAGGTTCAAAAAGAAATCTTGAGCCTTTGCCGCGGTCGTTACGGCGTTTTTTTTTTCAACAGTAAACATTATGAATCGGCGTGTATCATGTATGTTTTTCTTTCCTCAATGAGCGTCGTGGCTGAGTTGGCAGCGGGACGGATTGACGATGCTCGCGGTCCGGGTTCGATCCCTGGTTAATTGACTTTTTTTAATCTATTTTTTTTTATTTTATATTCAAAAAATTTCGAACTCACTCTCGCTTTAGCTATTCTCCCATGTCCAGGCATTATTTATGATATTTAATTCATATATGTTTAATTTAAAAAAGACATTGGCTACCGGGGATCGAACCCGCGTCGTCTGCACTCAGAGCCCGCACGCTGATATATCAACCGCGAGGCTCTTGTAACTGCAAACCTGCCTTAGTATACACACTTATCCAACTTTAAAAAAGAATTCGCTGCATACCATTTGCATATTGTTTTTATGACCCCACAGTATTATTGAAGACAAATGAAAACGATTTTTCCAAATTCCTGAAGTGGTGTTATCCCTTAAAGAAAAGGAATTGATTTTTTGATCGTTGTGAATGTATATCCCTCTTAAAGACTTTAAGGCGTCTGGCCACCTTGGCCGATCGAAAAATGGGTATATTAAAAAAAAATGATAAACTCGAAAGTATGGGCCGGAATATTTTCATTTTTTTACACAACGTCAGGAAGGGCTTTAAGAATAACGTTAATGAATTTCCGTTTAAAATATTTAAAAATAGCGCCGTTATGCACATTGCCGCGGAGGCCCTCCGCACGATACGCGCGGTCGTGGTCCCAGCTGTTACCCGGTCGTATCACATCTGCAAAAAAAAAATCAGCTCATTTGTGAGTATTGTCGCTACAAAGTAGCGTAGCGATTTTTTTTCGACCATTAAAAAAATTATGGTGAGCCGAAAGAATTTTTTTTTATTTTTCACCAAAATTATGGCTCACTATAATTTTTTTAATGGTCGAAAAAAAACCGCTACATTACATTGTAGCGACACTACTCACGAATGAGCTGATTTTTTGTTTCAGATGTGACATGGCCGGGTAACAGCTCGGACAACGACCGCGCGTATCGTGCGGAGGGCCTCCGCGGCAATGTGCATAACCTTTTAATACTTTGAACGGAAATTTATTAACGTTATTCTTAAAGCCATTTCTGACGTTATGTAAAACGATTAAAATATCCCGGCCCATACTTTCCAGTTTTCTTTTTTAATATTCCCATTTTGGGATGGGCCAAGGTGGTCAGACGCCTTAAAAGAATCTCGTACGTGTTAGCGAAAACCGGCAGAAAATTATGAAGCAACTCGTCCACTTCTTTGATGTTCGCTATTTTGGACCATCGCTCGTGCGCCTATCTGAGATCTACACTTTCGAAGTTTGTATCCTCGATATATATGTCTTTTTGCTACAGATGGTATTACCAATATTAGATATTCACGTCTTTCCATTTCGGAGATATGGATGTTCTAGATTGTTTGAATCTGTATTTGTATGACTCACACTGCAGACAATCTGAATACACGTTCTCGAATAAATGAGCTCTCGAATAAATGATCCTTTGGTGTAATAGTTATTTAATTTCGTCATCGGTCGAAGGATAACATTTTGAATAATTTACAGTTCGTTACATTGAGTTTATAATTCTGTCATTTCGAAATCTTTGTCGTTCTATATATGGTCTTTCAAAGTTTTGGCCCCCATCCCAATGTGAAATGTGTTGAAAAATGCCGAAACACACTTATCCAATGTGAAATGTGTTTTGAAAAAAATGCCGATCGAGAAAGACTCAAAGTTCTCTTCGAGCCGTTCTCGATCGTTTCGGCACTTTTCTTCAACAATTTTTTAAATTAATTTTCTAAGGGGAAAAGTAAAAACTCATTTACGTATTGGGGAAAACATTAATTTTTTTGTCATATTTTTCAATACTGTTTGCACCAACATTCGGAACGCCCGCTCGTTTTGAGAAACTTCAACATGCGTCCGGCGGGGCGAACGACGGCGCGTTCGGTCGCATCGACGATACCCGCGGCGTCCTTGCTGCGGCCACTCCCCGCGCTCGTGCCCCTGTTCTTTCGATGGCCTGCCCTTCTCGCGCCCTTGGGCTGCCACCCGTGGCAGCCCAAGGGCTGTCACCCGTGTTTTTCTGATGATTACGAGAGAAACACCCACGCTAAAAAAATTCACAGTCCACATCTGAAAACAAGATACTTGAAGCTATAATTTCCTTTTTTTTTTTCTGTACGACCATTTTTCTCCGAGTTATCCCTTGTTGAAAATCAGCAAAAAATTCGGAATTTTTCAAATATCCCTTATCTTGTGTGAGTAATGTATTTTATTTGTACATTTTATTATTTATTTTTTACAATTACAAAGAAGAAATTTTGGCGCCGCAACAAAAAGCAATGTGGTCGTCAGCAGCAGCCGCAGCGGCAAGCCACCCGAGGCAGCCCAAGGGCGCGAGAAGGGCAGGCTATCGAAAGAACAGCGGCACGAGCGCGGGGAGCGGCCGCAGCAAGGACGCCGCGGGTATCGTCGATGCGACCGAACATGCAGTCGTTTGCCCCACCGGACGCATGTTGAAGTTGCTCAAAACGAGCGGGCGTTCCAAATTTTAGTGCAAACAGTATTGGAAAATATGACAAAAAAATGAATGTTTCCCGAATACGGAAATGAGTTTTTACTTTTCCCCTAAGAAAATTAATTAAAAAAATTGTTGAAGAAAAGTGCCGGAACGATCGAGAAAGGCTCGAAGAGAACTTTGAGTCTTTCTCGATCAGCATATTTTTCAAAACACATTTCACATTGGATAAGTGTGTTTCGGCATTTTTTTCAACACATTTCACATTGGGGGGACACATTTTCATGGGGGTTAAAACTTTGAAAGGCCAAATATAGAACGACAAAGATTTCGAAATGACAGAATTATAAACTCACAGTGACGAACTGTAAATTCTTCAAAATTTTATCCTTCGCCCGATGACAAAATTGAATAACTATTACACCAAAGGATTATTTATTCGAGAACGTGTATTCAGATTGTCTGCTGTTTGTGTCATACAAATACAGATTCAAACAATCTAGAACCTCGATATCTCCGAAATGGAAAGACGTGAGTATCTATCATTGGTAATACCATCTATAGCAAAAAGACATATATCGAGGATACAAACTTCGAAAGTATAGATCTCAGATAGGCAAACGAGCGATGATCCAAAATAGCGAACATCAAAGAAGTGGACGAGTTACTTCATAATTTTCTGCCCGTCTTCGCTAACACGTAGGAGATTCTTCAAAGGCGTCTGGCCACCTTGGTCGATCGAATAATGGGCATATTAAAAAAAATAATAATGAACTCGAAAGTACGGGCCGGAATATTTTTATTTTTTTACGTAACGTCAGAAAGGGCTTTAAGAATAACGATAATACATTTCCGTTCAAAATATTAAAAAATGGCGCCGTTATGCACATTGCCGCGGAGGCCCTCCGCACGACACGCGCGGTCGTTGTCCCAGCTGTTACGCGGTCATGTCACATCTGAAATAAACAACAGCTCTTTCGTGAGTAGTATCGCTACAATGTAGCGTAGCGGTTTTTTTTTCGTCCATTAAAAAATTATGGTGAGTCTCAATTTCGGTGAAAAATACACATTTTTTTCTTCGGCTCACCGTAATTTTTTTAATGGTCGAGAAAAAAACCGCTACGCTACATTGTAGCGACACTACTCACGAATGAGCTGATTTCTTTTTTGCAGATGTGTCATGACCGGGTAACAGCTGGGACAACGACCCCGCGTATCGTGCGGAGGGCCTCCGCGGCAATGTGCATAACGGCGCCATTTTTTAATATTTTGAATGGAAATTAATAAACCTTATTCTTACAGCCCTTTCTGACGTTGTGTAAAAAAATAAAAATATTCTGGCCCATACTTTCGAGTTTATTATTTTTTTTAATATACCCATTTTTCGATCGGCCAAGGTGGCCAGACGCCTTAAAGTCTTTAAGAGGGAATATACATTTACAACGATCAAAAAATCAATTTCTTTTCTTTAAGAGATAACACCACTCTAGGAATTTGGAAAAATCGTTTTCATTTGTCTTCAATAATACTTTGGGGTCATAAAAACAATATGCAATTGGTATGCAGTGAATTTTTTTTAAGGTTGGATAAGTGTGTATACGTAAGGTAGGTTTGGAGTCACAAGAGCCTCGCGGTTGATATATCAGCCGCGAGTTCGGGAGTGCAGACGACGCGGGTTCGATCCCCGGTAGCAAATGTCTTTTTTTAAATTAAACATATATGGATTAAATAATATAAATAATGCCTGGACATGCGAGAATAGCTAAAGCGAGAGTAAGTTCGACATTTTTTGAATATAAAATACAGAAAAAAAAAATAGATTTAAAAAAAGTCGATTAACCAGGGATCGAACCCGGACGGCAAGCATCGTCAATTCGTCACGCTGCCAACTCAGCCACGACGCTCATTGAGGATAGAAAAACATTTATGATGCACGCTTATTCATAATGTTGACTGTTGAAAAAAAAACCGCGTAACGACCGCGGCAAAGGCTCAAGATTTCTTTTTGAACCTTCCACAGTCGTTTCGGCGTTTTATTCTTCAACGCGGTTCGTCGTTAATTTTTTTAACCCGTATTATCGGCATAAACGTCCAACCGAGAGGAAACAATTTTCTTTATACATGTTTTTCTCTTTGCAATTCATTTAATGCATATTCCAATCCGCAGTACGGCCACACATATGTCCAGTTCGATCGGACGGAAAACCTCGCTCCCATGGAGGTTAGAGTGGGAGGAGGCCGATCTGTGCATTTCAAAGTGGCTACAAAAATGTGGTTCAACAGGAATGGCGCCACTATCTCCAAGATCTCGAGAAGTAAGCTGAGGATCGATGTCGTGTAAGAGGGATGGAAGAGGATCGAATACGCATCCGAGCAAGCAGTGCAGCGAGATCGCGGGCAAAAGTTACCCCCTCTCTAGTCTCTTACGCGCCCATCACACAATCATAGTAGCGCGTGTCCCTGAGCGAGCGGCGCTCGGACATCTTCGTAAACGGCCGAGCGCGCCGAAGTTTCCCGACCGCACCGAAGTTTCCCGACCGCACCTTCGGCAACTATCCCAATACATGGACGCCGAGCTCGTGCTCGTTGGTAGCGTTCCTGGCTTCGGTCCGCAGGGGCGCAGGATCGTTCCCCGCGCTCAGTGCTTTTTTAAAAATTATTGTTACTATTAATTCTTGTTTGATTAGTTGTTTTGATATGTTATCATTATTATTTTAATTAGTTATCTTTTAGTGTTGAAAAATTTATCGCGCACTCCGACCGCTTATTTGATTAGTTTGTACGTTAATTTAAATGTAATAATAAATGTAAATTACAACTTATTTATCTTCTAAGAAATTGTTTGCGCTTTGCTCACACCCATCCCTATGCCAAATAAATTGTAATTCATAAAAGTAAGCGGTAATATATTTATAGTCGTATTATTATATTCATTCTCGTAAGTTATGATTTCCGGCCGGATGGATGATTGGCTTGTTTTTGGGGATAATGCATTATCGCTTGATGATAGTATATGAGAATGAATATTATAATGCGAATACAAAATATATTTCCGCTTACTTTTATGAATTACAATTTATTTGGCATAGGGACGGGTGTGAGAAAAGCGCAAACAATTTTTAGAAGATAAATAAGTTGTAATTTAGATTTATTATTACACTTCAATTAACGTACAAACTAATAAAATAAGCGGTCGAAGTGCGCGATAAATTTTTCGAGACTAAAAGATAACTAATTAAAATAATAATGATAACTAATAAAAATAACTAATCAAATAAGAATTAATGGTAATAATATTTTTTAAAAAGCACTGAGCGCGGGGAACGATCCCGCGCCCTTGCGGACCGAAGCCAAGAACGCTACCAACGGGACCATCTCATAAGCATGGGTGTGAGTAAAGCGTAAACAATTTTTTAGAAGATAAATAAGTTGTATTATGGATTTATTATTATATTTAAATCAACGTATAAACTAAAAGAATAAGCGATCAGGGTGCGCGATACATTTTTTTGTATACATTGATAATGCAGAAAATCAAGAGCTAAATAAGCATTGAAATCCCCTAAAAGCCTCGCGCGTTCCGTCGGGTGACGTCACGCGCGAGTCGTGCTCAGATTGCTTTTTCCCTCGAAGCTTTCGTTTCGGCTTGGCCGCACATAAACGAGTTCGGCGTCCATGGATTGGTGTAGCTGCCGAAGGCGCGGTCGGGAAACTTCGGTGCGCTCGGCTCATTCCGAAGATGTCCGAGCGTCGCTCGCTCACGGACACGCGTTATTATGATTGTGTGATGGGCGCTTAAGAGACTAGAGAGGGGGTAACTTTTGCGCGCGATCTGGCTATATATCATTTTGCATCTGTCTCGCACGCAGCCTACTTCTCAAGTATCATGCTGCCTTATGCACAGCTCACTTCTCATTATTTACTTACTCCGTCTCTGTCACACGCAGCTCACTTCTCGAGGTCTTAGCAATAGTGGCGCCATCCCTGTTTGACCACATTTTCGTAGCCACTTTTTTCAAGTCTCTCTATAAGAGATCGGACTCCTCCCACTCTAGCCTCCCTGTTTGTACATCTCCCTACTAATCTCTGTGCACAGATCGGCCTCCTTCCACTCTAGCCTCCATGGGCCAGGCTGGCAGCTAGCCAGCCAAAATGGACGGAGAAGACGAAGAGTACCTGATTCACTCGGGTACCCGATGTTCGGGTCGGGTCGGGTACCCGACGGGTTACGTTTTTGCATTACCCGCCACTATCGGGTACCCGAATTTGGTAATCGGGTACACTCAAATTTTTGGTACTTGTAAACGTCGAGTACTCTTAAACTTCGAATATTCGTAAACAACTCGAAGACCCGTGTCTATTATTTATATTTATTTTAATTTTTTATTTAGGTGTATCGACCAAATATTGGGAGAAAATGAAAACTCGAATGAGGCGATAAAACGAATAAATGATAATACAGTAAAAAATATTTTTTCGTCTCACTTTTCTATCCTGTTTGTATGTACGTACGTGCGAGTGTGTGTGTGTGTGTGTGTCTGTTAGGATGGAGTGAAAAACGGCCACTTTTGGCGGATCGTATCGTAATAGCGCGGGAAAGTTGCGTTTTGGCATCACTAAAAATGGTGCGAAAGGAAAAAAATGTACATTAAATATCTTCTGTTACGGCGAACGCCTTAAAGTTTTGAATTTTTTAACATAGGTTTTAAATGGAGAAAAAACCCAACAAGACCAAGATTCAACGCCTTGCGTTTATTCGAAGCGAGAAGAATGTAGCTTCCATTTGATATTTCAAAATTGAAAATATCTTGCTTGGTTTCAGAGATATAAGCATTTGAAGACCAAGTTTTACCTGGAAACAAAATTAAAAAAAAAAATTAAGAAGAATGAATCGCCGACATTACCAATTAGCACTAGACAGTATTAATGAAAATTCGACAAAAAATCTTGTTTCTACTCAGTTTTTCGACATTCAAATGTCTCGATATTTCCTGAAAATGCGAGTATCTTAAAAGAAGTTTGCCGTAAAAAATGATAAATATATACATAACAAAAATACAAAAATTATGAAATTAATTATTTGTATTTCTTATGAACTCCAACCTATCGACGAAGGGTAGAGAACATAAAGCTGGAGTCTATTTCGTCCGTTCCGGTACGTTTCCGTGGCGCTATCTATACTATGAAATGAAATTTTGTTCCAGCAACACGACTTATCGAGTACCCAATGTGAGACGAGCACTCGAAAAACTCGGGTACCCGATAAAGTTCGAGTATACCCTCGAGAATGTTCACATTTAATTAGAAAAATGAAAAAATACTTATTTCAACGATTCGCGAAGTATTTCTAGGATTGTTATTTAGCAAAATATAAAGCATTGTATTCGGGCCACGAGTGGCAAAAAGCGTGGAAAATTTACATTGGCGAAATATGTCGGTTAAAAATGAAATAAGAGTGAAAATTCGAATGAGTGAGATGAGGTGAGGACTACAGTCAGCTGTTGCCTTGCTGTCACGTCTCTTTATCGTCGCAAGTGGTAATACATCCAATACCGACGGTTCAAATGAAACTTGATATTACATAAAAATTAGGTCAGTAAGCGTAATTTTTTCTGAGAGCTTTGAATTACTACAAGTGTTAAGTATGTAAATCTAATTATTTTAAAGAATCTGACGGATTCCCACTATTATGTACACTTTTATAGTGACCAGAAATTGGGTTTCTGTGTGTCGTCTCGGAATCCCTTCACAAAAATACGCAGTTTTAATATTTTTTTCTCTGTAATTAGGTCGATAACCGACCCTGAAATTGTACAGAGACGATTATTGATATATTTAGCGAAGCACGTAAAAAAATGAAAATCCTATGGATTGAAGCCTGGCGATAGGATTAGTGTATAAACCGCCTCTGCTTATTATACTCAACGATGAACTGGAATTGAAAATTTCGCGCAATTTTAGTAGATTTAGACATTTTTACGTTTCCTCTGAATAGTCGCGGCTACGAAAATTCTTTTACTAGTCACATTTTTCTAACTTTTTTATCCATATTTTCTTTAAACATCCGGCGACCCTCCGTTTCTATCGTCGTTACGAAATTATCAGATGTTTTACATTCGTGAGCAGCTTATATCAGGCATCTAGAGTTATTTTGTGCATTACTTATTGAATAAAAAGTGGCCGCCGCCCCATCTCCATAAAGTGCCGGATAAATTAGACGATTTTTAGAATCGTAATTTTTTGTTAAAAGTTCGGCAACATGACTTGAAATTTTACCCGTATACTGCGATGTATTTTTACTTCGTTGTTGATGAAGTTCAGTTAATTTGTTAAATATTCGGGTTCGTGAAAGAAATACAGTAACGCAACTACTGCATTAGCGAGAACAAAGGTTTATTTTTGCTACGCGACTATGTCATCCTATACGGTATAATACCGGCTTAGGATCAATTTCGAACAAATTGACCATTCAAAAACAGAGATATAATTATTGAAGGTTCCTTCCCTTGCATAGAAGTGCATAGGAAAAACGGGATCTTTGCCGCTTATGAGACTTTTACCCGTATTCATAGTCTCTCCTTATCTCAAGGATAAAGGACGCGTTAATGAAGGCTTCCTTGAATCTCAGAGGCGTCCTTGTTTCATAGTCACAACCCGGCTCTCCCTTCCAGAAGGAAGACATATTTAGGGATGTGATTGCTTATGGTGGTAAAACCGGTGATAGAAGCGCCGCTCGGCTTTATTTGAAACTAACTCAAACCGCTTGGCTCTCGATTGTCAAGCCGCCATCGAAATCTATTCACAATTTCCTCAAAATCATCGTCAAATTCATTATCAGAATTGTGTAAAAAATTGTTCTTCATTATGCTTAGTAATTATATGCAAAACTTCTGTACGAATTTCCACGTGGTTTTAAATATTTATTGAGGTTACGCCGTACACTGATACACTCCGATACGTTTTACGTGGTTTCAATTGCTTATTTCGATTACGCCGTGAATTGTGATACGCCACGAAACTTTTTACGAGTTCCAACAGTTTTTTTTGTTTAAATTCCGTTCACTGCGATACGTTTCGAAACTTTCTACGTGCTCCACTTTTAACTTTTTTTGAGGTTTACCTGTAGACTGGTCTGTGATACAGGTAAAAACTGCATAGACGCCAAGCGCAAGCACAAGCGTTAGTCATATGAAACGAAACAGCCAATCACAGTGCCGAAGGTTTCCTCAAGGAAGCTCGAGACCTGCCTTGAAAGAAGAAGGCCAATAAGGCTCCTTATTCTGTCTATGAAACGCGAAATGAGGAACAAGAAATTCTTGTTCCTCAAGGAAGGACTATGAATACGGATATTTGTTGAAAAAAGAAAACGTATGGGCACCATCAAATAGAGGAAATATTTCATTATAAAGAATGTGGAACTCTGGAGAAATATCAGTTTCGGCTGATCGACCATTGAAACGTGGCAAAATCGCTTTTGTGAAAAACAAACCACATCTACCCTACCTTCAGGCGCGCATTTCGAAAAAAAACCATCCGCCGTCTGTACACACACATGCATCCATTTGTAAACTTGTGTGTGTATTCAAACCGCGAATGCCACGCTACACAAAGTTTATACACAGCAATGGAATTTTTTTGATAGAAAACTGGGTTTTTTTTCATTGCGGATGCGTGTTGGTGGCGCCGTTTTCTTTAAACTGAAGGCCCCGGAACAGGCCAGGGAGCAATTGCCTAAAAGTTTTCGAGAAGCCGTCTAAATATGTCCGCTTGGAAATTACCTAAAAGTGTTCGTGTGTCCAAAAGTTATCTTTCCGGATAGTTGCCAACTTGAAGGTAACTTCCGGATGGACATGTGTTACCCATTTAGATGACTTTTGGTAAATTTGTTGAAAATTGCTACTTGGGAGAGTAAATAAGAGGCCCGAACTCTATTGACTACGTGCTAAGCAACGTTACCGATATTCGGATATTACGTGATTGCCACATTGCCATGCGTATACTTACATGCGCGTCTCATATATCTTTTTTATTTTTATAATCTCATTCTTTTGTTTACCTACTTCCCAATTGGTATTAATCCACACGAGAATACTTTGTCAATTATTACGCTCGTATGCGACAAAACCCGCTGCATCACGCTGTATTTCTGAAGAAAATAATGCCCCCCGAACGCGTGAAGACTACCATAATGTTTTTTTCGAGGTCCATACAATAAAGTGATTAACTGTGATTTGAGCCAACGCGATCAGTAGTTACCTTAAGGTAGTTCTGTAGTTTTGGTAAAATCCTAGGAATTGGCTGAAATCTAAGTATGGTGTAGATATAACCTCCATGGACTGATGCCCAAAAATTCAATTCGATTCACCGTTTACTTCATGAGATAATTGCAATTGAATATGGGTATTTTGGTGCGCGACCCCTATACCTAACACGTCAACCGATAGGAGTTTGCTTGCATTTCTCGATATAGTTTCTAACCGAATCTTAGGATTTCAAAATAAAAACACACGTGTACGCAGAACTATTGTGGGATTGATTTTAAAAAAATGACAAACTTTGACCGTTTAGTTTCGGAGACATCGACTTATGAAAAGTGGTAATTTTATTCCGCACCGAACTCGGGCCCAACCACCTGTAACGGAATGGCAACAATGTACGCTGCAGCCAGCTGATCGGCGCGTGGTCTGAGAACTCGAGGCGTGTTTTTTGTCCCGAGTTCTAGTAGTTCTGAGACGGATGTTAAATCAATTTATTCTGCAAACAAATTTAATTGGTTCAATTCATGCATCTATTTGTCTTTGTTACAGTGAATACAATTTAAACTGTCGGCAAGATGTTGTAAATCCACGATCCGACGTGGATTTACAACATCCACAATCCATGATCCTTCGACAGCGAATTTTTGTTGCTGATCGTTGAGGTTATGGTTATTCTCATTGCGTTTAGTCGCATTTGCTTGACACATGGCCGCCACAGCTTTCAGTTTTTCAGCAGTCGCCTTTTTTCTTGTAAACTTTGTATCGCATTTGGGTTGACATTATCACGCTTTTTTTTATTTATACAAAATATTTCGCGAAAGATGGATCGTAGGCAGCTCAACGCTATGACTGCAGGAAAATCGCGCTGTTGCCACGATTACAGCGCCGCTCTCTATACGAGTATGACACCTATCTATGCATGAGGTGCGTATGTGTGGGATATACAGAGGGTACAAGCTCTATCAAAAATGTACAACCAACAGCATTGTACAGGCATTAGATGTTACTATGCGCTTCGACCGAAACTTTTGGACCATACGTGTACCTACAGAACTATCTTAAATGGGAAAAGCTAGCAAACATGAAACGCCAAGCCTCGTAGGTGCGCTGCGCACAGTTTTTCTGTGGCTATTTTAGTAACGGCGCCTTGCTACACTTGGAGTCATTTTCGGTAAGTTTCGCTTGCTAGGGTTAAGGTCACGACACAAGGCCAGGAAGCCATTTTGCCTCGCATCTGCATGCCAGGTCAAATTTTTCGGGCGGGGGTGAGAAAGGCCCCAAGCGCCGCCCGCATGTTTTCAAGGTTTTGTTAAAGTGTTTATTAAATGCTTCATCAGGTAACAGCGACGTGCGTTAAAGAAAAGAGAAATTGTAGTATTCGAAGTATTAACTTTGATTATAGATGTTTTAATGTTTCTAATCGCCAAATTTGTATTTTTCGCGTGGAAATTGATTGATCGTGCAGATCTAGCACAATTTTTTATAAGCCACGATTTCTTAAAATTATTCCTCAAAGTAGAATTAAAGAGTACCAAACTTTATCCTCAAAAATGATTGAAAAAGATCATTGACAAAGTTATACCATCAGTTTTTCCACACGCTTTATCGTTTTAAAATTATATTCGATGATTCTTCTTCCGAACTGTGAATCGGAACGGTCCTTTACCAAACTTGTTTTTATAAAAAATAAATACACTCCTTCTATAGAGAGCGCCCAATTATTCCGACTCCCTAGTTCACTCCCGACTTCCCCGTTCACTAAATCGTTAATCATTTCTTTTCTGCTCCGATTTGGAACTCCATTCTGTACTCATTTTTTTTCCTTATCGTTTTCTCTATAAAGACCGGTTCGGTTCATTGAGCTCCGCTCATTTTTTTTATTGTTGGCAGAATTTCAAAGACGGACCATCGATTTTTGCAAATTTTTCCATACATATCGCTTTGCCTCTTTTTCGGCCATTTTTCAAGTCTACTTTCTGTGAAAACTAATTGAAATATCGGGATGAATCCCTCATGCAAGGGATGAATGCTTCATGCAAGTGTGACCATTTTTTTCTTTTCAGATTTCTAGTAAATTTTTTCACTAATTGATGCTTACCGTTCGTCAGTAAATATCCCAAAAAAATTTAATTGTGGAGGCTCCGTTTTTGTAGGGGCCCGGAGCTTCAGCCTCTATTGCTCCCCCCCCCCCCCCCTAAATTCGAACGGTAAAAATGTAACCTGTAGGCATCAAGGAGCTGGAAATATTGATAAGTCTCGCATCAAGCGCAACAAATGCAAAGTGTCTTTGGCATCGCAAAGCCGAATATATGGATTTATTTTCGCGATCACAGAAAGAAAAAAATGGATACTTTGAGGTATTTATATTTCATACAAATACGAATTTTTCTTGTTTCAAACATAAGGAATACGTTTTATTTATAGCTTTATTTTAAATCGATAATGTAAAGTCATTATGAATGCGAATGAAAATAAAGGGTATGAAAAAAATGCATACTAAACAGAACTAGGCAAAACTATATATTTAGCTCCGTCATTCGCAACAAATGAAGAATATCATATGAAATGAATTGTTTGCTCAATCACAAATAATTCAAGATTCATACGTTCAGATATCGAGAGGCCACAAATATGAATTTTTCTTGCATTCAACACAGACACTGAAAAAATTCTTATAGCTTTATTTAAAATAGATAATAAACATTCATTTTTTAAATACGAGCAAAAATCTAGGGTATGCAAAAAAAATGTACACCGTACAGAAAGGCAAGTCAGAAATATGGATTCGGCTGCATCAGTTGCAACAACTAAAAAATATATTTTCGTAGAGCAAAGCCAAACATATGGATTTGTTTGCTCGATCACTGACAATAAAAAATGTATACGTTCAGGTATCGAGAGGCCACAAATATGAATTTTCTTGCATTGAACACAGACAATGAAAAATTCTTATAGCCTTATTGAAAACAGATCATAAAAATTCGTTTGATGAATTCGTTTTACATCAATTGTAACGAATGAAAAATGTTGTCAGGCAATGCGAAGCCAAACATATTGACTTGTTTGTTCGTTGCAGACAATGAAAAATTCAAGTATTTAGGCATCGGGAATCCAAACGTATAGATTTATTGTCTGATCACAGACAACAAAAAATTGATACCTTCAGGTCTATGGACAGGCTAGAGATACAATTTTTTGCATCGAACTAAGGCACGAAAATGCTGAGAGCTTTGTAGGAATCGAAAGGGCGAAAATATGTGTTTCTTCCATATCAGACAAAAAATGTACATCTTTGGGTATTGCGAACCAGAAGGTCGTCTCAAGACGGTAACAAATTTATGGCATCTTCCGCGGCCTCAAGCCGGGCCAGCGAGACGCACCTCTAAGTGTGTTCAATGAATGAATAGGAAAAAAACGTACGTCACTCACTGGAGTTAGTAAAGCACTCTGTACGCATGTTGATTTACTAACTCTAGTAACTGAAGTTTAGTTTTTTAAATATTCCTAACATCTTATTATTATTCTACAAGGTTACAAAAATGGTCTGCTTTATTGCCGATTCTCTTTCTATGTAGTATAACATTGGATTTGGCTTAACATTTTGCGATAAGGGGCGAACAATTGTATAAGAAAACAAATCCCTGCGATATACGCGTCTTCGATGGTAATGATAATAAAGTGATTAGGTGTACCGTGAATCCTTGGATTATTAATTCATTCAATAAAAACTCCGTCGACAATTTCGTTGATCTTGATTTTTATCCATGCAATACAATAAAAAAAGAATCCGAATTCTTAAGATTTAAGTGACAAAAAAATATATAAAACTACGAGTTCGAACAATTTTCCCTCTTCAGAAAGTTGAAAGAAATTTGAAACTATACACGTATAATTTCTTCAGACGTATTTAAAATTCGTTTCTCTTTGGGCGAATCTAAAGGAAGTGAGGAATTTTTTTCTTCCACAAAACGGATGAAATCTCTCAAAACATTAACGTTTGTTTCACGTTATCAAACAAACTGCAGGATTACCTTGAAAATAACTATTATTCGTTTTAATTCAAACAATGTTTTTATAGTAGTTCTCAATTAATCAAATGTGCAACAATAAAAATGAAATACCTTTTATCAAATAGCGGAGTACAATGTACATATTACCTTAGTTCACTATAAAAATGTTGGACACAATATTTTTCAATCTTGCAAATAATCTCTTCAGAGATGTTTTATTTTTATTATTTAAAAAATCATATTCTTGTTGCAATTAAAATTTTAAACCACCATCATATACGTACAACGTATGTACAACACGAGTGCACTGGAAATCCTGTGAGAGGATTTGGGTTGTATGCTGGAGAAAAAAAGCCCGGCGAAGCATTTCGTCTGCTCAACTGTCAGGTTTTTAAACATCGAATTGCCACATGCCTAGATCTTAAGAAGACAAATTATTCAGATGGTAGTGATTGGCTATAGTATCTGTCACACCATGGCAATCTGCTCGTTCTAGAATGAATTTGCCATGATGATGTTCCGAAGAAAAAAATATTATTCTACAACTTCCTCAGATAGCCCCTCGTTACCCTTCATTTGTTATGTAAATAGCCATGGAGACTAGCCGGAAGGAGTCCAGCCATAAAATATTTTCCAGCATAAAAATATTTTAAGCTAAACCAGATTTTTTCAGGACGTCAAGCAAACAATAATATTTTCGGCAGAATTTTTTATTACTTGGCGTTTGTTTGATATATATACAATGGCAAGCATACAGACTCACCAGTTGTATCCATTATTGATTTAAAACCGTTTGAACCACCGCTGACTATACTTTGTTCTAGTCGTTCTACGTTTCCTTTATATCAAGAGTGAAGTGATTTGTTGAAAATTAGTTGAAAAACTATTATCTGTTCAAGGTAATTGGCTTTCCTTTACTCTAATAAGGATGGAACACGACATATTTTAAAATACGAAGATTCATCGTTTTGATTTCCCCCCACTAAGATAAAATAAAGGTGCAGTTCCGTCATCTACGCGCCTACATTTAAGGTAGTACGAGCACGCAATCTTGATTTCTATAGATTTTGTTCCAATTTTAACCAGGCATTGTTCATATCATTATGCATGTTTGAGTGGAATTTCAGAACAGTCGACTATTTAGATTGGGAGATAATGGGTTTTAAAATTGCAACTTTTAACACTGCAGGGTCTGTATTGAAATTTAGGCAGAATAATTTTCCGTTAAAAATATTTGTCCCCTATAATAAGAAGACATATAGCAACACCGCATCGTTCTACGTATCCACGGACGTGAGTTCGCGCAGCATATTTAAAATAATACTGCAACACAAATTTTTATTTAGAAGTAATTGTTAATGGAACAAGTTTTTAATTTGTTATAAATGAACCAACACTTTTTTTTGTTAATGAAGATAACATAAACAATATAAAATATTAATATTTATAATGCAAATATTTTTTCATGGCCAAATTTTCGACTTTAGGAACACGATAACAATTTTTTTCTCGAAATATTGACTATTCTGCGGTGTTGCCATATGTCTGCTTATTATAGGGGCCAAATATTTTTTACGGAAAATTATTCTACCTAAATTTCAATGCAGACCCTGCAGTGTTAAAAGTCGCACTTTTGAAACCCATTATCTCCCAATCTAAATAGTCGACTGTTCTGAAATTTCACTCAAACATGCATAATAATATGAACAATGTCTGCTTAAAATTTGAATAAAATATATAGAAATCAAGATTGCGCGCTCGTACCACCTTAATTCTTGACTCATCCATAAACGGATACCCTGATTCCGCCTACCGTTCAAATATCCTGGGGACACTGATTGCGTTTGATTTTTGCAGCCAGTGTAATCCTGTATACATTTATTTCACATCGTAATCCACGGTTTCAAGACCTTAGAAGCACCTTACCAAACATAGCAGGTATCAACAGTTTGAACAGGTTATTATACTCCTTGAAAAAAAAAGTTTCAAACTATCCATTGAGTACTGACTACATGAACTTGGGTGAACTTTTGTCGTCTGTACTGGGACCGCCAATATTTTTTCACAGCTGCGGCATTCATATCTGCTATCTCTATGTGATAAGGCACAAGTATTTCGCCGAACAAGGCAATCTGCAAAATTTCCTCAAGTGCCCTATTCCTCATTTTGTGTGTTTCTATATGCGTATGTGAGTAATATGCGTGTAACGCGTGAGTATTTGTGCATACATAAACTTACCACTGTCACCAGACGAAGAGTATCCTGATTGGATTCCGGCGACACATCATTAAGATTTTCACCAGGAGAATCCGATTTTTCTATTTGTTCGCTGAGATCGTTTCCTTGAACCCAAAAGGGGACGCAAAGCGTCTATCTACTGTCTGACATTAATCTTGAGAAGTGAGGAATCATTCATTCCTCTCATTGGTCACATTTGTTACTTGCTCATGTTTAAACGACTTCGTGTGCATTTAATGACTTTTAATTCGGAAACTAACCACAAATACCTGTTTATGATAGAGAAGAACAGGGATAGCGAAGATGATGACCGTGCTCGTATAGCGTCTTAACGATATCTTTGCGGCAATCGCAATAAGCAAGACGAAAAAGTGCGATGTGAACGACAATTTGGTAGTTTGTAGTTGTGGCGGTAGTTATTAAATTACCCGATGCGATAGCTGCGACACCCAGTAGCGCGAGACCTGCACAAAGAATTCTGTACGAGATCATTTTTCGTTCAGCTATATTCCCTCTCTTTCTCTTTCTCTCTCCCTCTTTCTTTTCCTCTCCTTCCAATCTTCCCTCTGTCTTTTTTTTTAATCAGATGGTCTTCAACGAGAGAATGCCGGGTATTTTGGGGAAAAAATAATAAACTCGCGCAAGAAATAAGCCAACTATCCGATGGAGCACTGAACAGCAATTCGAATGTCTCCGCTTACATATAAGAGGTTTGTCCCCTCCTCAAAACATGCTCGTTTCTGTACTCGCATGTAGTGGAGTTACGACTCCACTCCACTTGACAGAATAATAATCAAATATTCATGTGTACAGGACACTTGGTGTATAATAGATTCTGGTAGAGCGGGGAGATAGCTCGTGCATTCAGCAAGAGCAGGAAAAAGCGGGAAGATATAAGCATTATCAGCAGGAAAAAAATTATACAAGAGATAATCACGTCGCTATAATTAATAGTCGCAGGCACGTTTGATTTAGACAAGTGACACGTAGTTGCTAGTCGCCATTGAACGTCACGTGTGCAGTCTAGCTAGGCATAAAAGTTCAAGTTCACACCGAGGTTATCGGAATGATGGAATAAAGGAGATGCATAATCCAAGTACTGATATAGTCAACGTAAAAACTATACGCCGATCTTCATTCTTCGGTTCGCCAAATGTACAACTGCTGTCTCGTTTATCTTAACTGGTAACTGGACAAGCACGCATTCGAGCTGCATGCGGATAATATGACTATTTATTCCCGATTGAACCAGCTAGTTTGATAGGATAACAAAAACACGTACGGCCATTTCCTCATTGGCTCGAGCGGTTTTATTGTACAACGTTGAATAGTTATTCACCGGCATGTACATTTCTTTATGAAATAAATATCCTGCTGCCTTTATGTTAAAAAAAATTGCTAAACAAGTGTCCAATTTGTAACAAGTCGATGTCTACTGACCCAAATGTGGGTGGGAGTCGCTTGAAAGTGATGTGTGTGTGTACGCGCGAGTATCATTATGCGCGGGCGTATAAGTAACTCCTTTGAAAACTTTATTTTTTGAAATCCAAGTTTAAAAAAATCATTATTGTTCGTTTAAAAAATATATTTAATAAAACCGAACCATAGTTTTATTCTATTTTTTTTCCTCATAAGATGTAAAACAAATAAAGAACTTTTATAAAATAGATAAGCACAATAAAATGTACGTATTACGCAGGTGCGAAATATCGGAAATGGTGTGCACAAAATTATTTAACCGTAGAAATATTTTTTTGTGTTTTATTTTTAGCATTAAGAATAAATCGTATTACTATGATGAAAAAAAAACAATTAATATCACCATTATGTAAACGGTGCATGCACCACACAAGTACAATGGCAATGCTGTGCAAGGACTTGCGTCGTGCATAGTTAAGGAAAAACAGCTCGGGAAGATACGGGGCTTCGGAAAAAATATAGATATATCCGTCCCTACCGTCTGCATGAAAAACCCATGCGATAATATTAACATAAGGTAAATGGCCCAGTAATCGTCACCTCAAGCAGATCGCTTGACTTTGCAAATTTATATAGCTCAACTAGGAAAGTGAGCAAACGTTACTTTACGTCGTTCTTAATCAGTTTTTTATTACGAAGAAGAAGGTCGTTGTGAAATTCCCGTGCCTGGTTCAGTTTTCGAAAAAATATTTCGTAAAAGTTATAAGATGCTATTGTACGAGTCATCGTCATGCCACCCTGACAGTTGGTCTGGTAATCGCCATGGCAACGTCCCACTAATCGTCACATGCGTTCAAACTGCTTTGAGGCCTTAGATACCTTTGAAAAAAGAAATGTTTTTTTTAAATGGATTTCAATTATGTATAAACATGTAGAAAATAATATGCAAAAGTTATTTTAGGTAGACATTTTTTTAAAGACATGTAAAAAAATGGTTTTAAAACTTTAAACGCGTTTTTCATGAATAAATGTTTTCAAAATCGGGTGGACTCGTAGGTCCTGCATTTTTTGACCGATTGACTTCAAATTTCAACTATAACTTCTTAGATACTTTTTTTTAGCGAAGTACACACGATTTTTACTATCGTTTAACAATTACGATTTTTGGAAACGAACAAAGGCCGTTGTTTTAGTCGAAAATGCGACTTTCTTAAAAATCGGGCTAGATGTACAAAAATAAATTTTTTACAATAATCGCGCGTACTTTGGTAGCAAAACTCATGTAGATTACGGGGTTTTGAATGCACATGTGCGACTGGAACGAGTCCGCTCGTTGGAGGTATCTACAGATATGTGAAACAAACCCTCTAAACCTCGTTTTGATTGCTTTATAAGTATTTTTTTTTTAATCCTAAAAAACCTTGTTTTCCGATCATCCGAAGGTTTATAAGGCCTTAACTAATTATGCAAAGGTTCGTAGGACTTTGTTGACTCGATTATGTCTGCATATAGAACGGCAGAATATTTTTTACGCACTCTGTCACAAACTTTATGCTTTTTATTAAAACATTTGATAAAGAGTTTGAAACATAAATTTCTCTTCCATGGAACTCTATTAATTTAAAAAATAAAACAAATTATTGCCTATTACGTCAGAATTATAATTTTTATTCATTTGTCGTCAATATAAACAACTATTTTTTCATGAAATAACTTTTAATATTATTTCGATCGAGTTCTGTTCACCTGTGTTCAAGACATACCCCGTTATCGACATGGTCACGACCCGGTAATCGACAACATTTATTTATATGCATATCTTTTTACTATAGCGAATATGTGTATGACGATTACTGGTCCATGGATCCTTTAGACAATGCTAATTACGGACCCAATATTTCTTTTCTGATTTTCTATAAACTAATATTCGATTCGTAAGACTCTTTTTTTGCTAACATTGTCCCAGTTATCGACAGCCGTGGCGATTAATCGGCAGAGTGTTTATGATGCTGAACCGGTAATCGTCATATATGAAAATTCGTTGAAATTAACATAAAACTATAATTTTCTATGCTGAACGCAAAACTAAAATCCTTGTTTATCACGTGAAGAAAACCTTATTTCACGCAAGTCCACAAGCATTCGCAAATCACCCGAAATGCGACATGGTTCACGTTAACCTCCTAATGAAGGATTCGGCCGAAATGACAGCTAGACGTCGTAGCGGAGTATATTTAATTTGATTATCCTTTTATACGTATACTTACGGGTGTGAAAATGTAATACACCATAGTAAATACCTCCTGGAAGCTAATAAACACAGATCTGCACGAAGGACTGATTGTTATCTTAAAATACTTATTTAATGCGCAAACATGACGATCACTAGGACGCTGACGGCCACTGGGCCAACTACCTCATATATATTTTTTTTAATTTTAACGTCTCATCTACGGCCAAGTTTATTCGCAATGGGATCTCTAGCGCTGGTGTAATCCGGATAGGTTACCATTCATATATACTGTTATTGGCGAGTATCGGTGTGTACGTCGGTCGAGTCAATTCGCATCATCTCCACTCCCGATAAATATTATACTCTATTTGGACAAACCATCGAATATAGCTCGATGAGTATCAGGGGTAGCACCGAGATATATATTCTTCTTCCAGCAAGACAACGGCACTGGAATTTGAACCTGGAAACTCTTGATGCTGTGCATTAGAAGCAGATACTCTAACTATTACACCAAAGTTGGTGCGACAAAATCTATTTCATGTAATGTGTAATATTTTTGTGATAAAATAAAAAGTTCATATTTTTATACGACTTTTCAACGTAATAACATGAAATAAGTTTGCTTATTTCTAATAAGTTTTGCTCTTCGAATAAAAAATCTAAATATTACACGAAGTGCAACTATGGCATGGCTTTGAAAATTTAATCAGACTTTTCGGGTAATAAAAAACAGGTACATGTACATAAAATGAGTTGCATTTTATTATTTAAAAAAAATATGGATACATTGAGGTATATAATTGGGTTTGTTTTGCGTTTATTTGGGTTTGTTGGGCTCGTTAGTATAATAATTTTTGTAATATAAGTTGTAATATAATTTTTTAATTAATAAAAATATTAGAATTGGGTGAAGAGAGGGCATTTTTTGGGGGTGTGCGGGTAGCAGAATTGGTCGGGTCGGATCGGGTCGGGTCGGGTAATTAGACTATGATCTGATCGGGTACCCCAGTGTTTCACGTACCCGAATTTTTTCGGGTAACCGTGATCGGACGGGTATACTCGAACTTTATCGAGTACCCCAGTTTTTCGAGTGCTCGCTCACATCGGGTACTCGATAAGTCGTGTTGCCGGAACCAAATTTCATTTCATAGTATAGTTAGCGCCACGGAAACGTACCGAAACGGACGAAATAGAGTCCAGCTTTATGTTCTCTACCCTTCGCCGATAAGTTGGAGTTCATAAGGAATATAAATCATTTATTTAATAATTTTAGTATTTTTGTTATGTATATATTTACCATTTTTTCGCGGCAACCTTTTTTTAAGAAACTCGCATTTCAGGAAATATCGAGATATTCGAATGTCGAAAAACTGAATAAAAGCAAGATTCTTCGTCGAATTGTCATTAATTCTGTCTAGTACTAACTGGTAATTTCGGCGATTCATTCTTCTTAATTTAATTTTTTGTCATTTAAAAAAAAATTTCCAGGTAAAACTTGTTCTTCAAACTCTGAAACCAATCAAGATATTTTCAATTTTACAATGTCAAATGGAAGCTACATTCTTCTCGCTTGGAATAAACGGAAGGCGTTTAATCTTGGTCTTTTTGGGTTTTTTTTCTCGATTTAAAACCCACGTTAAAAAATTCAAAACTTTAAGGCGTTCGCCGGAACAGAAGATATTTATTGTACATTTTTTCCTTTCGCACACTTTTTAGTGATGCCAAAACGCACCTTTCCCGCGCTATTACGATACGATCCGCTAAAAGTGACTGTTTTTTACTCCATCCAAACAGACACACACACATATACACACACTCGCAAGTACGTACACACACACACACACAGGATAGAAAAGTGAGACGAAAAAAGATTTTTTACAGTATCATCATTTATTCGTTTTATCGCCTACTTCGAGTTTTCGTTTTCTCCCATTATTTGGTCGATACACCTAAATAAAAAATGAAAATAAATATAAATAATAGATACGGGTCTCCGAGTCGTTTACGAATATTCTAAGCTTGAGAGTACTCGGCGTTTCGGAGTACCAAAAATTTGAGAGTACCCGATTACCAAATTCGCGTACCCGATAGTGGCGGGTAATGCAAAAACGTAACCCGTCGGGTACCCGACCCGACCGGAACATCGGGTACCCGACCCGAACATCGGGTACCCGCACACCCCTAGCATTTTTCAACCGATCGTATGAAACCATCGTATGAATGAAAACAAAAAATAATTATTTTTCAAGGTAATTCAGATGTTTTTTATAAGCTAAAACAAACAATACGGTTCTCGGCGGGATTTTTTATTACTTGATGCTTTTTTTAACTGTTTCAAAGTTCTTGACGGATACTTCATTTCTTCTTGAAGTGGAAAAAATCCTTTCTCCTTAATCTCCTTCAGCTCACTCCAAAGAACAACTCAAATATATCTGAAAAACTATACGTGTAGGGTTTAGAAGGAACGCTTTGTCGCTACCATCGAAGACAAGTATATCGCGATAATTACTATTTTTTTACAGTTGTTCGCCTCTTATCACAAAATCGTAGGCGGAATCTAATGTTAGATTTATGCAGATAGTGCAAAGAAAACAGAACACGCTATTTGGAAATTCTTGTAGAGTGATTATAGAAGTCATGAATATAAGAAAATATACTTCGGTTACTGAAGTTAGTAAATGGACATGCATATAAGGTAATTATATTCATACATTGAATACACTTGGATGGTGCGTCTTGTTAACTTTGCTTAAGCCCGCGAAGAAAATATAATTTTTGGTTTCTACAAAACATGTTATTTTTGGCAATATCCGGAGATCTATATTTTTTATCTGATGGGTACAAGAGAAATTCATATTTTTACCGTTTGGATATCTAAATCTCTTTTTTACATTACTTATGTTCGATAAAAGAAAAATTCATATTTGTGGCCTTGAGATTCCTGAAGCCATGCATTTTCCATTGTCTGCAATCGAGCGAACGAATCCATATGTTTGGCTTTGCGATGCCTAAAGACATTATTCATTCTTTGCAATTGACACAAGATTAATCCATATTGTCAGCTACATGCATACCGACATGTACACATGTTTCGTTTCGTTGCCTTCGAGTAATGTCTGAATAGCTTATATTTTCGGCTATTCAGTACTCGGAGATATGAATTTTTCGTTACCTGTATTCGATGCAAGCGAATTCCATATTTTTTGCTTTTTCTTCTCTTTAGTGCACTATGTGCATGAGATCAATGTATTACTTGCCGCCCTATTTATAATTTCGAATTTTTTTTACGTCTAAAATCGATGAAAATTTAAAGTGTTATGAAACTGGGAACGAACCTTTGTTAAATTGATTTTCGGTTCTAAAAAGTGCCAAGTGAAAGAAGTTTTAAAAACAGCACTGTACGTTCCAAAGACGTTCAACCATTAGCTGTCATAACCACCCGCTCTTCAACGCATTATATATATGCCCTATTTCGTAAACATTGATGCCTCGCCGCCTAACATAGGAATGAGCTATCAGCTGTGCGAGAAATGCAAATGAGACCGAGCTGTGTGAGCACTGGATATGCGTGAACACATCAGATACATCATGCTATGCTTACGACACAGCCGAACGACTTTATTCGATTCTAATAATCCAAGAGTTAAGCAATTGCTAGTCTGCATGGCGCTCGAAAAATCAGTGCAAATCATGTTTCAGGATTGAGAAAATGGAAAAATGAAATGAAGGGGAAGACTGAACTCAAGAACGGCTTTAACAATAGAACATACATATTAAGACAGATAGTCGCGCTTTACACGAGGCGGTGAGAGGGAGAAGGACTGAAATTAATGGATTCATTCATTAAATAAAAACAATGAATGCTGAAAAAAGCAGAACAAAAAAAATAATTTCTCACCCTAGTAACAATAAATATGACAACGTAGTAGATCGGAATACACCTAGCTCGTGGCCGGAAAAAAGAGGAATTTTCGTGAATTTTTCCGGGCAACCGTGTGCGGGTTTTCAAGGGTTTCTTTTTACATTCGAGAGTATAGTTTTAAGTATCTTTTAATAATTTTTGTATTGAAAAATATTTATAAATGTGTTAGATCCGAAGGTTTGTGCAAACCACTGTTTGAAAATCACCTAGCTAAAGGGTTTAATGAAATATTGATTTTTGAAAAAACGGCCGCGGTCCAAAGTGAAAGTATTGATTATTTGCGAAAAAACGCTCTACTTTCTTTGATAGAAAAAACTATGCATCCAAAAAAAATCCTTCGCTCCCCACTGCTTTTTGATATGAAGAAAAGCTTGTAAAATTGAAGTTCATCGGTGCAGTGATTGTTGAGCTAGCGCGGTCACCGATCTTGAAACAGTTAAAGTTTCACGTCGAATTTATACGTGGATAAATGTAATTTGAAAAACTTACATGGAATCATCGCTACCAAGCCCATATAATAAGCCTTCTGCAGTGGTAGCAGCCTCCAGAATTCCAATGTGCCGCTGCCTGCTGAGCTTTTTTTTCCTTCTCGCGTGTTATATCAGATTGCACTTGGCTGTCCGCACGCGCCTCTCATCTTCTTCCGTGACGTATGTGTGAGCGTTGCCACCGCAGTGTACCCCCGTCGCTCGCAGCATTTACAATAAAAAAAAGATGCTTCATTGAAAAGACAGGCAGTGACATAGGCAGCTATTTCCATTGGGCAGTGCCGGGTTTGTACTTTTCTTAAGTATAAGCCACTTGACTTTGTGCCGCCCCTCCTATCTTAAGGTGCTATACCGGTGTGAACGCTGAAAACTTGGGTGATATTCGGGAATTTTTCGGAAGAAAAGTACTCAGTTAAATGTTTCGGAAAATTAAGAATATATTTGGTAGGAGTGTGCGGGTAACAGAATTGGTCGGGTCGGGTCGCGTCGGGTAATTAGACTATGATCCGATCGGGTACCCGTGATCGGACGGGTATACTCGAACTTTATCGGGCACCCGAGTTTTTCGAGTACTCGTCTCACATCGGGTACTCGAAAAGTCGTGTTGCCGGAATAAAATTTCGTTTCATAGTATAGATAGCGCCACGGAAACGTACCAAAACGGACGAAATAGAGTCCAGCTTTATGTTCTCTACCCTTCGCCGATAGGTTGGAGTTCATAAGAAATACAAATAATTTATTTAATAATTTTAGTATTTTTGTTATGTATATATTTACAATTTTTTCCGTCAAACTTCTTTTAAGGTAGTACGAGCGCGCAATCTTGATTTCTATAGATTTTGGTCAAATTTTAACCAGACATTGTTCATGTCATTATGCATGTTTGAGTGAAATTTCAGAACAGTCGACTATGAAGATCGGGAGATAATGGGTTTTAAAATTGCAACTTTTAACACTGCAGGGTCTGCATTGTAATTTAGACAGAATAATTTTCTGTCAAAAATATTTGTCCCCTATAATACGAAGACATATGGCAACACCGCATCGTTCCACGTATCCAGTGCCGTGAGTTTGCGCGGCAAGTTTGAAATAAAACTGCAACACAAATTTTTATTTGCAAGTAATTTTCAATCGAACAAAGTTTTTCATTTCCTACAATTTTGGTTCCCATCAATTTTTTCATAGGATCGATTTTTTTCGATTTATACCCGAAAAGAGGGGGTGAATTTTTTGTTATCGAATAACTCGTTTATTTTCAATTTTACGCGAAAAATTGTAATAAACAAAGTTGTTGAAAATTAAATTTCCTACAATTTTGATTCTCATCAATTTTTTCGTAGGATCAATATTTTTCGATTTATACCTGAGAAGAGTGGGGGTAAAATCTTATCATTGTATTATCACGTTTCTTTTAAATTTTACGAGAAAAATTGTTATGAACAAAGTTGTTTAAAATTAAATTTCCTACAATTTTGATTCTTATCAATTTTTTCGTAGGATCAATATTTTTCGATTTATACCTGAGAAGAGTGGGGGTAAAATCTTATCATTGTATTATCACGTTTCTTTTCAATTTTACGAGAAAAATTGTTATAAACAAAGTTGTTTAAAATTAAAGGTACTATAATTTTGATTATTCACAATTTTTCGTAGGATCTATATTCTTCGATTTATACCTGAGAAGAGAGGGGGTAAAATCTTATCTTTGTATTATCACGTTTCTTTTCAATTTTACGAGAAAAATCGTTATAAACAAAGTTGTTTAAAATTAAAGGTACTACAATTTTGATTGTTAACAATTTTTCGTAGGATCTATATTCTTCGATTTATACCTGAGTAGAGCGGGGGAGAATTTTCGTTTATTGAATAACTCGTTAAAAGTCCATTTGACACGAAAAATGGTTATTCCCAAAGTTGTTTGGAATTTCCTATAATTTAGGTTCTCTTCAATTCATAATTACTGCACGCGGTCACGGCACGGTCAACGCGACCGCATTTCCTTCTACGACGCAGGAAACATTTTTGGGCAACGACAAGAACAAGGCAAGGCTTATTGATATTTTGAAAAAAGCTTTGCAAGATTCTGGTGTCGTTGTTCAGCAGGCACCGGCAGACGCCGATTCTTTCATCGTAGGAACGGCAATTCAAGAAGCCTCAAATCACGACGAAGTTACGATCATCGGCGGGGACATCGATCTCCTCGTGATACTAACTGCCTTAGGGTATCATTTGAAAAACGTTTTCTTCAAGAAACCCGGCAGAGGACGGACTCCGGAACAATTATACTCACCGGCAAGTTTCAAATATGAAGAGTCTGTAGCAAAACATGTTTTGTTCTTACATGCCTTCAGCGGATGCGATACTACGTCTTCAATATTCAACGTAGGAAAATTGAAATTCATCGAGACTCTTAAGAAAAACAACAATTTGAACACAGCTCTGAGCTTGTTCCGCGAGGCAAACATTCACAAACATTGCTTAGCTCAAGCTGGAGAATGTTTCCTAATCGCATTGTTTGGAGGCGATGAAAATGTAAAAACACTCGACGACCTGAGATTCAAGAACTTCACAAAATCAGTTACGAGGAACAAATTCAATTTTGTGACGCTTCCACCTACCTTGGCAGCAGCAGAACAACATATCTACAGGACGTACCTGCAGGTGCAAATGTGGATGGAGTATGAAGTCAACGCTACGGAATGGGGGTGGAAAAAAACTAATCGTGGACTCGAACCTGTTGCTACAATGGCCGATCCAGCACCAGAATTTTTGCTGAAGACGATATCATGTAAATGCAAAACGACGTGCGGAAAAATGTGTGGTTTAAACGTCTTATGCCACAACTGCAACGGAGAAACCTGCGAAAACGTTGTCTCAATTCGAGAGCTGCTGGATGAAGATGACCTTGGTAGTGACGAAAACCGCTCAGAACAAGTCACCCCCGACCCTCCTGAGCTTCTGGACGAATTCGTCGATCATTACGAGGAAGAATCGAACGACGAAAACTTGGCCGAGCCATCGGCTAAACGTTCCAAACAGACATAATTGAAATTTCGAAAGACTTTTGAAAGTGTACTGAAAAGAAAATAAAATTCATTTTTTCAATTGTAAAAATTATACTGTTCGATAAACTGATTATTTACACCCCTCTTTTCCTTTACCGTGAACGTGCGTCCCAAAAATATAAACTTTAGAAAAAATCGGAATCATAATTGGAGCAAATAACATTTTCAACACATCAAATTTACAACGACAATCAGCAACAAAAAAACAGACAGAAAATATAATGATACAACATCAATAATAAACGCGATAATTGAATACTTAGGTTCACCCCCCGCTCTTCTCAGGTATAAATCGAAGAATATAGATCCTACGAAAAATTGTTAAGAATCAAAATTGTAGGAAATTTAATTTTAAACAACTTTGTTTATTACAATTTTTCGCGTAAAATTGAAAATAAACGAGTTATTCGATAACAAAAAATTCACCCTCTCTTTTCGGGTATAAATCGAAAAAAAATCGATCCTATAAAAAAATTGGAGAGCACAAAAATTGTAGGAAATTTAATTTTAAACAACTTTTGTAATAACTATGTTGCGTGTAAAATTGAAAATGAACGAGTTATTCAAGAAACAAAAAATAACCCTTTAAATCAAGATGGCGGATGAAGTGAAAAGTCTGGTACCTCTACTTTTTGAATTTAGACTACCAGTGACCCCCCCCCCAACGAATTCCGAAAGAAAATTGCTGTTAAAAATTTGTGTAAATCTTTGCCCGTTTTTTGAACTAAATCGACTGGGCTAGGAACGCTACCAACGGGCAGTGCAGCCAGATCGCGCGCAACAGTTACCCCCTCTCTAGTCTCTTGCGCGCCCATCACACAATCATAATAGCGCGGGTCCGTGAGCGAGCGACGCTCGGACATCTTCGGAAAGAGCCGAGCGCCGTCGAAGTTTCCCGACCGCGCCTTCGGCAGCTACACCAATGCATGGACGCTGAGTACGTCCATGTGCGGCCAAGCCAAAACGAAGGCTTCGAGGGAAAAAGCAATCTGAGCACGACGGGTGACGTCACGCGCGAGGCTTTTAGATGATTTCAATGCTTATTTAGCTCTTGATTCTCTGCGTTATTAATGTATACAAAAAATGTATCGCGCACTCTGATCGCTTATTTTTTTAGTTTATACGTTAATTTAAATATAATAATAAATCTAAATTACAACTTATTTATCTTCTAAAAAATTGTTTACGCTTTACTCACACCCGTCCTTATGCCAAATAAATTATAATTCATAAAAGTAAGCGGAAATATATTTATATTCGTATTATTATATTAATTCTCATACTTTCATCAAGCGATAAAGCATTATCCCCAAAAACAAGCCAATCATCCATCCGGCCGCGAATCGTCAGTACCAGAAAGTGCACGTATTCTACAAGCGATGAGATGGTCCCGTTGGTAGCGTTCCTGGCTTCGGTCCGCAGGGGCGCGGGATCGTCCCCGCGCGAAGTGCTTTTTTTTAAAACTATTATTACTATTAATTCTTATTTGATTTGTTATTTTTATTAGTTATCTTTTAGTATCGAGAAATTTATCGCGCACTCCGACCGCTTATTTGATTAGTTTGTACGTTAATTTAAATGTAATAATAAATCTAAATTACAACTTATTTATCTTTTAAAAAATTGTTTGCGCTTGACTCACACCCGTCCCTATGCCAAATAAATTGTAATTCATAAAAGTATGCGAAAATATATTTATATTCGCATTATTATATTCATTCTCATATACTATTATCAAGCGATATAGCATTATCCCCAAAAAGAAGCCAATCATACATCCGGCCGCGAATCGTCAGTACCAGGAAGTGCACATATTCCACAAGCTATGAGATGGTCCCGTTGGTAGCGTTCCTGACATCGGTCCGCAGGCGCGCGGAATCGTTCCCCGCACTCAGTATTTTTTTTTTTGAATTTCTTATTACTATTAATTCTTATTTGATTAGTTATTTTTATTAGTTATCCTTATTATTTTAATTAGTTATCTTTGACCCCTTCGCAGTCAGGCGAAAATTAGATTTTCGTGCCACTTTTATGTTGAAAAAAAATCTTCACAGATTTACCCTAAAATTTCAGTGTAAAGGGTTTTAGGGTCACTGAATCTGAATCTGAAATCGGATTTCCAAAATTAAAAATGACGGATCCAATATGGCAGACGCAAATTTAAAAAATGGTTTGTTTCCGACGAAAGTGAGTACCTTACGGTTTTCGAGGTCACTGATACCGAATCTGAAATCGGATTTCCAAAATTAAAAATGGCGGATCCGATATGACGAACGCAAATTTGAAAAATGGTTTGATTCCGACGAAAGTGAGTACTTTAGGGTTTTCAAGGTCGCTGAATCCGAATTTGAAATCAGATTTCCACAATTCAAAATGGCGGATCCAATATGGCGGACGCAAATTTGAAAAATGGTTTGATTCCGACGAAAGTGAGTACCTCAGGGTTTTCGAGGTCGCTGGATCCAAATCTGAAATCGAATTTCCAAAATTCAAAATGGTGGCTCCAATATGACAGGAAAGGTTTTCAGTTTTAGCATGATTGAGTTGATTTAAATTCGAGCGACTAAATGCGAGAAATCATTTAACATAATATTAATAATAATATAAACAATGTGAATGTCTAGCGAGAATTTTGACGTGGACTAAGCACACCAAGAAACAGATCATGAAGCCAAATGTTGTTATTTCTTATAACAATATGGGAGATGTAGACAAAGCAGATCAGTCTATTTCTTCATACTTTCATTTATTCGATACTGCAATTTTTAATGCTTCCGTTGTCTATAATCATCTCTAAACTGACTCGAAAGAAATGACTTCTTTACAGTTTCATTGTGCACTGGCAACAGAGCTGTTAGAAGATCATTGTGATCAACACACATCATCTAAAGAGTATGATTGTAAACCCAAAAATCCTCTGCGCTCGTCACGAAGTCACTATCCATTCTATATTTCAGACAATAAGTAGATAAGAAAGCGTTGCACTGAATGTTATTCCAAAAAACAAAGGAAGGCAACATTCTTTATGTGCAAAGATTGTGGTAACGTTCTATTGTGTGCGGTACCTTGCTTCCAAAAGTACCACGAATAACGGTATGATCAGGTGAAATACCGAACTTCTTTTTCATTTGTTGTCCAAACATAAAATAAAAGATATAAATTAATGAAAAAAAATTCACTAAGAATGAAAAAAAGCAATAGATACAGACAACAAAAAAAGAATAAAATTAAAATCGAAAAAAATTAAAACTACAATTTTTTTAAGCTGCAAAAATACAAAAAAAAATTGAATACGAGAAATACGAGAAAAAAAAGAAAATATGAATACAGTAGAACCTCGATTATCCGAACCTCGATCATCCGAACCCTCAATTATCCGAACGATGACTTAGTTTATCCGAACGCTCAATTATCCGAACGTTGGCGCAAAAGATACATTGTTGCTCGCGGCCACCGCCGTGAGCAACAATGAGCAACCCAACACAACTTCTCCTTCTCAAACGGCTGCGACACTTAGCCGCTCAAAAACGCGTTACAGCCGTTCTTCAATTAAGAATGGACGATTTTATTAAAAAAATATTGAAAAACGCATTGGACTTTTTTCAGGTGTTTAAAATACATATATATATATATATATACACGTGGGTCATTTGACAAGTACCTAGCCTCACCGCTAGATGGTGCCACTATTGCAAGAGAAATACACTATAGTGTAGTACCGTCTTGTAGACTGCTGCTGACAAAATTTCAGCCGGATCGGACTTGTAGTTCTCTTTTGAGAGCGTGTGAAAGGAAGTGTGTCCGTTGATTTTTGAAAGAATAGAGAAAGAACAATATCGGTCGGTGATTCGATTCTTGTTTTTGGAAGGGAAATCGCGCAGTGAAATTAAAGAACGCTTGGATACACTGTATGGGGATGCTTCTCCTTCGATGGCAACCGTTAAATTTTGGTATAACGAGTTTCAACGTGGTCGTACGTCGGTTTTTGATGATCCACGCCCAGGTGCTCCAAAAACAGCCACTACGGAGGAGAACGTGACAAAAATACACGATATCGTTTTGTCAGACCGCCGATTAAAGGTGCACGAGATAGCTGTGATAGTAGGTATCTCAGAAGAACGCGTGTGGCATATCCTACATGAGACTTTGGGCATGAGGAAGCTGTCGGCAAGGTGGGTGCCGCGTTTGCTGACTGCAGACAATAAGCGCATTCGTGTGACCACTTCAGAGCAGTGTTTGGAGCTGTTTAATCGCAATCCAAAAGAGTTTTTGCGTCGTTACGTGACCGTCGACGAAACATTGATTCACTGGTATACTCCAGAGACCAAGGAGCAGTCAAAACAGTGGACCTTACCCGGTGAACCTGCTCGAAAGAAGGCGAAGACGGTCCCGTCGGCTGGAAAGGTGATGGCCACTGTTTTCTGGGATTCTCAAGGTGTTATTTTTATTGACTACCTGGAGAAGGGCAAGACGGTCACGGGACAGTACTACGCCGAACTATTGAGCCGATTTAACGCCGTGTTAAAAGAAAAACGGCCCCATTTGTCGAGAAAGAAAGTGCTTTTCCACCATGATAATGCACCGGCTCACACCTCCGCGCTCGCCACGGCTAAATTGGTCGAATTACGCTATCAACTGCTGCCCCATCCACCGTATTCTCCAGATTTGGCTACGTGCGACTTTTTTTTGTTTCCGAATCTAAAAAATTCACTCGCCGGGAATAAATTCCACTCCAATAACGAAATAATCGCCGCCACGGAGGCCTATTTTGCAGACCAAGAGATAACATTTTTTTCAACGGGGTTAAAAAAAATTGGAACACCGCTGGGCCAAGTGTATTCAACTAAAAGAAGACTACATTGAAAAATAAATTTTATTTTTAGCAAAATTTTGGTGTTTTCATTTGTAGGCTAGGTACTTATCAAATGACCCTTGATATATATATATATATATATATATATATATATATATATATATATATATATATATTTCAACGTTAATGTGTGTGTGAAATTTTAATATATATGTATGTACTGTTTTTATGTAAAAAGGTGTTGTTTATAAACTCGTCCCAAAAAACCCACGTTTCGATTATCCGAACTAGTCTCGGTCCCGATTGGTTCGGATAATCGAGGTTCTACTGTAGTAACAAGAAATTTGAAAAAAATACAAAAAGCACATAAAAAATGAAAATACAAAATGTACAAAAAGTACAAAAAAATACATAATCGAAGTCAATGACCGCCACGTCCTCGATTCATGACTCTAAGTTCGAGAGAGAGAGAGAGCGGGCTATAAAACCAAAAAAGTATTTTTTTACATTTGTTACTATGGATAGATTGTCATACATGATTTGCTAAAGTTTTATTCATCATATTGTTTCCGAGCGTCAGATGCTTGAAGTTGGGACACAAATTCGAAATTCCCGACCATAAACATCCTAAAGATACAATTTTTCGTCGAAATCAAACTACTTGTCGAATTTGTGTCTGCCATATTGGATCCGCCATTTTGAATTTTGGAAATCCGATTTTAAATTCGGTTTCAGCGATCTCAAAAACCATACGGTACGTACTTTCGTCGGAATCGAACCATTTTTCCAATGTGCGTCCGCCATATTGGACCCGCCATTTCGAATTTTATAAATCTGATTACAAATTCGGATTTAGCGACCTCAAAAACCCTCAAACACTCACTTTCGTCGGAATCAAACCATTTTTTGAATTTGCATCCGCCATATTGGATCCGCCATTTAGAATTTTGGAAATCTGATTTCAAATTCCGATTCAGCGACTTCAAAACCTATGATTTACCAAATTATAGTAAAATCGCTGTAGTAGAAATATGTTTTTTTTTTCGAATGCCCACATGTGTGTCATGACACAAAAATGGCACGACTTTTTTTGCCCATATGTGTGTCACTGACAGTCAAAGGGTTAAGTGTCGAATAATTTATCGCGCACGGTGACCGCTTATTTTATTCGTTTGTACGTTAATTTAAATATAATAATAAATCATGGGAGGCAAAGAATGAAGGAGGTACGGTGATAGGGAGGCGGGGGGGGGGATATTTGCGCTGAAATTTGCAGATGATATTGTGTTAGTGGCTGACGAGGAAGAGGGTCTATGCTGGGATCATTAGAAAAGTACGTAGAGAGAAATAGATTAACAGTCAACATTCAAAAGACGAAAATAATAAGATTCAAAAGGGCGGGCAGAAATGAGGAAAATCAGAAATGGAAGTATGGAAATGAGAAATTAGAGATTGTCAAAGAATACAAGTATCTAGGGGTAGTTTTCTCGACCGGCAATACTTTCGAAAAACATCTAATCAATTTAACAGGAAAAATAAGAAGAGCTACCAACGCGACCTGGAGTACATTCAAAAGAGCCGGGATAAATAGTTTGAAGAGGAGAATACGTTAAAATGACAATGGGCATAAATAAGAACACGCCAAATTATATCTGGCGGATGGAATCCGGACGCAGAAGCGTTACGACGGAAGCGTGGAAGAGAGCGGCTGATTATCTGATTGAAATAATGAAAATGGGAGAGGAAAGATGGTCAAATAAGTGTCTCAAAGAGGAAGCGGGTTAGCACTGGTAGTAGACATGCCATGCAAGCAATATGACGGCGATATGCATGTTTGTCAATGATACATTCGATGGGCGCAACATGACGGCGATATGCGTGTTTCTCAGTGATACATCCTATGACGGCGATATGCATGTTTCTAAGCGATACATTCGTTGAGCGCAATATGTCGGCGATATGTATATTTTGTCAGTGATACATCCCAGGAGTACAATATGATGGCGATATGTATATTTTGTCAGTGATACATCCCAGGAGTACAATATGATGGCGATATGCATGTTTCTCAGTAATACATTTTAACGTCGTTTTTTATTTTTCTTCCAACAGGCCTTAGTTGCTGAGATATCACGATTTGAACATTTGGGAGTTTCGTCTCGTGCGTAGAGCACGTTGAGCGTTGACGCTTGAGACAAGAGCGGCCGTAGCTAATACGGTAAGACGACAGACCGTCACTCTGAAAGTTCACGATTCGCGTCCCCATGCTTTTTTTTAAATTTTATAATCTCTCATAAGACTTTGCATGTGCAGGTAAATAAGAAAATTCGAAAATATGTATTACTAGTTTTATGTATCTATTATATTAAAATAATTAATCCAATAATGAAGTCACAATTCCATAGCAAATAATATTGTATAACTGATAATTAATCTAATAATCAAGTCACAATTAGAAAGCAAAATAATATTGTATAACAAATAATTAATCTATTAATCATGCCACAATAAGAAAGCAAAATAAGATGGTATAAAAAATAAATAATTAATCTAATTCACAGGAAAGCATATTTGAAGATATATATCTTCAAATATGCTTTCCTGATAGAATCCGCAACGTTAAATGTGGTTACGGTGATATTACGTTCATTTTATGTTCGTGGTGCCGTAAGCCTTCGTGCTTCCCTTGCTTTTACGATGGTTTCCAGCCTCCAATTTGTCAACATACTGATCTGATAGAAGAAGAATCAGAATAATTACCTGCCGTGAAATTTGCAAGTGTGAATTAGCCTAATTATTTATTTTTTATACCATGTTATTTTGCTATGTAATTGTGACTTCATTATTGGATTAATTATTTTAATATAACAGATAAATAAAACTAGTAATACATATTTTCGAATTGACTTCTTTACTTGCACATGCAAAGTCTTATGAGAGATTATAAAATAAAATTAAAAATTGAATTTAAAAAAATGCATGGGAACGCGAACCGTGAACTTTCAGAGTGCCAGTCCGTCGTCTTACCGTATTAGCTACGGCCGCTCTTGTCTCAAGTGTCAACCCTGAACGTACTCTACGCGCGAGCCAAAACTCCGAAATTTTCGAATCGCGATATCTCAGCAACTAAGGCCTATTGGAACAAAAATAAAAAACGATGTTAATTCGGAGGTCTTCAACTTTCACCCCGCGAAAGGAGGAGCCGATTCGCGACATCCAGGCTCTGCCTTCTCCTTGTAAGTGATACATTCGATGAGCGCAATATGACGGCCATATGTATATTCGTCAGTGATACATCCGATAAGCGCAATATGACGGCGATATGCATCCAAATCCAGAATGATACAAATAGGCAGACACAAAGAAAGTTTGCACAAGTGTTAGAAGGGCTAGGTAGGTAGCGCGCTCAGCTCTCGAATTAGAAAACGTGGTTCAGACCATAGGTAGGTACAAAATTTAACTAGGCAGAATACGTTTTAATCCATTTATCATATAGGCAGGAACATAAATAAAGCGTATGGGGATATAAAAATCCTACCAGATTTTTGTTAATCAATATTTTTTGATTTTTTATTATTCTTCACGCTATGACACTCATATGAGCTCCATATGAGCACAGCATAGTTACGCCATGCCATGCCGCTAATATGAGCTCCGTATGAGTACAGCATAGTTACGTCACGCCATTCCGCTAATATGAGCTCCGTATGAGCACAGCATAGTTCCGTCACGCCATGCCGCTAATATGAGCTCCGTATGAGCAGTACAGTTTCTTCACGCCGTGACACCCATATGAGCCCCATATGCACTCACTTATTGTTAGATATTCGTGAGCCAAATTTGCTAGTCTGATGAATTCACTGCATGCATATTCGCGTGAGAACAACTTTGCTTCATTTGGATGTATTATTGTGAATCATCATGTGATGCAAATATGACTTCAACGGGAACACTCATAAGGGATACACAGCTGTGAGACTTTCTATGCCGCAGTGATGATGTACATATGATGCGAATATGAGGTACATCCGTCTATCTGGAGAGGCTTAAGCAAATGTGTTTGAACAAAAAATATTTATCGCAAAATATCAACGGTTCATTGTAGACCAAGTCTCTAATGATCTCCATAGTCGAAGAATTTAATCCTCGTCGAATTCCGGAAGATAAGCGTTGCTAGGGAGGGAGAAGGCTCGAGCATATTTGTTTAAACAATAAACGTCATTACTAAGTTTCACCGCTGTTTTGTAGAGCGCGTCTCCAGCAATCTCGGCTACTACAGCATTCGGCCGAAATCGAGGTGAGCAGCGATAAGCGTCGTCGAGCAAATGAATGCAGCTTAAGCTCATTTATTTAAAAAACAAAATTATAAAATATTCTCTCTTGCAATTTTGTTCGCTAGGAAATTCGATCGAAATCGAATTCCCGACGACAACCCTCGCCGAGGAAAGACATCGAGTCTCTCACCCTAACAATTGCTAAAGAATTTGATCGTAGGCAAAATCCGCGAAGATAAGGATTATCAGCGAAAACGATAGCGGTCTTTATTACTAGAGAATTTAATTCTCGCAGAGCTAAAGGTAAGTCGCGGTGAGGGAAGAGATAGCATGACCTCAATTCATGCTATCTCTTCAAGCAATACAATAAAACGGTTTACAGAGGTTGGAGCGTTAGCCATAATCCGAGATTAAATGTATATATATATATATATATATATATATATAAATATAAATATATATATATATATATATATATATATAAATATAAATATATATATATATATATATATATATATATATATATATATATATATATATATATATATATATATATATATATATATATATATATATATGTTGTCTAGACTATACTGAGACTTTACGAAATTTTCGATTTTTTTCACGACAAAACACCAGAGAAAAAATAGTGCAATGTATGTAATTTTATGTGCGCTTAGATAGGCACGACTTTGACGCTACGGATGATGTAATTTTTTGGTTATTTACCATCAAGATTTCGAACAACGGATTAACACAATCTTTGTATACATGTAGCAAAAAAAAATCTACAGATCTTACACAAAGTGCACCGATTTCATAGCATGGAAATTGGAATCAGCCTTTTCGGGTAATAAAAAACAGTTACATGTACACTGCCGCGAAAACGTTTGGATTCACCAGTCGAGTCCTACTCATCAGAGTTTCGAGCCAAAATAGTAAAAAAATTCTCGGAGGACAATTGTAAAAAAAATCCCAGGTGATCCACTATAAACTTACTCAACTTTTTACATTCTTGACATTTCCTCTCAAACCCTATACTTCTTGAATTACGTTGAATTTTCCAAAATATGTCTTTTTTAGCCGAAAATGAAATAACTTCGCGAAAAAAATCGTACGAAACTTTTTGTAAAACGAAAATGGAGCTCCTGCTACCCCGTTCGAGTTTATCATGGATAAACATGACAAAAAAATCCGTAATTCATGAGCCCAATTCTCGATGGTCGAAAAAGCGCCGAACGATAGTCACGTACAAAAGTGCGTATCAGGTCGAAAAAAAGCATAAAAAATATTTCAAAAAAGCAAAACAAAGCTGGATTTGTTCTCTTCAAAACGCTGTTCGGTAAATTTGGTTATCTTTTTTTTGACGAAGCTATGTAACTTTTAGTACCGCAAGAATTATTGACTGGTGTATCCAAACTTTTTAGCGGCAGTATAAATAATATGAGTTCGTATTTATCATTTTTCAAAAAATATTGATACATTGAATTAAAATAATTTTTGAATTAATAACAAATCAGAATTGGTTGGGGGAGAGCGCATTTTTCAACCGATCTTTTTACAAGCAATCAGCAATCAGCAAGAGAGGGAGCATGTCACAGCTCCCCCTCACTCTACTATAACACGGTGGCAGTGGAGCGGAGGTAGCGTTACTTTCGTGTGGCATCCAGCTCACTCAGACCCCTCTACCCAGCTTACCTCACAAACATACACAGTTTTAAAAGCATTTCAAATGCTAACATTTTCAATTTTTGTTTAACCCCCCATATCGTATATTGTAAACCACATATATTCAATAGTGAATCATCAAGGTTTTATAAAAGATTACGAATCTTGGCTGACAAATAAAGAATGTTGCAGCCGACCTCAATTGATGGTAATAATAATCTCGTGACATATATACACTAGGCACAGCAATTAAAGGATCAGAAAAAATCTCGATGTTTTTAGGTGATTTTCAGAAGGCTATAACTCGGCAAAAAATGGTAGTAGAGGAATAAAAAAAAAGTAAATTGAAGCTGGAAGTCTCTAGTTTCGAGATCTGTAGGTCAAATATTTTCATCCATGAACATTTCTGAGTTAACCAAAAGAGATAGCAAAAGAAAAAATTTAAAAATGTTTGCCCATTTTTGAAGAGGTGCACGGGCTTACGTAATTTTTTCAGCAATGTAACTATGATGCTCAATTAGTTGGATTCTTCAGCTTCAATCTGAGAGGTTTCTGAGCTTTGTACAATGATTTTTCGCTGAATTATCATCGTTCGAAGCGAAAAAGAACTTTTTGGCTTTGATCATTCATTACTCGGGGAATAATGATCGTACAAAAAATATACGGAGGGTTTTGAATACTTCAAAGTATCCCCGAAAAGGTGTGATTAGTGTTTTTTTAATAAACCATTTTTTTTCAATATGAAAACCTTGAATGAAAAACAGGTAAAAAAACGCGTTTCCACAGAGTTTCACTAAACATGAGATAACTCAAGAAATAACGAATAGACTGAGGATAGATTTGGTTTTCTTCTAACCTCAAAGTATCCCAAAGAAGCTCTCAAATATTCAAACCACTACGATTTTTCTTTCACTGTGATCCAAACGATTGAAATGTTCACTTTTGCGAAAAACGAATTAAAGGATACATTTTTCACCTTTTACTAATTTCTTTAAAATGGAGTTTTTTTCGCAAGAATCAATTTTTTTTTTCATCAAAACATGTGTGACATGGAAAAAAATCCCACACAACCTCCACGTGGTACGCTTTGGATAATGCTAATGTCGATGGTAAAAAAATGACAGTATCTTTGAAAAACGAACGATTTTTTTAATGACTGTGTACTTTGTCAATATTGTACAGATAAAATTTAACAATTTGGTTATCAAAGAACATTTAAAAAAAATATTTTTCAAGTTTTTTTCATGAAAAGAATATTGATTATGGCGAAAAAAATCTTCAATTTAAAGAAATGTTCATTGCTGAAAAAAAATTACCCAAGCCCGTGCAGATCTTCAAAGATGGACAAAATTTAAAAAAAAATTTCTTCTGCGATCTCTCTGAGTTAACTCAGAAACGTTCATGGATAAAAATATTTGACTTACACATGTCGAAACTAGAGACTTCCAGCTTCAATTTGCTTTTTTCATTGCTCTACTACCATTTTTTGCCTTCTGAAAATCACCTAAAAACATCGATATTTTTTTCTTATCCTCTAACTGCTGTGCCTAGCGTATAAATAGGCATTATTATAAATTACTCGAAATTTCATTCTGAGTTGTATAAAACATTTGCTGACGCAGTTTTTTCATAATAATCATCGATAATGTTATCCTTTTTCAAGTCGGTAGTAACACAAAGGTTTTTCTTATTTCGGTAATAAAAGTATACAAATGCATAATTTTGCCCTTTAATTGTGAAAAATTAGGATCCGTAGAATAGGGGGTATCCCTCGCTGAAAACTTAAAAAAAATCGTTTTTTGCATATTGTTATTGTGTGAACTTTCAAGAATATTGTAAGACCAACCGGACCCTGAAATTCTAAAAATTAACGGCGTTACACCTAATCTAGTGGAACAGTGTACGTCGGGTTCACTGAGATCCGTCGAGTCGGTTACCTGAGACAGTTATACGCGAACGAACCATTTATTCTATTGACCCCTAGGACGGAGTTGAATTAGGTGTGCAACACGATCTCGATGATGAGGAAGGACACTTATGTGGTGCCGGAATCGCTGAATAGCAATCAGACGACAATAGTTCACAAGATCGTGTAATATATGTACCAAAATGTTGTAGTTCGAAATTTCGCCCGGGACTAGATACTTTTATGTAAGTGTCAATATTCTAGAAAAAACAACTTTATATTAAGGAAAACGGAATGAAAATTTAGAACGCGTTTTTCTCAAAACAAATGTTTCATTTTATTAAAAAATGCGATCGTGAATCGAAAATAACTACTCTGTTTGAACGCTAACTGTGCAAATTCAAGTCAATAGTATGAAAGTTTCTCAAGATATCAGTCCCGTCGTGTCAAGATATGTAGTTTCGAGATAGTGACGTTCAAAATTTTGGTACATATTTTACACGATGTTGTGAAATATTGTCGGCTGACCGCTATTCAGCGATTCCGGCACCATATAAGTATCCTTCCTCATCATCGAGATCGTGTTGCGCACCTAATTCAACCCCGCCCTAGGGGTCAATAGAATAGATGGTTCGTTTGCATATAACTGTCTTAGGTAACCGACTCGACGGATCTCAGTGAACCCGACGTACACTGTTCCACTAAATTAGGTGTAACGTCGTTAATTTTAAAAATTTCAGGGTCCGTTTGGTCTTAAAATATTCTTGAAAGTTCACACAATAACAATATGCAAAAAAACTATTTTTCTTAAGTTTTCAGCGAGGGATACCCCCTTAATTTTTGCATCTCGGAGGGGGGGGGGTGCTCTCTGTCCCTCGCAGGCTACGCCCTTGTGTCGATGTATCTATGGATAAACGCACCGAGTCCAAAGCTACCGCAGTGCGCTTCAAAACATATATGTGCCTGAAGTTTGCATCGTTGGATTCCAACGACAATCGATGAATTTTTTTTATTTTTAATTGATTTTTTTCAGGTACATTATGACTCCAGAATATCTGTACAGGCTATACAAAACGTTCAAAAAAATTTGGTGGCCCAGAATCCACCCTTATTGAGGGGTTGAAAGTGAAAAAAAATAATATCTCGGGTGATCATGGTATTCCCAGTTTTTTTTAAATTTGCGGCATCAATTTTGGGCGTCTGCGAAAAGCCACAAAAAAATTAGCAACGATTTCCAACTTCTGGAACCCCCCCTTAGGGGGGAGGAAAGTCGAATGAAAATCGTATTTCCGCTGGTAAAGGATTTCTCAGTTTTTTGTTTGCGCTGATTGTCCCTAGTACCTAAAGAGAACCACAAAAAAATTGGGAACGATGTTCAACTACCGGAACCGGCCCTTATCGGGGGTGGATGAGGGGGTGAAATTCGAATAAAAATTGTATTTCCGCTGATAAAGGGATTCCCAGTTTTTGTTATTTGCGCCGATTATTTCTAGTACCTAACGACAGCCACAAAAAAATTGGCAACGATTTCCAACTTCCGGAACCCACCCTTATGGGGGAGTGAAAGTCGAATGAAAATCGTATTTTCGCCGGGGAAGGATTTCCGAGTTTTTTGTTGGCGCTGATTGTTTCTAGTACTTAAAGAGACCCACAAAAAAATTGGGAACGATTTTCAACTTTCGGAACCCGCCCTTATCGGGGATCGAAGAGGGGGTGGAATTCGAATAAAAATTATATTTCCGGCGATAAAAGGATTCCTAGTTTTTTTATTTGCGCCGATCGTTCCTAGTACCTAACGAAAGCCACAAAAAAATAGGAACGATTTTCAACTTTCGGAACCCGCCCTTATGGAGTGTGGGAGAGGGGGTGAAATTAGAATATAAATGTTATTTCCGGCGATGAAAGGATTCTCAGTTTTTTTATTTGCGCCGATCGGTCTTAGTTCCTAACGAAAGCCACAAAAAAATTGGCAACGATTTTCAACTTCCGGAACCCACCCTTATGGGGGAGTGAAAGTCGAATAAATATCGTATTTTCGCCGGTGAAAAATTTTCCAGTTTTTAAATTTGCGCTGATTGATCCTAGTACTTAAAGAGACCCACAAAAAAATTGGGTACGATTTTCAACTTTCGGAAGCCGCCCTTATCGGGGGTGGGAGAGGGGGTGAAATTCGAATAAAAATGGTATTTCCGGTGATAAAGAGATTCTCAGTTTTTAATTTGTGCCGAACGTTCCTAGTACTTAACGGAAGCCACACAAAAATTGGCAACGATTTCCAACTTCCGGAACCCGCTCTTACCGGGGGTGGGAGAGGGGGTGAAAGTCGAATAAAAATTGTATTTCCGGCGATAAAGGGATTCCCAGTTTTTTTATTTGCGCCGATCGTTCCTAGTACCTAACGAAAGCCACAAAAAAATTGGCAACGATTCCCAATTTCCGGAACCCGCCCTTATCGGGGGTGGGAGAGGGGGTGAAAGTAGTATAACAGGACCGGTTCTAACCCAGGGATTTCAGGGGGAAGCGGGGCGGGGGGCTCCAGCGCGGTGGACCGCGGGCACACGTCACGCGGCGGGGAGGAGGAAGGCGACGCAGAGAGGGGGTCTAGCGCGAGATAGCCGAGAGTGAGGACGTGATGATACGCCACGTTGAGCGATAAGGGGGTTTGGCGCGGTGTCGTTGACACCATATATTGGCAGCGGGTAAATGTTGAAAACTCATAAAATCGTGTGATTTATTATAATCATTAAATCTATCTACATATTATCGATGCAGGCGGAGCGTTTTGATTATGTCTCTGGAAGTCCCTACAAAGAACAATTTAGATATGCGTGTGCACATGTGTATGTGTGTGTGTGTTTTTTTTTATTTTTTTTTAAAGAGGTTTAGCGGGAAAATGCGTCCGCACCGTAGCAAATAATTGCCGTGTGTCGGGCTTGCACCGACTAAAAACCCCCATTCCTCTGTGGCCTTACGAATTCTCCCGCGGGACGACCGCTAGGTATTACATCGCGGGAGAGGCCTTAGCCGTAGCTCTTCCTGCAGTGTTGTCGACCTCACATCCCCCGTTCCACTCGAGATGGTATGAGTGGTTTAGGGGTTCGTGTCGCTGATTTAATCTATGACTGCCTGGTCTTCCGGCGTCGTCTTCTTCCTTGCACGTTCTACACGTCGCAACTCCTTCATCATTGCGGCAGCTAAGCCGATACCGCTGTCCATGCGTCTGCTGACTTCAGCATCAACTCTACCAGGTTGTCCGGGGTGATGCGTGTCTCCACCTGATCCTCGACTATCGCGCGGGAGGCACTAAAACGTGGGCATTGGAACAATGCATGTTCAGCGTTCTCCTCGACTGCTACACATGCTGGGTAGTCCGGGGAATCTTCATAATTAAACTTATAGAGATAAGCCCGGAAACAGCCGTGTCCTGAGATCACTTGAGTGAGATAATAGTTGAGCTCCCCGTGTAGACGGTTCACCCATATCTCCACCTTCGGGATTAGTCGATGTGTCCACCTTGCCTTGGGAGAAGCATCCCACATCGTCTGCCACTGGTTGAGACTGGTTGCTCTCGCTTCTGTCCTTGCATAACTGGGGTTTCTAGCTCCCTTCTGCTGGTACATCGATCTACGCTCCTCGGCAAGCACCTCAATGGGCAGCATTCCCGCAATAACGTTGATAGCGTCCTCGGAGACAGTGCGAAACGCACACGCTACCCTCAAGGCGCTGACGCGATACGTTGCTGCAGACTTCCTGCGGTACTCCTGGATTTTCAGTGCATCAGCCCATATGGAAACGCCATAGGTGAGCACTGAGGTCGTCACTGATGACAGCAGTTTCCTCCTCTTCTGTCTGGAGCCACCAACGTTAGGCATGAGTCGCGCCAGTGTGGTACCCACCCCAGCGGCCTTTCTGCTGATCTGCTCGGTTTGCTCTTTGAAGTTCAGCCTCGCGTCGAGAATCACACCCAGGTACCGAATGAACGGTTGGGATGTGATTTCGACGTTTCCAACCCTGAGCGTCACCGTTTCCATCACCTTCCTGCTGGATACGAGGAGTACTTCTGTTTTGTGGGCTGCAAGATGCAGTCCAACAGAAGACATCCATTCCTTTATCTTGGCGAAAGCTTCGACGAAGAGTGCGGTGATTTGCTCCAGGAATTTGGCGATGACAATCAGCGCCGCGTCATCTGCGAACGCTACGATGGACACTCCTTTCGGCAATTGTAATAGTAGCAGATCATTGTACATGATGATCCACAGAAGCGGTCCAAGTACAGAGCCCTGAGGAACTCCTCCAGTCACCCTATACGTCTTCGGTCCATCCTCTGTATCGTACATGAGCCTCTGTATCGTACATCCTCTGTATCGTACATGAGCGCACACATGTGTGTGTGTGTGTGTGTGTGTGTGTGTGAGAGAGAGAGAGAGAGAGAGAGAGAGAGAGAGAGAGAGGGAAACAACTATGAGTGGCTAGAATTTTTTTCGATAATATAAAAAACTGCAGTTGCCATACGAAGGGCGGCCTTTCAAAGAGCTATAAAATGCCTTATTTATTTAATGCAGCTGTGGCTATGAGAGGAGTCATTGTTCCAAAAAAAAAAAAACAAATTTTAATCCCATCGAGATTTTGTTTTCATTCCGAAATATAACGGCAAGATCTTCACATGTGCGAGTATGTATGCAGTGCATCCGGCCAAACACCCCCTGGACTTGACCAAAAACGAGCTCGAACAAGTTCCAAAGGTCCTGCTCTTAAAATATTGGGGTCATTATATTGGTTTACTGTGGGTTCGTTTGCCAGAGACGCTACATCGCTGACATCGCGAATGCGTTCACTGTCTTCTTACCAGCGTGACTTGTGAAGGCCTTCGACGAAGATTTGGAAACGTTCGAACGTATGCGGCAAGAGGCACGCGATCATCATTTGTTCATGCGGTACATGGGTGGAAAATACAACAGCGTCGAGTTCTATCGACTGTGAGCAAATCATGGTGGAAAAGACAAAATTCGTTGGAACACCATCGTCGAACGGCTGTCCGCATCATCGAGAGTATGCTGCAACTGGCGCGCCATGGTCAATTCTACATGCAGTTGCAGAAAATACAACAGCGTCAAGTTCCATCGTCTCTGAGCATGGTGGAAAAGACAAAATTCGTTGGGGCAGCATCGTTGAGTGCAACAGCCGCCCGCATCACAGTCGCCTCGCCATCGCTTTCGACGTTTTTAGTGTTGAATATGTAAAAAATGTATTTAAAAAAAACTGTCTTATTGAAATATATGAGAAAGAGAAACCCCAACAAACTATTTTCGTCGTAGAATAAATGAAGAATACAAATGATATATATTTTCATCGAAATGTTTTTTATTCATTTAAAAAAAATCCCTCGCTCACACAACGCTTCGTATACACTTAACCAGCTTTTCAGCGATTTTACATTCACACGGGCGCAGTTGTATTTCGTGTTGAAGGAATGGTGCGGGCATTTGGAGTTTGGGATTTTCGGCAACTTCTGCAGCGATGGACAGTCCAGAGTTGGAGCTTCTTGCAAGATTTCTCGAATTGTCTTTCTAGCTGCCTCGTATGGTATGCCGCTGTGATCCCATCGTATTCCATGGAAATTGCGTTTCAGCCACTTGTTTGTCATTTTGTACTTGGCCGGTAAAGAGTCCCATGCAAATAGTGCGTTGAAGGCGAGCGTCAGCGGTTCAGCATTCTTGTCGTGGAGTTTGACGATGGACATCTCCTTTAGGACAAATTTGTTGATGGGTCTCTTAAAGCCCTGCACATCGATGATAAGCTCCATGTTGACTGACGTGGATGCGAATCATCGGCATGATTTTATACGATTTTTTTCACCACACCACTAATTGGATTGTACTCGACAATACGATCATGGAGGATCATGCAGTATGCTGAGGTTTGCGGTGGAATATTGTTTTTCAATTCGAACTCAAGACGCACGTCCACAGGACCGGACTTGAGAGAATCGTTTTGCTTTGAGCAGTCAATGACAACGAGGGGGGCTTTTTCTAAAAATTCTACCCTACTCAGCCATGGTTCAGCCTCTTTGTTGTAATAGGTCGGCTGAAAGTTTGCATACATCTCGTAGAGTAGAGCATATTGATTTTGAACAATGTTCAAATTCAAATTTCCATATGGATAACATTGCGAGTTAAGGTATGGTTCGACATTGCTCAGGTTACAATGATCAAAGTGACTCGCATTGTGTTGTTTCTTATTTTTCCGTTCCGTCTGCAACGCGAGTATGACATATCGTGGCTTCTCCAGCTGATTCGAGGTTTTCACAGACCACACGTGCTTGGAGGTGGCAGGCAGCAATGTATATTCATACAGTTCCCATGTACGAAAACTCATGGAAATTGGTGCGTCTTTGGCGAGAAACTTTAACAGTTGAATTTTGCGCTGATCTGAGACTGTGACATACGGTACGAGCCATTCTATTTTATGCAATGCGAGTTTGGGGTCTTCGGGCGCTGTTTGTACAATAGCATTGCCGTCGGTCTTTCATCTTGTGAGAATCAACTCGTGCTTGGCATTTACGACAATTTTCCGATAATCTTCAGCAAATCCGAGGAGCATGCTGGGCGGTATACACACATCAAAGTTTCCCGATACATGTACAATCTGCTTGGTCTCTTCGACATTGAGCCATCCAGTGTTCTCGAGCATAGAACTTTTGGCCGGTGAGAGAGATGAATATCCCTTAATTACACTCGTAATACCAACCTTCTTATTACGATCAATTTCTATGGCACTCAATTCATACCGCACTTCCTCAAACAAATGACAAATGGCATTGTTGACGAGACTTGTAGCAGTGGTTGGCGCCCCATCACGCTTGGATAATTTCCCACATATGTGTAGGGAACTTTTGCTTGGCAGGATAGAGAGGTCTTGATGTTGGATGGCAATACGGATTTCATCGCTGTTATTGAAGGTTGAAGATGCATATGGCTGATGAGCGTGAATCTCACAATGGATGATGCATTCATCAAAGACCACGGGCGCTTGAATGTTTACAATTTCTTCTTCCATTTCACGCAACAGATGCACAAAGCACAGACTAAATAATTTTTAACACGCTTTCGCCACGCACTTTGAAACCCAAATTCTTCAAGAGTAGCACGTTTTGAGGTGTTAGCACTTCGGGCACTGACCGACGACTGATTGTTTTTATCCATGACCGTTTATTGCTATTGGAGGATCTATTGAAAACTATCCCATCACGACTTTATATGCAGGCGTATGGTGATTACTTCACCTCGGAAATTTACCAAATCACCGTCCTGGTCCACTATGCGAAGCTGTATGGCATCAATCGTTCGGCTCGTGATTGGCAGATAAATAACGTTTGAAGGAACTTCAATGATCTTATAGCCCGGTGGCACAGATGGAAAAAATTCGTGAATTGTGTGTACTTTTTGTCCGTTAATATAGGCTCCAGCGGTAATATTGCACTCAACGCGTAGGGCGTTCACTTTGAGAATGGCTACAGGAAGGTCAGATTCGTGTCTTTTATTGGCTTCCAATTTGCGTGTGGTGAAGCCTAGAAGATGGCCAATATAATCTTTCGGCTTAAAATTGATATCATGATCACACTCGATCTCACTGCGTAGCGTATTATTATTCGGTTTAATGCTGATTTTGATGTTTTTACGCGTGAGCTCTGCGTGTACAAACGCCTCAATATCCTCTATTTCATAGCTACCCGTAGGTATCGTCAACACCTCATCTCCCACGTTAAGTTTATCATGGTCAACGTTGATATTTGGAATAGAGTTGAAGGTTAACAATTCAACGAGACCGAGGGTATAACTTTTGTGTGGCGAGAGTTCGATGGGGGTAAAGTACTGCGCTTCGAGTATGGACGATGAGCCAGATATGATCAAAGTTAAGCTATCATCCATGGTGCTGGTAAATTGACAACTGAATTCTCCACGTCATTTCCTACCTATATATAGTGTATATTTGTTTTTGTGCTGCAATTGTCGAGAAAGAAATTTCAGACACAAATGTCCACATTCAATCGTATCATATCCCGGATATCCCTTATAATTATAATTAACGCTACCAACACGAAAATATCTCATGAGTTCGGATGGTGGTGGAAGATTGCCGAAACTATCAAAGTACACGACTTTCCATCCAGTCTTTTTGTAAGCGACCCAGTGTGTTCCAGGACCGATATTTTCATCCAAATTTACAATTGCTGCCTTACATTGCAGGGGTCCGCTCGCTGGTAATGTATCGCGCATGTAAACCCCACGGAAATATGGAATCTTGAGGATTTTCGCATATTTAAGAAGGTCGATGTCGGTAAGGGGTCGGTGAGGTAGCGTTATATCTAGTTTTTTGGCTTGATATGAAGACCCAATCCTTGCTTATATGATTTCAGATGTAAGCCCTTGCCCAATGCAATTGCTTCAATTGTTCGATTATGGCGCTTACTTTCATCAAATTCACGTTTAGCTGCTTGAGCAGCATTTACAGCTTTAGCTATACTAGCCGCACCACCTGACAAAGCACCAGCAGCGCTATGACCCGCAAAAATGGGTACGAGAAACGGTATTAAACCACCAATTTTATGAGGTACAGGTAGAACCCGAGGTGTGCACACTTTGCCACCTTGTGTCCTTACAGCTGCACGAGCACCCTTTAGAGCTGATTTAATAATCTTTTGTGGATCATTACTTTCAATCGTTGTCTTCTTTGCGGCGCCAATTTTTTTTTCAAACAAACTCCACCCTTACGGGCCTTCATCCCCATACCGAATTTTCTCTTTCTCCTCATAATATTTGCCACACCACAAGCACTCGTTTTTTCACCGATGCTAGCGTCTTTAGCAGTAACACGTTGCCAAGCCTGTTCAGACAACACTTTATCCGCCAAATGTCTCGCTTCAAGATTATCCGGATTTTTCGAATATGCAATATCGTGTTGTTTGCATGCCGTATCCAATGGATTAATACCCGGATCACCACGAGCGAGCAACTTGGTTGGAGTTTGTTGATTAGGCGGTTGACGAAACCTTTACCACTCTTGCCATGCACAATCATGTCTAAAGACAATACGCGACTGATGGATAATCTCTATAAGAATACTATTTATATGATTTCGGCGTTAGTCGTGTGTGAGATGACGCCTAACAAGCAAACTATCGGAGGCGGACTTCCCGTGATAAATTTCGATGAATTGTTCGTCGTGCACTGTTTTGTGGTCCATCGAATTGTGGGAAAACCAACGCTCTGCTCACTCTTATCATCCATCCCAATGGTTTGAGATTTGAGAACATTTACTTTTATTTGTATTCCAAATCGCTGAAGCAGCCAAAGTTTAAGTTGCTCGAACGGTTGCTCGAACCTGTGAGTGGAGTTGCGTCATCCGTTCAGCGTGCATGAACAAGTGATAGCACCAAGTGAGGCACAATCCAACTCTATATTCATCTTTAATGATATAGCGTGTGAAAAACAGGATAATGTTAGAGCCTTCTTTTCCATGGGAAGACACGAGATTGTTGACAGTTTTTATCTTTGTCAGACGTACACCCGTATCCCCAAACATCTCGTGAGAGATAATTGAAATTTCGTGGTGCTTTTCAAGCAGGACGATATGCACGTCAAACACGTCTACAACGATCATGTTAATACGAATATGACTTATACGTGCTTTAAAAATATGTGCATGAAATGTGAATGAAATTCCGACAAGTATGCATTTATCACGATTGACAAGGATAGTAGTATTAATGAGGGTCGATATAGACAAGGTTTTGATTATTTTCTGACCATTGATAAATTATTCATCGCTGGTGGTTGAAGAGATAGTATTGTGCATACCTTGACAGTGACAACATAAAGACCGAACAACTTTTGCGTGAAAAAGATGTATTGTGTGAAATTGCCAAGGCGAGCAATGCAATCAGACGAAAGCATCGAATGATGAAAATGGGAAAAGATAGCGACGAGCAGAGAATGCAAGATGTCTTTAAGCCTATAGTGAGACCACTGGAGAAATGGGTGTCGTATAAAAACGGCAAGGTAGCGAAGGAGGAAATTAAGGATGAAAAAGTGAGTCATAATGCTGAAGAAGGAGATGCGATAAATAGTGTGAAAAGTCAGTTGAAGCATGAGACACAAGATTCCTTCAAGAGTGAAACACAAGATTCTTTCAAATTGATCTATGAGGATAATGATGACTCGCAGAATGTTGATGAATTAATCGGTGAATATCTCCTGTTATTACGAACAAATAGAAAGGCAAGCTTGGATGTATTATATGGTGTACGAAATCTCGCAAAAAACAAATTAATGATTGACAATTCTCCGATAATTTTCGAGTCTCAACATATTCGTCTGGGTGATGTGAATTATCCGAAAACTATTGAATTAACGGAGCTGTTGTTTAAAAAAGTGCCCAATGTCGAAACTCTCGCACCGGACGATTTGAAAAACTATGAAAAGATTGTCATCTCGACAAATGCGCACAAAAAATTTTACAAGCCCAATGAGGCTATACGACGTAAGACCTGCCATAAATTCAACACTTATATCGCAAATATAGTCGATCATCATGTGGGAAAGGGTATGCCAAAGTACAAGCTAGCGAGAAAAAACACCCAATTGGACTCTATTTATTGGGATAATGCAAATTCGTTTACTTCTGGCATCGCAAGCAGCCGGAAATTCTGCGCATTCGAATGAAATCATATCGATTATCGAGGAATTGCGCGAAGCGGAAATCATTTATTAACTCAGCATCGGAGAATTCACGCATTCTCAACATGAGTGTCGATGTGTTTGTACGCCAATTAAATAAGAGTGTGCTCCTAAGTAAGCAAGGTCCTCCGGGCCGACCTGGGATTGGGTTTAGAACGACCGCAGATGGCCATTATGACTTGGGGCAGAAACGATTGTGTAACGTCGCTAATCCGGAAGGACAAGACGGCGCCATCACTTTAAGTGCTTTACATAAAAAATCTCGAAATATCATTAAGAACATACGCAAAGAAATGAATTAGAGTAATCAATTATTGGTTAATGGACTTCAAGCTACGATGAGAGACATTGCAAAAACACTCGAGGCTGATGTCAAAACTCTACAAGATTTCGTGATTCGTAATTCACGCATCATTGCTGCACTGGATGCGCGACTGAGTGGACTAGAAAATAAACGAGAAAAAGAGCGCTCTCGTGCTGGAGCTACATAGGCCTGCTCGATGAAATTATCCTCGTCGACATGTGGACATCCGTGGTTTGGACGAAACCTGGCAAGCTGATCTCGTCGATATGTCATCATACGCGCGTGAAAACTCCAAACATAAATTTCTCCTCACCGTCATCGATACTTTCTCAAAATTCGCCTGGGCCGCACCAATCTTGAGTAAGAATGGCAGAGATACAGCAGCCGCAATAAAGTCGATAATCGATAAGGGAGGACGGACACCGCAGAACTTGCATGTCGATCATGGAAAAGAATTTTATAATTGCACTTTCAAGTCTCTAATGGAAAAGCACAATATTAACATGTACTCAACGTATAGTAATTTAAAAGCATCCATTTGCGAGCGTTTTAATCGTACACTGAAAAACAAAATGTGGAAGCAATTTAGCCTTCGTGGTAATTTTAAGTGGATCGATATTCTTGATAATTTAATTGTCGAGTATAATGACTCTGTACACCGTACAATTAGAATGAAGCCAAGGAATGTCAATGTCGGTAACGAGAAGAAAATATTGCGACAAGTTTTTAACAAGACTCAACCTCCAATGAAGAAGCCACCAAAATTCAAAATTGGCGATAACGTGAGAATCAGCAAATTTAAGAGTGTATTTGAAAAGGGTTACACACCAAACTGGACAACGGAAATATTTACAATATATAGCGTGAAAAACACAAGCCCTGTAATGTATAGCCTGAAAGACCATACGGATAAACCTATTGCAGGTGGTTTCTACGAGCAAGAGCTTCTAAAAGTTAAGTATCGCGATATCTATCTCGTGGACAAAGTACTGAAGCAACGTGGCAATCGAATGTTTGTAAAATGGTTGGGTTTCGACAATACCCACAATAGTTGGATAAATACATCTGATTTGTAGTGAACAATAAAAAATCTTTTTTATTTTTATTTATGACTCCTTCCTCTCTGCCGAAAGCCCCAACAAGTGGCGGTCAAGTGCCGTTTCCTTCTCCGCACGTGCTGCAAAGGATGAAGAGTCCGTCTTCCCCGACACCGCATCATGTGTCCCTTGGGTAGGTCTTTTTTTTTGCCCTTCGCATTTGAATCTTTTTTTCCCTGGAAAAATGCGTCACGACGATATGGAGGAAAATAGTTTGAATGAATATATGGATTACAAAGGGTAATGTTTTTTCTTCTTTATTTTCTACCAGTTGAAGAATATAAAAAAGATATTGCGATGTTATAGAATATAGCGGTGTTAAAATGGTATTCTGTAATGTCCCCATGGTAATGTGTTTGTGCTATTGGGTATGATATATCGCTTATCATCATGTGGACTAAGAGCAATTTTTCTTTCGCGAATAGTATATTCCTAGTGCAGTGTGGATCTGATACACGTTTGGCTCCGACACACTTCAATCTCCTCATTTAAACACTGCATATAATCATCAAAAGTTATTGTTCTTGCGACAATGCCACTCTTTACACCTTGGACTTTTTTGGTATCCTTTTTACCATCTACTCTTAACGCATACATTTTTTTACCGAAGTCCGACAAATTCAGTCATTATAGCACCGTTGTTTTCATCCTTCATAAGACCTGGCACTTTCTTATTTACTAATGGAATATCGAAAACATTATCGATGGGATAATCACTCGTGTCGAACCGGACAATAGTTTGCTTCATACCTTCATATACATCTTCGCACTCAATGTGGTAGATAAGGCTATCGGTATCGGTGTACATTATCTTACATTTTTCACGATACAACGGAGCCATATGATCATAGTGGAACTCGTACAAACACGTTTTCGATATATCGAGTATGCACATACCGACATATATTGGTTTGTAGAATTTCACTTCAAGTTTACGCAATTCAACGGCAATCATGTTTTCGGAAAAGATGCTCCTACTGTGAAAGTTGGGCTTCGCAATCATCGCCTCGGCACCATATCTCCCCTCCCATTTTGTCAACAGTTTCACGTCAACGTGATTTCGAACGTTTTCCATTGTTTTGCCAAATACCGCATTATTCATCAGCTTGTATAAATTTTTTTCAAAATAATTTTTCGCCATGGTTCTGAATTGCGTGTTTAGCTCGATGTAAGACTGTACCATGGAGATTGTTGGAATTGCAATATTCGATGGATTTTTGTTATACGGAGCCCATGGCGTAGACACTGTTGAAAATTCCGGTAATGTACAATATAGCGCTCTTTATTGTACAAAGTTGCGAGCAACTTGTCCTGCCGCTTACCGGGTGGTTTTCCACGCGTTGGACAAAACGGAAGATCGCTATGTGCATCGTGTAAATTTTGTGGATAACCTAAGTCTACCTCGAGAATGTAGCCCGTAGGCGAATCGTTTGAGATTGGTGATACTTCAAAATTTGACAGGTCGTTGACCCATTTGAAATTTGCATAAGGAAAAAATTGACACATTGCCCAGCCCTATAAATTGTTTACATCGAAATACATGAGATACGATGAAGATAGTCCGCCACGTATGCCACGTTCGATAAATATGACCATGTCAATGTCAGTGAGCAATCGAATGTAATACTCGTATGCTTCAACATTCCGTCCCATGTATACCCGGGGAGTGAATAGTAATATGCCGGGTCAAATCCATAGCTCTCAATACAGCTATCACGGAAATGTTCAAATATGTCAGCTAATAACAGAACATCCGTTTTTAAATATAGATCGCTATATTCGTCTAACGTTTGAATAGAGAATTCCTTCCAGACATTTTCCGCGTGTGTATAGTCGCTCTCGCTTACAGTGCCACCACTCAATGAACTGTAAAATGAGTCAATTGGCGGTAGACACGTTTCTTGCAGCCTACTGAAGTCATCCACATATTCATATGGGAAAACACCTATGCGTGTCAATAAATCGAATTGTTGATTGTTAGGAATTGCAGATTTTAAAACTTTTAGTTTATCCTTGGTAAGAAACGATGCTAATTTATCGAGAGAAGTATTGAGAAATCTATATGAATCGATAAATCGCAATTTGATGTCATTTCGCGTATCGTTCGTGAGTTCCACATTTTTCGTAAATGAAATGTACTTTTCTTTTGTTATGGGAAGTACTTCGACACTCCCTTCGAAAGCTGTAGCCACTTCCTTAAAAATGAAATGCGCATCATATCCGGATAAATTGTGAAATACGATGGGGATGAAAAAGGATTGCTGAAAGTTCAAATTGCAGTTCGAATGCGCGGGGCCTCGATAACGGCCAGTCAAATGACAGTGATCTCTAACACGTGTATCGCCTTGCGTAAATGTTTTCTCACATATGTGGCAGTGCGTAGCGCGGCGGAATTCTGCCCATTCCTCGCGTGTCAAATGTATCATGGGGACATTCATACATAAAATGGTTTTCACGCGAATAGCTAAACTTTTCAGTTCTTGAACGAAACAGGAAATGCAATTATCACTGCGAGCCGACTGATATGTGGATAGGGAATTGTCATATGAACAATGCACGTAATACGCAGCACTGAATACTTGGTGATGTTGATACCTATTTGGATCGTCGGTTTTTGACAAGACACACTCGAGGTCTGCGTATACAACGAAGGGAAACGCTGCATCCGATCCAAGTTGCTGAAAGTGAGCCACTTGTCCTCTTCAGCCACTTCAAAAAATTAGCAACGATTTCCAACTTCCGGAACCTACCCTTATGGGGGAGTGAAAGTCGAATGAAAATCGTATTTTCGCCGGGGAAGGATTTCCCAGTTTTTTATTGGCGCTGATTGTTTCTAGTACCTAAAGAGACCCACAACAAAATTGGGAACGATTTTCAACTTTCGGAACCCGCCCTTATCGGGGGTGAGAGAGGGGGTGAAATTCGAATAAAAATTATATGTCCGGCGATAAAAGGATTCCCAGTTTTTTTTTGTTTGCGCCGATCGTTCCTAGTACCTAACGAAAGCTGCAAAAAAATTGGCTACGATTTCCAACTTCCGGAACCCGCCCTTAGCGGGGATGGGAGAGGGGGTGAAATTCGAATAAAAATTGTATTTCCGGTGATAAAGGGATTCCCAGTTTTTTTATTCGCGCCGATCGTTCCTAGTGCCTAACGAAAGCCACAAAAAAATTAGGAACGATTTTCAACTTTCGGAACCCGCCCTTATCGGGGGTGGGAGAGGGGGTGAAATTAGAATATAAATTTTATTTCCGGCGATAAATGGATTCCAAGTTTTTTTATTTGCGCCGATCGGTCCTAGTTCCTAACGAAAGCCACAAAAAAATTGGCAACGATTTCCAACTTCCGGAACCCACCCTATGGGGGAGTGAAAGTCGAATGAAAATCGTATTTCCGCCCGTGAAAAATTTTCCAGTTTTTTTATTTGCGCTGATTGATCCTGGTACTTAAAGAGACCCACAAAAAAATTGAGTGCGATTTTCAACTGTCGGAAGCCGCCCTTATCGGGGGAGGGAGAAGGGGTGAAATTCGAATAAAAATTGTATTTCCGGTGATAAAGGGATGCCCAGTTTTTTATTTGTGCCAAACGTTCCTAGTACCTAACGGAAGCCACAAAAAAATTGGCAACGATTTCCAACTTCCGGAACCCGCCCTTATCGGGGGTGGGAGAGGGGGTGAAAGTCGAATATAAATTGTATTTCCGGCGATAAAGGGATTCCCAGTTTTTTTATTTGCGCCCATCGTTCCTAGTACCTAACGAAAGCCACAAAAAATTGGCAAAGATTTCCAACTTCTGGAACCCACCCTTAAGGGGGAGTGAAAGTCGAATGAAAATCGTATTTCCGCTGGTAAAGGATTTCTCAGTTTTTTTATTTGCGCTGATTGGCCCTATCACCTAAAGAGAACCACAAAAAATTGGGAACGATTTTCAACTAACGGAACCCGCCCTTATCGGGGGTGGGTGAGGTGGTGAAATTCGAATAAAAATTGTATTTCCGCTGATAAAGGAATTCCCAGTTTTTGTTATTTGCGCCGATCGTGTCTAGTACCTAACGAAAGCCACAAAAAAATTGGCAACGATTTCCAACTACCGGAACCCACCCTTATGGGGGAGTGAATGTCGAATGAAAATCGGATTTTCGCCGGGGAAGGATTTAGATACCGAAAGAGACCCACAAAAAAATTGGGAACCATTTCAACTTTCGGAACCCCCGCCCTTATCGGGGGTGGGTCAGGGGGTGAAATTCGAATAAAAATTATATTTCCGGCGATAAAAGGATTCCCAGTTTTTTATTTGCGCCGATCGTTCCTAGTATCTAACAAAAGCTGCAAAAAAATTGGCTACGATTTCCAACTTCCGGCCCGCCCTTATCGGGGATGGGAGAGGGGGTGAAATTCGAATAAAAATTGTATTTCCGCTGATAAAGGGATTCCCAGTTTTTGTTATTTGCGCCGATCGTGTCTAGTACCTAACGAAAGCCACAAAAAAATTGGCAACGATTTCCAACTTCCGGGACGCACCCTTATGGGGGAGTGAATGTCGAATGAAAATCGGATTTTCGCCGGGGAAGGATTTCCAAGTTTTTTATTGGCGCTGATTGTTTCTAGTACCGAAAGAGACCCACAAAAAAATTGGGAACTATTTTCAACTTTCGGAACCCGCCCTTATCGGGGGTGGGGCAGGGGGTGAAAGTCGATTAAAAATTATATTTCCGGCGATAAAAGGATTCCTAGTTTTTTTATTTGCGCCGATCGTTCCTAGTACCTAACGAAAGCCACAAAAAAAATAGGAACGATTTTCAACTTTCGGAACCCGCCCTTAAGGGGGAGTGAAAGTCGAATGAAAATCGTATTTCCGCTGGTAAAGGATTTCTCAGTTTTTTATTTGCGCTGATTGTCCTTATCACCTGAAGAGAACCAAAAAAAAATTGGGAACGATTTTCAACTAACGGAACCCGCCCTTATCGGGAGTGGGTGAGGTGGTGAAATTCGAATAAAAATTGTATTTCCGCTGATAAAGGGATTCCCAGTTTTTGTTATTTGCGCCGATCGTGTCTAGTACCTAACGAAAGCCACAAAAAAATTGGCAACGATTTCCAACTTTCGGAACCCACCCTTATGGGGGAGTGAATGTCGAATGAAAATCGAATTTTCGCCGGGGAAGGATTTCCAAGTTTTTTATTGGCGCTGATTGTTTCTAGTACCTAAAGAGACCCACAAAAAAATTGGCAAATATTTTCAACTTTCGGAACCCGCCCTTATCGGGGGTGGAACAGGGGGTGAAATTCGAATAAAAGTTATATTTCCGGCGATAAAAGGATTCCCAGTTTTTTGTTTGCGCCGATCGTTCCTAGTACCTAACGAAAGCTGCAAAAAAATTGGCTACGATTTCCAACTTCCGGAACCCGCCCTTATCGGGGATGGGAGAGGGGGTGAAATTCGAATAAAAATTGTATTTCCGCTGATAAAGGGATTCCCAGTTTCTGTTATTTGCGCCGATCGTGTCTCGTACCTAACGAAAGCCACAAAAAAATTGGCAACGATTTCCAACTTCCGGAACCCACTCTTATGGGGGAGTGAATGTCGAATGAAAATCGAATTTTCGCCGGGGAAGGATTTCCAAGTTTTTTATTGGCGCTGATTGTTTCTAGTACCTAAAGAGACCCACAAAAAAATTGGCAAATATTTTCAACTTTCGGAACCCGCCCTTATCGGGGGTGGGACAGGGGGTGAAATTCGAATAAAAGTTATATTTCCGGCGATGAAGGGATTCCCAGTTTATTTATTTGCGCCGATCGTTCCTAGTATCTAACGGAAGCCACAAAAAAATTGGCAACGATTTCCAACTTCTGGAACCCACCCTTAAGGAGGAGTGAAAGTCGAATGAAAATCGTATTTCCGCTGGTAAAGGATTTCTCAGTTTTTTATTTGCGCTGATTGTTCTTATCACCTGAAGAGAACCAAAAAAAAAAAATTGGGAACGATTTTCAACTAACGGAACCCGCCCTTATTGGGGGTGGGTGAGGTGGTGAAATTCGAATAAAAATTGTATTTCCGCTGATAAAGGGATTCCCAGTTTTTGTTATTTGCGCCGATCGTGTCTAGTACCTAACGAAAGCCACAAAAAAATTGGCAACGATTTCCAACTTTCGGAACCCACCCTTATGGGGGAGTGAATGTTGAATGAAAATCGGATTTTCGCCGGGGAAGGATTTCCAAGTTTTTTATTGGCGCTGATTGTTTCTAGTACCTAAAGAGACCCACAAAAAAATTGGCAAATATTTTCAACTTTCGGAACCCGCCCTTATCGGGGCTGGGACAGGGGGTGAAATTCGAATAAAAGTTATATTTCCGGCGATAAAAGGATTCCCAGTTTTTTGTTTGCGCCGATCGTTCCTAGTACCTAAAGAAAGCTGCAAAAAAACTGGCTACGATTTCCAACTTCCGGAACGCGCCCTTATCGGGGATAAGAGAGGGGGTGAAATTCGAATAAAAATTGTATTTCCGGTGATAAAGGGATTACCAGTTTTTTTTATTCGCACCGATCGTTCCTAGCACCTAACGAAAGCTACAAAAAAATTTGCAACGATTTCCAACTTCCGGAAACCACCCTTATGGGGGAGTGAAAATCGTATTTTCTCCGGGGAAGGATTTCCCAGTTTTTTATTGGCGCTGATTGTTTCTAGTACCTAAAGAGACCCACAAAAAAATTGGGAACGATTTTCAACTTTCGGAACCCGCCCTTATCGGGGATGAGAGAGGGGGGTGAGAGAGAGGGTGAGAGAGTTTACGCCGCGGTGCGGAATTGATGAATTTACCGAAATTACTTATACTCGTGCGCTAATGCCGTGTGTTGTGCACGGTTGTACCTCAGGGTATCCGCGTAATCCCGAAACGGTGCATTTTTCACCGTACCAGCCGATCCTCGCATTCGAAGCTATGGAAAGGCTTCGAATTATATGTGTGCGTGTGTGTATATAAACATAGACCCTGCGCGCGCGTCATGAATGTTCGAGACAACTAGCGCTGCGAGTGAATGACGCTAGCCCCCTGTTCTCTATAGTCTTCTTGAGTAATCCCACGGTCTTACATACAGGTCTGGAAACTCCAGTGAAAGGGATTGGTAGCTTATGGAAGAGAGTTGGTAGTTCACTAGTCGCCACTAGGTTCGTTGCGATCAGAATACCCGTCGCGGCGCGACCAGGGGGCGGGGGGAGGGGGGAGGCTTGACAGAGACAGCACTAGTGGGCCATGCTTCTATCCCTCTATCGGTCCCACCTTCATGATCGTTACACGGATATTTATTATGAGTTCGGAGCACTGTTAAAGGGCCAGGAAAAGGTGTTTGTCTTGTCAGTTTCGGTTAATGCAATAAAAAAAAGTATATGATCCTAATCGTAATCAAAGAAACCATCTTTTTAAAGCCAAGCGAACGTGATAAGCATATACAAACGATTTTGAAGCTGTCACATTGCAGGTGAACTTTGACGGCGAGGTTCCGTACTCGCCTCATACTCGCATTGTAGATTCAAAGCTACTTGTCTCAATTTTTGTTTCTTCCATCTCTCATTCCCGAGTTTTTTATGCAATCTAATAAAAATACAAATGCAGAAAATTCTGATATTTTTTATTTTTGTACGCACATTTGTTTTCATATCGAAGTAAGCAGAATGAATTCGTTCAAATTTTTTTTGTTGCCTCTTCATGCGCCGTATGGCGCACCACATCACCATTTCGAAAGAATATGCTTTCAATTTATTGAAAACATACTGTGTCCAAAACGCAAAAAAAACAACAGTTATCAGCGACTCAACGACACACGTTTTCAACCGCTCACTCCGTTGCTCGCCGTATTGAGGTTATGTATGTCCGGGTTTGGGAAACCGCAGCGATTACTAGTGGCGGCGCTGAAATCGAAATTTGCCACGCTAACTGATGCATCGGATGGCGGCTGCCAGCACTAGAGTTTTCAGACCCTCGGTAATCCTATCGCTTCGCACTAGTGATACCACTGATCATATTTGAGACTTGTACAATTTACATATTTAAGATATACAACAAAAAATTTGTATTAACTGAAATTTTCCAGGTGTAAACTGTTTAATTTATGTTCACATTTAATTCGAAAAATGAAAACATAGTTATTCCAACGATTCGCGCAGTATTTCTAGGTTTGATGCATGGAGCCTAGAGGGAAGAAGACCGAACGGGCATAGGAGAATCCATGGAGCCTAGAGCAAAGGAGCCCGAACGCTGTACCATGGACGTGGACCCTCAAACCGGAAAGGACAAGAAAAGAGAGAGAGGAGCGTATTTCAGCTAGCGCGGTAATATATACCGGGCTGGATACGAGATATAAATGTGCATCGTCAAGTTTCGGAGACAAAATTTTCATTTTGGCCGCCATATTTTTTTAACCAAAAATGTTCTACATAAAAATATTATAAGAATGAGTCGAAGAATGCTATCGATTTTTTCGGAGTGTTTCACGATGTTTGTCGAAATTTCGATTTCGTAATTTTCTTAAAAATAAAAAATGGCATCTGATACTTCTGAAAAAATTAAGAGTGTTCTTTGACTAATTGCCAGACATTTTTGTTCTTAGACCATTTTTGCTTAACCCTTAATAGTCACACTGGGTCCACGGGACCCAAACAAATTATTGTGATGCCGTATAACTTTTTTTCCAATAAAACATACATTTTTTTATATCCGTAAGCGTTTCATTCTTTCCTTCTAAATCGGACCTGCATTGGATGAAATATATATACTTTTTGAAAAGTGCACAGAAACCGCTATGTCTATTTCAAAGTACATTGTTTCCAGATTGTAAAACCATTTTTTTGTCAATAATTACAAGACTTACAGCAATTTGTGTAAAAAAAAGTCATTTTTCACGTTTTTTTCGCATATTTAGAATTTAATTTTTTATTTGTAAGCAATATCCTTGTATTAAACAAGGTTTAAATTATATCTCACTATTTTTTTTCATATCGCTCAATGCATTATTTCATTATTTATAACAATTTAAAAACGCTTGGGTCCCATGGACCCAGTATGACTATAACGTGATTCTAGCTAAGTGTGACTACTAAGGGTTAAGTCTATAGTTTTTGAGAAAGAAATTCGTCAAGTTTCGGGAAAAAATGTCATTCTGGTCGCCATTGTGGCTTACCAAAACGTTAAAAATATATAACCTCCTGTATCTTTAGTTCAGACATCGAGGTCGCGATATTGATTGGTTTTAGCATGAAAAAAATCGGAAAGGAACGAAAACTCGATTTAAAAAAAACGTCATCGAAAAATCACGTGGTTTTCGCGTATTTTCGATTTTTATATAGTTACATTTTTTTTGACGTAATTTTAACCATCACCATTCGAAAGAGCACACTTAAAAACATAGGGAACAGTAGTTCCCGATTTTTTTCTCTTCGAATTCATCACTACACTGTTTCGCACGTAAGAAAATGGAAATAATATGTCGGTGTGTAAACACTAAAAGACAATATATCTTCATATCCTATACTGACAACACAAGCGCGCTCGTGGCTGAATTTCGAACTACAACCAACACATATCTTTTTCGTCGCTTTCAGGGTCCAAATTTATTACGATTCTCCCATGGAGCCTAGAGGGAAGGAGACCGAACGGGCATAGGACAATCGTAATAAATTTGGACCCTGAAAGCGACGAAAAAGATATATGCTACCCCGTTCAAGTTTATCATGGATAAACATGACAAAAAAATCCATAAGTCTCAAAAGCCCAATTCTCGATGGTCGAAAAAGCGCCGAACAATAGTCACGTTGTTCTCTTCAAAACGCTGTTCGGTAAATTTGGTTATCTTTTTTTTGACGAAGCTATGTAATTTTTAGTGCCGCAAGAATTATCGACTGGTGTATCCAAACTTGTTAGCGGCAGTGTAAATAATATGAGTTCGTATTTATCATTTTTCAAAAAATATTGATACATTGAGGTAAAATAATTTTTAAATTACTAACAAATCAGAATTGGTTGGGGGAGAGCGCATTTTTCAACCGATCACAGGCGCTCAGCATGTCACAACTCCCCCCACTCTACTATAACACAGTGGCAGTGGAGCGGAGGTGGCGTTACTTTCGTGTTCCATCCAGCTCACTCAGACCCCTCTACCCAGCTGACCTCACAAACATACACAGTTTTAAAAACATTTCAAATGCTACCATTTTCAATTTTTGTTCAACCCGCCATCTCGGATATCGTAAACCACATATATTCAATAGTGAATCATCAAGGTTTTATAAAAGATTACGAATCTTGGCTGACGAATAAAGAACGTTGCTGCCGACCTCAATTGATGGTAATAATAATCTCGTGACATATATACACTAGACACAGCAATTAGAGGATCAGAAAAAAATCTCGATGTTTTTAGGTGATTTTCAGAGGGCTATAACTCGGCGAAAAATGGTAGTAGAGCAATAAAAACAAGCAAATTGGAGCTGGAAGTCTCTAGTTTCGAGATCTGTAGGTCAAATATTTTCATCCATGAACATTTCTGAGTTAACTGAAAGAGATAGCAAAAGAAAAAATTTATAAATGTTTGCCCATTTTTTAAGAGGTGCACGGGCTTAGGTTAATTTTTTCAGCAATGTAACTATGATGCTCATTTAGTTGGATTCTTCAGCTTTAATTTGAGAGGTTTCTGAGCTTTGTACAATAATTTTTCGCTGAGTTATCGTCGTTCGAAGTGAAAAAGAACTTTTTGGCTTTGATCATTCATTACTCGTGGACTAATGATCGTACAAAAAATATACGGAGGGTTTTGAATACTTCAAAGTATCCCCTAAAAGGTGTGATTAGTGTTTTTTAATAAACCATTTTTTTTCAATATGAAAACCTTGAAAGAAAAACAGGTAAAAAGTCGCGTTTCCACGGAGTTTCACTAAACATGAGATAACTCAAGAAATAACGAATAGACTGAGGATAGATTTTGTTTTCTTTTAACCTTAAAGTCTCCCAAAGAAGCTCTCAAGTATTCAAACCGCTGCGATTTTTCTTTCACTATTACCCAAACGATTGAAATTTTCACTTTTGCGAAAAACGAATTTAAGGATACATTTTTCACCTTTTACTAATTTCTTTAAAATGGAGATTTTTTTTCGCAAGAATCAATATTTTTTCATCAAAACATGTGTGACATGGAAAAAATCCGGCACAACCTCCACGTGGAAACGCGATTTTTTACCTGTTTTTCATTCAAGGTTTTCATATTGAAAAAAAATGGTTTATTAAAAAACACTAATCACATCTTTTAGGGGATACTTTGAAGTATTCAAAACCCTCCGTATATTTTTTGTACGATCATTAGTCCCCGAGTAATGAATGATCAAAGCCAAAAAGTTCTTTTCCACTTCGAACGACGATAACTCAGCGAAAAATCATTGTACAAAGCTCAGAAACCTCTCAAATTAAAGCTGAAGAATCCAACTAAATGAGCATCATAGTTACATTGCTGAAAAAAATTACCTAAGCCCGTGCACCTCTTAAAAAATGGGCAAACATTTATACATTTTTTCTTTTGCTATCTCTTTCAGTTAACTCAGAAATGTTCATGGATGAAAATATTTGACCTACAGATCTCGAAACTAGAGACTTCCAGCTCCAATTTGCTTGTTTTTATTGCTCTACTACCATTTTTCGCCGAGTTATAGCCCTCTGAAAATCACCTAAAAACATCGAGATTTTTTTCTGATCCTCTAATTTCTGTGTCTAGTGTATATATGTCACGAGATTATTATTACCATCAATTGAGGTCGGTAGCAACGTTCTTTATTCGTCAGCCAAGATTCGTAATCTTTTATAAAACCTTGATGATTCACTATTGAATATATGTGGTTTTCGATATACGAGATGGCGGGTTAAACAAAAATTGAAAATGGTAGCATTTGAAATGCTTTTAAAACTGTGTATGTTTGTGAGGTAAGCTGGGTAGAGGGGTCTGAGTGAGCTGGATGGAACACGAAAGTAACGCTACCTCCGCTCCACTGCCACTGGGTTATAGTAGAGTGGGGGGAGCTGTGACATGCTGAGCGCCTGTGATCGGTTGAAAAATGCGCTCTCCCCCAACCAATTCTGATTTGTTAGTAATTTAAAAATTATTTTACCTCAATGTATCAATATTTTTTGAAAAATGATAAATACGAACTCATATTATTTACACTGCCGCTAACAAGTTTGGATACACCAGTCGGTAATTCTTGCGGCACTAAAAATTACATAGCTTCGTCAAAAAAAAGATAACCAAATTTACCGAACAGCGTTTTGAAGAGAACAACGTGACTATTGTTCGGTGCTTTTTCGACCATCGAGAATTGGGCTTTTGAGACTTATGGATTTTTTTGCCATGTTTATCCATGATAAACTTGAACAGGGTAGCATATATCTTTTTCGTCGCTTTCAGGTTCCAAATTTATTCCGATTGTCCTATGCCCGTTCGGTCTCCTTCCCTCTAGGCTCCATGGGAGAATCGTAATAAATTTGGACCCTGAAAGCGACAAAAAAGATATGTGTTGGTTGTAGTTCGAAATTCAGCCACGAGCGCACTTGTGTTGTCAGTATAGGATATGAAGATATATTGTCTTTTAGTGTTTACACACCGACATATTATTTCCATTTTTTTACGTGCGAAAAAGTGAAGCGATGAATTCGAAGAGAAAAAAATCGGGAACTACTGTTCCCTATGTTTTTAAGTGTGCTATTTCGAATGGTGATGGTTAGAATTACGGCAGAAAAAATGTAACCATATAAAAATCGAAAATACGCGAAAAATACGTGATTGTTCGATGACGTTTTTTTTAAAGCGAGTTTTCGTTCCTTTTCCAAAATGAAAATTTTGTCTCCGAAACTTGACGATGCACATTTATATCTCGTATCCAGCCCGGTATATATTACCGCGCTAGCTGAAATACGCTCCTCTCTCTCTTTTCTTAGCCTTTTCCTGTCATCCTATACTAGCGACAGCAGCGCCACCACATAGACCTATATCTTTTTCGTCGGTTTGAGGGTCCACGTCCATGATACAGCGTTCGGGCTCCTTTACTCTAGGCTCCATGGATTCTCCTATGCCCGTTTGGTCTCCTTCCCTCTAGGCTCCATGCATCAAACCTAAAAATCCTGGGCGAATCGTTGGAATAACTGTTTTCATTTTTCGAACTAAATGTGAACATAAAATAAACAGTTTACATCGAGAAAATTTCAGTTATTACAAATTTTTTGTTGTATATTTTAAATATATAAATTGTCCAAGTCTCAAATATGATCAGCGGTATCACTAGTGCGAAGCGATAGGATTATCAAGGGTCTGGAAACTCTAATGCTGGCAGCCGCCATCCGATGCATCAGTTAGCGTGGCAAATTTCGGTTTCAGCGCCGCCTCTAGTTATCGCTGCGGTTTCCCAAACCCGGACATACATAACCTCTATACGGCGAGCAACGGAGTGAGCGGTTGAAAACGTGTGTCGTTGAGTCGCTGATAACTGTTGTTTTTTTCTGCGTTTTGGACACAGTATGTTTTCAATAAATTAAAAGCATATTCTTTCGAAATGGTGATGTGGTGCGCCGTACGGCGCATGAACAGGCAACAAAAAAAATTTGAAAGGATTCATTCTGCTTACTTCGATATGAAAACAAATATGCGTACAAAAATAAAAAATATCAGAATTTTCTGCATTTGTATTTTTATTAAATTGCATAAAAAACTCGGGAATGAGAGATGGAAGAATCAAAAATTGAGACAAGTGGCTTTAAATCTACAATGCGAGTATGAGACGAGTACGGAACCTCTCCGTCAAAGTTCACCTGCAATGTGACAGCTTCAAAATCGTATGTATATGCTTATCACTTTCGCTTGGCTTTAGAAAGATGGTTTGTTTGATTACGATGAGGATTATATACTTTTTTTATTGCATTAACCGAAACTGACAAGACCAACACCTTTTCCTGGCCCTTTAACAGTGCTCCGAACTCATAATAAATATCCGTGTAACGATCATGAAGGTGGGTCCGATAGAGGGATAGAAGCATGGCCCACTAGTGCTGTCTCTGTCAACCCTCCCCCCCCACCCCCGGTCGCGCCGCGACGGGTATTCTGATCGCAACGATCCTAGTGGTGACTAGTGAACTACCAACTCTCTTCCATAAGCTACCTATCTCTTTCACTGGAGTTTACAGACCTAAGTAAGACCGTGGTACCAGAGTAAGACCGTGGGAGTACCCAAGAAGACTATAGGGAACAGGGGGCAAGCGTCTTTCACTCGCAGCGCTAGTTGTCTCGAACAATCATGACGCGCGCGCAGGGGCTATGTTTATATACACACACGCACACATATAATTCGAAGCCTTTCCATAGCTTCGAATGCGAGGATCGGCTGGTACGGTGAAAAATGCACCGTTTCAGGATTACGCGGGTACCCTGAGGTACAACCGTGCACAACACACGGCATTAACGCACGAGTATAAGTAATTTTGGTAAATTCATCAATTCGGCACCGCGGCGTAAACTCGAAACATCAAAATAGTCGTATTCGGCGTCGGGGTGGTTAAGTACGCCGTGCGGGCCTCGCGCCTGCGCAGTAAGAATATTGTCCGTGACCTACTAGCGCCACGGGGAGAGGTAGAACTAAATAAAGCGGTCAAAAAGCGTAGCATTTTTATATACGGTAAGGGATAGGAGGTGCCAGCCCCCTGATAGGCAAGGAGTAAGAGTTTCCAGACCTGTATGCAAAACTGTGGTCTAATCTTCGTATGGTGAGACGGTATAAGAAGCGTCCGCAAATTTGACCCAAGAGCGTGGTGTTAAATATAGTCTGTAGGCGTCGTCCGTGTGTTTAGTGTATAAACAATATAGTAATACAGCCAGTGCACAGGGTGAAACTGACTGTCATGGCGGCTAACTGTTGACGCTTGTTAAAAAAACACCTATCGTGCACTAAGATTTTTTGTTTGCGATCTAGTTCGTCTATTTAATTTAATGCAATAATTAGTATGACAATTTTTACATAGTTCTTACATTTTTGTTCAATTACGAAAAATATATCATGACTTTGTAAATAATTTTTATAATGCACTTTTGGATAGTTAGAAAACACCATCAACCATCAACGAAACACATTCACCTTAATAGCTTTTAGGAATTATTAGTATTTTTATTTGTGTTATTATGATTCTTACGACAAATGCAATCAATGATCAAACTATATTACCGATGAAAGGTATAATAAATAATGTCAATACAAAAAAATCATTTCAGTTATAATAAAACTTTACGAGGAGAGAATCGAAAGCAGTACCTCGCGCGGTGCCATACAGTTTTTTCATATTGTGCGTAGAATTAAACTTAACAAAGAAACGCATCTCCGTAGTAGTTACATTGTAGACTTTGGACTGTTGTTATCAGCATCTTTGTCTTGCTATTATTTTAATAAATTCAAAATGTAAAATTATGGCTCCTGGAAGCAGTGTGTCTCCTGATGCTGCGGATGATGCTCGCTACTGCGTAGCGAGTCTCTGTGTTGCTGCTGTCGCTGTGGGTGGTGCCATAGCTTATGCAAAGGATATTTGCGAAGTGATTTTCGGGTTCATCGCTTCAATTCTTTCGATGAGTTGTCGTTGTCTAATGTCTGTCACTTTATGAGCGTTTGTTTATGAACTTGTAGTATGGGCATCACTTATAGTTCACTGGGTGATCTAGGTTATTGCAATTTGCACAGCGGAGGAGCTGTTTATTTGATGAGTTATTTAAAGTGCGTTTTCCGTTTTCGTGTGAAGCACTACACTTGACGCAGTGGTTTGTGAGATTGCAATTTACCCTCGCATGTCCCAGTCGCCGACATTTTCTACGTACTTTACACACTATAATCTCGGCCACCTAACCACATTTGAATGAAATCTGTATGTACGTCGGATATAAATTGTTATTGCATTTTTTAGGTGTTTTTTTCGTAATTAGGTGGATAATTACACTACGTGTTAAATGTAGAAACATCTGAAGGCACTACTACTGCTACACGAAATTTATTTATAAAATGAATTAAGGTTAAGAAAAATAAAATGTTCAGCTCTTGTGACAGTTAGTAACGACACAGACAGCTGATATCAACGTATGCGCAAAACATATATGTATATATAGCACACAATGACTAACTCCCCCAACGCCGCTTATGCGGAACCCAATTTTGTCCCACTTTTACGGACGCGCCAGAATACAGACATTGAACCTTTCCCTATAGTCTCCTTGGGATTACCTCAACTGAAATTCCGTATGGAAAGCTGTCAACTTTCCGCGGTAAAATTGCGCGCGAGCTTTAAATTCAAAACTTGAACATGCAGAAATTTTGCTGTATCTGGCAGTTCGAAAATCGTGACGTACGCAAACCTTGTCCTCGCCCTCTCCCCACGTACGTAGACCGTAGCCCCCCTCCCCCCCCCATGAGAAAGCTCTGTCCGAAAATTTGCAATGTGATGTTGATCTTGCACATACCCCTAATGGAAGGAGATTCGACGATGGGAAGGAAATAGAAAGGAGTGTGATGAAAATAGAGTGATAAAGTGATTCCAAGGGTGAATACAATGAGTGTTTCCGAAATCGGGGGTTTAATAAAAGGATGTTATAGCTTACGAAGGGGAGTACTTCAGAGGGGACCTTGTCGCCACTCAAGAGACTAGTCTTTTTGTCGCCACTGATTAGAATAAGCTGTCTCCTGCTGTGGGAACAGGTCGGATACTTTCCGGAAAGTCGTTTCAGACGTGGCAAACTTTTCCCCGTATGGGGCGCAACCACTTTTTCATGTGTGCACTAGTGTAATTAGACGTGTAGTATATTCAATACATACATTGGAAAAGATGCCGACTACCGTCGCTAAATTACTTGCACCTTTAGATTCTGCATTATTCAATTTGCAAAGCATTTCCTGTCAGGTGAACAAGTAATTTACGCGTATTAGCAGTTATAATTTTTTTAATGTTTCAAGTACCCAACCTGTTTGGTCCATGACTTGCTGGCCCATAACTCGTTTGGGTTTGTTTGGTATCCGAAAAATATCCCAAAACGGATATGGATAACTGTTTGGTCGTCCAAAAAGATGCCAGTTTGGATTACAAGTAGTATCACTAATGACCGCTTTGCGAATAACTTATTTGTATCCAATAGGTTAAGTATACTGCAACTTTTAATGGTTGACAAATTGACAACCGGAGTTTAACTTTTATCCGTCGCCGGTATGTTAGCGTTAAGTTATCAAATCGACATATCCAAAAGATATCCTCTTAACGGTATGAGAATGTCAAGATGTCATAGGCATCTAAAAGTTCTCCAAAAGGCATTAATAAAGTTCACAAAACGACATCCAAACGGCATCAAAAAGTCCGACATCGAAACGGCATCAAAAATATATATATATTGTGACGGAAAATTCACTTCCCTGAGTGTCACAAAAGGGACCTCCGGATTTGGCGGCGATTTATTTAACTGGGCGCCAGCCGCCGTGGCGGCTCGCCGGGAAAATTGATCGGACGAAGTCCGACCGGAGGTCCCCCAAATTTCCGGCTAGCTGCAGCCTTGGGTCGTGACAGAGGGGCAGGGTTAGGGGCAAAGAAAATTTACACACACTCGAGTCGAGGAGAGAGATTACATCTATTTTTATCGCCACACAAAAAACAAAATAATAATACTCTCACTCTCATCTCAAGTGGACCGCGTAACAATTAACAACACCAAAATGACGCTACGCGGTACACAAATACACGGTCAAACGACAGGCGCAACGGACGCGCGGGTAACCCTAACGACGCGACACGTAACCCCGCACTGCGAACCCATCTTTGCCAGCGCACAACGCGAATCACAAAATCTCAATCGTCACAAAAAAAACGCGTTACACGCTCGCCACCGGGCGGAGGCCGACGCCGAGACTCAAAGAAAAAAAGACCAGCAACAGGTCGGAGGACTACCGAGGCTTTTTATAAGGCAATGCGCCGGGCGAAACCCACCGGTAATTTTTCCGCATACCGTCAACCCATATCGGCGATCCGTCTCGCTCGGCCCTCCGTGGCTCAGTCCCTCTTCCTCCTCCTGCGAGCGAGACGTCGGCCTTCGCCCTTCCTCTATTTTTACTAATTTTCCTTCGGGTGGGGCGCGTTCCCACCCGTCTGTGTATTCGCATGTGTGCCTACGTGTGTGTGTGTGTGTGTGTGTGTGTGTGTGTTCGCATGTGTGTGTGTGTGAAGGGTACGCGAGGGCGGTCGACGAGTGATGATCGGTAGAGGGATCCTCGTCAACCTTTTCGCTCTTGCCGAAAGTTTCTCCCTTGCGTTCGGCACGTTTTTGGCGGCAGGTCGCTCGATAACCGCATTTGTTCACGCAGTTCGGGCCCCAACCGACGCGCTTGAGCGGATCGAGGCTGCCACCAATAATCGCCGTTGCGCTTTGGCCGGACGTTGGCCTCCGAGAGCGTCGGCAGAATCGGCATTTCCCCTTTTCCCTCCAACGAAACGTCAGTTTTGTCCTCGCCACACCCTTCCTCCAAATCCTTAGCCATTGTGTGTGTGGGTGTGCACGCAGGTATCTCATAAATAATACAAAAAAATATAAATAAATAATAATTGTGTGCGCCCTAAACCTCCTATGGGTCCGCGTTCGGGGTGAGTGCCGAGCGAGAGGGACACCTTCACGTGGCTTTGGGGCTCATCAATTATATATATATATATATATATATATATATATATATATATATATATATATATATATATATATATATATATATATATATCGCCAATAAATAGATATCCATTCGATGGGACTTTTTGACGCCGTTTGGATGTCGTTTTGTGAACTTTATGAATGCCTTTTGGACAACTTTTAGATGCCTATGACATCTTCCGAAATTCGGTTTCCGCTTTTCGGAAGTACACCCAAAAATAGGTAATATATATATATATATAGCTTTATAAAAAATATATATATATTTTTATAAAGATATATATATTTTAATGGATATATATATATCCACAAAGATATATATATATATCTTTGGACTTGACCAAAAACGAGCTCAAACAGGTTCCAAAGGTCTTGCTCCTAAAATATTGGGGTGAATATGTTGGCTTATTATGGGATCGTTTGCCAGAACATCATCGGAACGATAGTGAAGTGATATCATATCTTCGATGCATGGAGCATTATAATACACCACAGATGAAAGATCACATCGATGGCCCCCCACCTCAACGTCGGGAATGTGAAAAATGCTATGGAAATTCTCCACGTACGGGGTTCTTCACACGTGTTTGAACCCGTTTTTTTTAGGAGTGTGAAAAAATCTCGGGGGAAATTCTCCACGTACGAGGTTCTTCGAAAGTGTTTGAACCTGTTTTTCATGATTGGAAAAGTGGGGAGAAGTTTGAAAATTTAAGTGGGAGGGTTATGAGGGAGCTTATAATTTCGTAGTCCAAGCTCAGACTGCAGTATTCCACCGCGACATCAACATCTCTCCGAAAAGAACTTTGAAAGTGCGGAGAAAATGGATCTCTCGAGTATCAACAAAGTCAGCGTGATGGCGGAATTCCATCCAACGAAGAAGCTGGCAAAACTCCGCGTTCACTCGGATCATCGAAACTCTGAAATGAGGGCCGTACAAACCGAATTTGGGAAACGCTACATCGCGGACATCGCGGATGAGTTCACTGTCTTCTTACCAGCGCGACTTGTGAAGGCCTTCGATGAAGATTTGGAAATTGATGAATGTTAATGTTCGAGCGAATGCGGCAAGCGGCACGTGATCATAATCTCTGGATGACATAGAAAGGTGGAAAATACAACAGCATAAACTTTGTCTAAGTATGAGCACACACATGGTGGAAAAGACGATATTCGTTGGAACCCCATCGTCGACCGACTGTCCGCATCATCGAGAGTCTGCTGCAACTGGCGCGTAATAGTCAACTCTACATGCAGTTGTGGAAAATACAACAGCGTCAAGTTCCATCGTCTTTGAGTATGGTGGATAGGAGCAAATTCTTTGGTGCAGCATCGTTGAGTGGAACAGCCTCCTGGATCACAGCCGTCGCGCCATCGTTTTCGACGTTTTAGGTGTTTGACTATGTAAAAATGTATTTAAAAAAACTGTTTTATCGAAATGTATGTGAAGGAGAAATGCAAAACAATTTTCGTCGTAGAATAAATAAAGAATACAAATGGTATATATTTTTATCGAAATGATTTTTATTCATTTTGAAAAAATCCCTCGCTCACACAACGCTTCGTATACACTCAACCAGCTTTTCGACGATTTTACATTATCATGAATCTCGAATCCCTTCGCATAGATGGTGGGGGCTCCTTGCAAGATTTCTCGAATTGTCTTTCTAGCTGCCTCGTAAGGTATACCGCTGTGTTCCCATTGGATTCCATGGAAATTGCGTTCCAGCCACTTGTTTGTCATTTTATACTTGACCGGTAAAGAGTCCCATGCAAATGGTGCGTCGAAGGCGAGCGTCAGCGGTTCAGCATCCTTGTCATGGAGTTTGATGATAGACATCTCCTTTAGGACAAATTTGTTGATGGGTCTCTTGAAGCCCTGTATGTCGACGATAAGCTCCATGTTGACTGACGTGGACGCGAATTATCGGCATGATTTTATGCCAATTTTTTAACCCCGCCGCTGATTGGATTATACTTGACATTACGACCATGAAGGATCATGCAGTATGCTGAAGTTTGTGGCGGAATATTATTTTTCAATTCGAACTCAAGGCGCACGTCAACAGGACCGGACTTGATAGAATCGTTTTGCTTTAAGCAGTCAATGACAACGAGGGGCGCTTTTTCTAAAAATTCAATCCTGCTCAGCCATGGTTCGACCTCTTTGGTGTAATAGGTCGGTTGAAAGGTTGCATACATCTCGTAGAGTAGAGCATATTGATTTTGATCAATGTTCAAATTCAAATTTCCATATGGATAACATTGTGAGTTGAGGTAAAGTTTGACATCGCTCAGGTTACAATGATCAAAGTGGCTCGCATTGCGTTGTTTCTTATTTTTCCGTCCCGTCTGCAGCGCGAGTATGACATAACGTGGCTTCTCCAGCTAATTCGAGGTTTTCACAGACCACACGTGCTTAGAGGTGGCAGGCAGCAATGGATATTCATACAGTTCCCATGTTCGGAAACTCATGGAAGATTGGTGCGTCTTTGGCGAGAAACTTTAGCAGCTGAATTTTTCGCTGATTGGAGACTGTTACAGACGGTACGAGCCATTCTATTTTATGCAATATGAGTGTGTAGTCTTCGGGCGCTGTTTGTACAATGGCATTGTCGTTGGTCTTTGATCTCGTGAGAATCAACTCATGCTTGGCATTTACGACAATTTTACGATAATCTTCAGCAAACCCAAGGAGCATGCTGAGCGGAATGCACACATCAAAGTTTTCCGATACAGCTACAATTTGCTTCGTCTCTTCGACATCGAGCCATCCAGTGTTCTCGAGCATAGAACTTTTGGCCGGTGAGTTAATTTTCATCCAAATTTACAATTGCTGCTTCACATTTTAGAGGTCCGCTCGCTAGCAATGTGTCGCGCATGTAAACTCCACGAAAATATGGAATCTTCAGGATTTTGGCGTATTTAAGTTGGTCGCGGTCGGTGAGGTAGCGTAACTTCTAGTTTTTTGGCTCAATCCCTGCTTATATGGTTTCAGATGTAGACCTCAACCTAATGCAATTGCTTCAATTGTCCGATTATGACGCTTACTTTCATCCAATTCACGTTTTGCTGCTTGAGCAGTTTTTACGGCTTTAGCTATACTAGCCGCACGACCCGACAAAGCACCCGCAGCGCTCAGACCCACAAAAATCGGCACGAGGAACGGTAATAAATCACCAATTTTATGGGGTACAGGTAGAATCCGAGGTAAGCGTACTTTAGCACCTTGCATCTTTACAGCTGCACGCGCAACCTTTAGAGCTGATTTAATAATCTTATACGGATCTCTTACTTTGAATCATTGTCTTCTTTGCAGCGCCAATTATCTTTTTCAAACAAACGCCACCCTTGCGGGTGTATATCCCCATGCCAAATTTTCTCTTTGTCTTCATAATATTTGCCACACCCCAAGCACGGACTTTTTCACCGATACTAGCGTCTCTCGCGGTAACACGTTGCCCAGCCTGTTCAGCCAACACTTTATCCGCCAAATGTCTCACCTCAAGATTATCCGGATTTTTCGAATACGCAATATCGTGTTGTTTGCTAGCCGTATCCAATGGGTTAATGCCCGGATCACCACGAGCAAGGCGCTTGGCCAACTCTGTGCCTGGTCTACAATACTGATACCCAGGCAGATGTAGTTCAACGGGGAGTTTGTTGATTTTACTTAGGTGGTTGACCTTTACCACTCTTGCCATGCACGATCATGTCTAAAGACAATATGCGACTGATGGATAATCCCTATAAGAATCCTATTTATATGATTTCATCGTTAATCATGTGTGAGATGATGTCCAAGAAGCAAACTATCAGAGGCGGACTCCCCGTGATAAAGTTCGATGAGTTTGTCGAAGACGGTGGGAGGAAAAAGAAACAAAAACGGCATGGGAATTCATTGCCGGATAGCATACGTGCACTGTTTTGCGGTTCATCGAATTGTGGAAAAACCAACGCTTTGCTCACTCTCATCATCCATCCGAATGGTTTGAGATTTGAGAACATTTACTTGTATTCCAAATCGTTGAAGCAGCCAAAGTATACGTTGCTCGAAAAATTACTCGAGCCTGTGAGTGGAGTTGAATATCATCCATTAGAGGCGCATGAACCAGTGATAGCACCAACTGATGCACGATCCAACTCTATATTAATCTTTGATGATATAGCATGCGAAAAGCAGGACAATGTTCGGGCCTTCTTTTCCATGGGAAGACACGAGATTGTTGACAGTTTTTATCTTTGTTAGACGTACACTCATATCCCCAAACATCTCGTGAGAGATAATGCAAATTTCGTGGTGCTTTTCAAGCAGGACGATATGAATCTCAAACACGTCTACAACGATCATGTTAATACGGATATGACTTATACGTGCTTTAAAAACATGTGCGTGAAATGCTGGAATTCCGACAAGTATGCATTTGTCACGATTGATAAGGATAGCGACATTAACGAAGGTCGATATAGAAAAGGTTTTGATTGTTTTCTCACAATTGATAAATGACTCATCGCTGGTAGTTGAAGAGACAGTATTGCGCATGCCGTGGTAGTGACAACATGAAGAGCGAACAATTGTTGCGTGAAAAGGATGTATTGCGTGAAATTGCCAAGGCGAGCGATGTAATCAGACGAAAGCATCGAATGATGAAAATTGGAAAAGATAGCGATGAGCAGAGAATGCAAGATGTCTTTAGCCTATCGTGAGACCATTGGAGAAATCGGTGTCATATAAAAACGGTGAGGTGGCGAAGGAGGAAATTAAGGATGAAAAAGTGAGTGATGATGTTGAAGAAGGAGATGCGTTAAATAGTGTGAAATATCAATTGAAGAACGAGGCACAAGTTTCCTTCAAGAGTGAAACACAAGATTCGTTTAAATTGATAAATGAGGATGATAATGACTCGCAAAATGTCGATGAATTGATCCGTGAATATATCCTGCTATCACAAACAAATAGAATAGCAAGCTTGGATGTATTATATGGTGTACGGAATCTCGCAGGCAACAAATTAATGATTGGTAATTCTCCGATAATTTTCGACTCTCAACATATTCGTGTGGGAGATGTGAATTATGCAAAAACGGTTGGATTAACGGAACTACTGTTTAAAAAAGTGCCCAATGTCGAAACTCTCACACCGGACGATTTGAAAAACTATGAAAAGATGGTAATCTCGACGAATGCGCACAAAAAATTTATAAGCCGAGTGAGGCTATACGACGTAACACCAGCCACAAATTTAACACATATATTGCAAATATAGTCGATCATCATGTGGGACAGGGTATGCCAAAGTATAAGCTAGCTAGAAAAAACACACAATCGGACTATATTTATTGGGACAATCCAAACGAGCTGGTAGATCATCTTCGTTTACTCTTGGCATCACAAGAAGCCGGAAATTCGGCCCATGCGAATGAAATTATATCGATTATCGAGGAATTGCGTGAAGCTGAAATCATTTATTAACTCGACATCGAAGAATTTACGCATTCTCATCATGAGTGTCGATGTGTTTGGACGGCATTCAAGTAGGAGTGTACTCCACAGTAAGCAAACTCCTCCAGGTCGACCTGGTATTGGCTTTAATGTGGGAAATTCGGCCCATGCGACTGAAATTATATCGATTATCGAGGAATTACGTGGAGCTGAAATCATTTATTAACTCGACATCGAAGAATTTACGTATTCTCATCATGAGTGTCGATGTGTTTGGACGTCATTCAAGTAGGAGTGTACTCCACAGTAAGCAAGGTCCTCCAGGTCGACCTGAGAATGGCTTTAGAATTACCGCAGATGGTCATTATGACTTGGGGCAGAAACGATTGTGTAACATTGCAAATCCGGAAGGAGAAGATGATGCTATCACTCTAAGTGCGTTACAAAAGAGATCCCGAACTATCATTAAGAACATACGCAAAGAAATGAATGAGAGTAGTCAGATTAATGGACTTGAAGCTACGAGAAGAGGCATTGCAAAGACACTCGGGCCAATGTCAAAACTCTACAAGATTTGGTGACGCATAATTCATACGTCATTGCTGAATTGGATGCGCGACTGCGTGGACTGGAAAATGAACGAGGAGAGGAGCGCTCTCGTGCTAGAGCTTAAGCCTGCTCGACGAAACTATCCGCGTCGGCATGTGGACATCCGTGGCTTGGACGAAACATGGCAAGCCGATCTCGTCGATATGTCATCATACGCGAGTCAAAACTCCAAACACCAATTTCTTCTCACCGTCATCGATACATTCTCAAATTTCGCCTGGACCATGCCAATGCTGAGTAAGAATGGCAAAGATGCAGCAGCCGCAATGAAGTCGATACTCGTTAAGGGACGCATACCGCAGAACTTACACGTCGATCGGGGAAAAGAATTCTACAATTGTGACTTTGGGGCCCTCATGAAAAAAAGTCCAATATTCACATGTATTCAACATATAGCAACTTGAAGGCATCCATTTGCGAGCGTTTTAATCGTACATCGAAAAATAAGATGTGGATGCAATTTAGTCTTCGCGGTAATTATAAGTGGATCGATATTCTTGATAAGCTAGTAGCCGAATATAATGATTCTGTACACCGCACCATTAAGATGAAGCCGAGAAATGTCAACGCGGAAAATGAGAAGCAACTGCAGCAAGTTTTCAAAAAGACTCCAATGAAAACGTCACCAAAATTCGCCGTTGGTGATGAAGTGAGAATCAGCAAATTTAAGACTATTTTCGAAAAGGGTTACACCTCAAACTGGACAACAGAAATATTTACAATATATCGTGTGAAAAAAACTTATCCCGTGACGTATCACTTGAAGGACCATAAAGATGAACCGATCGCCGGCGGCTTCTACGTACAAGAGCTTCTCAGGGTTAAGCACCCCGATATCTATCTCATTGAAGCAGTGTTGAATAAGCGTGGTAATCGGATGTTTGTAAAGTGATTAGGTTTCGACAATAGCCACAATAGTTGGATAAGTAAATCCGATTTGTAGTCGATAATAAAGAAAATGGAAAAATATATATGTTTTATGACTCTTGACCAAAACTACTGGTCGCCTCCGCATGCATCCCTCCAAGGCCTCCGACCGACTCCACAGCAGGCTAGCTTTTTTCCCCTTCTGGTCGTCGATAATCCCTTTTTCGTGGAACGTGGGTACGAGGAGATGGATAGAGTGAATAAACACATGGCATTATAAAAAGTCTGTTTCTTTATTTACAGAAAATAATAAATCCATTTTTACACAATTAAATATTTACAACATCAAACATAATTTTAACAAGTTTTACATCGAGTGAACGACATATATACACAATTTTCACGAGTTTAATACTTCAATATTCACAAAAATAAACACAATTTTACAAAAAAACATCAACGTTGTAGAAAAAAAATTTATATAATTTTTTACGATGGTATTCTATAATGCCCCCATGGTAGGGTATCAGAGGTCCCAGGTATGATATACCGCTTATCGTCATGTGGGCTCAGAGCGATTTTTGTCTCACGGATGGTGTAGACCTTATGCAACTTTGATCGAATGCACGTTTGACTACGCTCCATTTCAACTTCTTCATTCAAGCATCGAGCATAATCGTCAAACGTGATTGTCCTAGCCACAACGCTACTCTTCACACCTTTAACTTTTTCTTGTCCTTCTTACCCTCGACACGTGTCGCGTACATTTTCGATCGAAGTCCAATAAATTCGGTCATAATTGCTCCATTACATTCGTCCTTCATGAGACCGGGTATCTCCTTGTTGACGAGCGGTATACCATACCTATTGTCCGCTGAATAATCGCTCGTATCAAATTTTGAAATGTCGCGCTTTATGTCGGCATATATATCATCGCTTTCAATGTCATATATGAGACTATCCGTATCGGTATACATGACTTTACATTTATCTCGCTACAGAGGTACCATACTCATGATGAAATCCATACAAGCACGGTTTGGATATGTCGAGTATGCACATACCCACATATATCGGCTTGTTGAATTTCACCGGGAGATTGCGCAATACCACGGCAACGAGGTTTTCCGAAAAAACACTTCGGCTGTGGAAGTTTGGCTTCGCAATCATTGCCTCTGCGCCATGCCTGCCCTGCCATTTCGTTAAAAGCTTTACATCTACATGATTGCGCACATTCTCCATCGTTTTGCCAAAGACCGCATTATTCATTAATTTGAATAAATTCTTTTCGAAATCGTTTTTGGCAAGCGTTCGAAACTGGGTATTCAACTCAATATACGAACGCAGCCATGGGGATTGTGTTAACTGTAAGACCCTATGGATTTTCGTGAGACAAAGTCCATGACGTAAACACTGCTGTAAATTTCGATAGTGAATGATGTAGCGCTTTTTATCGCAGACGGTTGCTAACAGCTTTTCCCCCTGCTTACCTGGCGGTTTTTCATGGATTGGACAAAACGGCAGGTCTTTGTGGGCATCATGTAGAGATTGGGGATATTCCAAGTCGACTTCAAGGATGTAGCCTGTCGGTGAATCTAGCGGGATGGAAGATGGATCAAAATTGGATACGTCGTTGACCCATCGAAAATCTGCATATGGCAAGGGTTGACACATTGCCCATCCATACAAATTGTTAACATCATCATCATAACATAAGCATCATCATACATCAAGTATGATGATGCTTTCGATGGATCAAACGACTCCATGTACTTGTTATTAGCGTGTGCATATCGGTTTGAGCATCGACTGAGACCACCGCGTATACCACGCTCAACGAATAAAACCATGTCGATGTCAGTTAGTAATTTAAACTTGACATTCGAGTGTTTTAACATTGCATCACAGGTATACCCCGGCAATGTGTAGTAATACGCGGGATCCAGTCCATAGCTCTCAATGCACGTATTTCGAAAGTTTTCGAATATATCGGCTAATAACAAGACATCTGTCTTCAAGTACAAATCGCTAAAGTCACCCAGCGTTCGAATGGAGAACCACTCCCAAACTTTCTCAGCATGTGCACACTCGCTCTCACATACTGTAGCATCTGTCAGGGAACTGTAAAATGCGTCACGTGGTGGTAGGCAAGTGTCGTCTAGCTTGGTCACGTCATCAATATATTCATAAGGGAAGACCCCTTTTCGCGTCAACAATTTGAAATCGTCTGTCGAGAGAGTTGGGGATTGCATGCGTAAAATTTTGAATTTGTTCTCGGTCAAAAATGAGGCTAATTTGTCGAGACTGGTGTTGAGGGATTTGTATAAGTCGATGAAGCGCAATTGGATCCTATGTTTTGAATCATCTTTAATTTCAACATGTTTAGTGAAGGAGATGTATTTCTCCTTTGTAATTTGAAGCACATCGGTTCTTCCTTCGAACCCTGTGGTTACTTCCTTGATTATAAAATGCGCATCATAGCCGAATAAATTGTGAAAAACTACAGGAATGAAAAATGACTGTTTGTAATTTAAGTTGCAGTTGGAATGGGCAGGGCCTCCATAGCGTCCAGTCAGATGGCAATAATCTCGAAGCGTACATCTTCTTGCGCAAATGGTTTCTTACATATGTTTTAGTTTTTAGTTCTTCGACAAACCATGATACACAATCAGCACTGCGACGCGAGTGATATGAAGATAATGAATCGTCATAAGAACTACGCACGTAATATCCGATACTAAATACTTCATGGTGTAGATACATATCTTTTGCTAGGTTCTCCCCATCGGTCTTTGCCAGCACACATTCCAAATCAGCATACACAATGAAAGGATGTCGCTCTTTCCGGCTAAAGTTGCTGAACTGGAGCCACTTATTGGTGTCGTTTGGTAGTCGAATTGCACAGTCATTTATTGCTCCACAATCGACGTCATGTGATCGCAATTTTTCCGCCGATCCGAAGTAGTTCAAACACCTGCAAAAAAAAGATTGTTTTGTTTAATTCGTCTACCATATATATATATATACGATCACAGATATATTTTTTATGCTCCTTTTTGGTCAGTTGCACCCTCACGAGTCTCGACAGATTCTTGATCCATACGAAGTGCCCCACATTGTTATCCTCAGTATCTTGCATGTACAGCAAATTGGTGTGCTTTTCCTTCTTGTGTTGAGTGACTCGTATTGGAAAAATGCCCTTTTTGGTGGTGGTTGTATAACCGTTGATCGATACATTGTTATTAAATTCAAATTTTTTTATTTGATGGATCGTCACCGGGAACTTAATATCCTTCAGTTTCAGCACTGTGGAATAATGAGGGTAAGAAGATGGACGGTCACTGTGTCGTTCAGCTGGGTATAGAGCAGCGACAACTGCCTACGCGAAACATGCATTACCGCTCGATTTGACGTTAACCACAGCCCTCTTTAACATTATTTCCCGCGGCAATGATATGGAGCACCCAGCACGCATCGGATTATACTTATTCACATTTATCGTGAGGTTAAGTATTTTCTGCAGAGCCCAGCCGCTATCAAGTTCTTGAAATTCATCGAGTAAGGTTAAAGTGGGCTCAATAACACGCTGTTTATACCACTCGTTCAAATCGCTTGTGATAAATAGTCCGCAGTTTCTCATGTTGACGCTTTTATTCGCATGTTTGTCACCACTTGCGAATTCCCCATTAAACACTGTATGAATTTTAAGGCTGTTGTGCTTGCCGATAATATTTTGCACATGATGGAGCACTAGGATGCGAGCATCATTTAGAAAGTGTTTCGGATCGATGTGACTGCGATTGATGATGGAACCCGTCAATATCCGACTCTCGAAGGATGTTTCAATCTCCCGCCAGATTAACTCACGATCACCAAGTCCTGCGCCCGTGTGTATGAAACGACTCCGCACTCAATTCCTCAATCCTTCCAGACGCGCTATTTGGGCTATTAGTGACTGTTGATATCCAATTAATAATCGCGGGTGCTTAATCCGACTTTGTGTTTCCAGCCCTTCGATGAACTCGACGCACCGTTGCTCCCACGCAGTAAACTCTTCGAACGAACTTAAAAGCGCGGCTTGATCATGCAAGCTTTGTTCAATGTTGTTATCCATAGTAATAAGTTGGAGACGACTTCCACGATTTTAATCGTGGTGCGACGTATTTTCCTACGAAAATACGTCGTTTAGAGGCAAGTTGTGCATACATGGCAATCTGAAAATGTGTGGAGATCATAAAAGTCAATGCTTGATGAGTCTGGCGAGATTTTTTTTTCCAGAGTGCAGCTGTGTTCCGGTGGCTCATCTGCGGTCAAAAACCGTTTGACGATAGATCTCTAAAGTTTATAGTTTTTCCAAGAAATCCCGACTTGTTAGGACATGTCTCGGGTGTCGGCGAGAGTCGTGACAGGAGTGGACACGCATACAAACATTTTTAAGATTTCGGAAACGAAACGAAGCGCACCACACCTGCATCTAATAAATAAACGGCTTTGAAAAGCCGTCCCCTTCATGTATCATTTCAAGTTAACGAAATTTGCCTACCCATATATGGCCATTACATGCACACATCGTGTGTGTAAGTTTTGTTTTCGCACGGACTAAATAGTGTAGAAAAAAAAACACTGCATCGATGCTAATCTTTTTTATGTCTATAATAAATTAGGAGATTTATGGGTTTTCAACGGTCACTCACCACTACCTGACCCCCGCCCCCGCAAAACACTCAGCGACAGCGGCTTCCCCTTCCCGACAGTCGCTCTTCGAACCACACGGCTACCCCCTCCACAGAGACCCCTGGCCTGACGTCACGTCCCCGCGCTGGACCCCGCTGCCCCCCCCCCCCCCCTGAGATGCCGCACGATGGGCTAGAACCGCCCTAGCTCTTCTACTTATATCTTATCACGCCTTCCACTTTGTCCAGATCTTCGTCGAGTTTGTTTCGAGAAACCTTCTCTCCAACGTTTCCACTGCCGGCGCGCTTATGATATTAAGGTAGTTCTGTAGTTTTGGTCAAATCTTGTATGCTGAATCTTAGGCTAAAATCTAAGTATGGTGTAGATATGACCTTCATGGACTGATGCCCAAAAATTCAATTTCATTCACCGTTTAGTTCATGAGATAATTGCAATTGAATATGGGTATTTTTGTACGCGATCCCTATACCTAACGCGTAAACCGATAGGAGTTTGCTCGCAATTCTCGATATAGGTTCTAAACGGATCTTAGGATTTGAAAATAAAAACACGCGTGTACGCAGTATCAATGTGGGATTCATTAAAAAAAAGACAATCTATGACCGGTTAGTTTCGGAGATATAGACTTATAAAAAGTGGTAATTTTTTTCACGCCAAACTCGGGCCCAACCATCTGTAACGGAATGGCAACAGTGTAAAATGGAATTCAATCCCATTCGGGGTTCCTTCACTGTTTTCCTCAAAAAAATGTCTTTGATACAGCGAATATAATTTAAACCAGAGATTAGTAGGGAGATGTACAAAGCTCCCCTTATCGGCGTGCCTCGGAAATGGCGCTAAATCGCGGCGGCGAATTGGGGAATATGATTTTGTGTGCATCGCCTCTGTCGAGGTTGCAGATTCCCTTGTAGCCGCGCGAGTCGTGATCACCGCTCAAGTCGATATCGCCAGACATTAGTAGGGAGATGTACAACGCTCCCCTTTTCTGCGTGCCTCGGAAATGGCGCTAAATCGCGGCGGCGAGTTCGGTAATATGATTTTGTGTGCATCGCCTCTGTCGAGGTTGGAGATTCCCTTGTAGCCGCGCGAGTCGTAACCACTGCTCAAATTGATATCGCAGTCAGCGTGCACACGAATGGGTAGCTCGGTGGGGGAAAAGTCTCTGCCCCTCGCTCACTCGACAGGCGAACGAAGCGAGGTTTTCCGTCCGATCGAGCTCGACATATGTGTGGCCGTACTGCGGACTGGAATATGCATTAGATGAATTTCAAAGAGAAAAACATGTATCGAGAAAATTGTTTTCTTTCGGTTGGCCGTTTCTGCCGAGAATGCGGGTTAAAAAAACCAACGACGAACCGCGTTGAAAAAAAACGTCGAAACGACCGTGGAAGGTTCAAAAAGAAATCTTGAGCCTTTGCCGCGGTCGTTACGGCGTTTTTTTCAACAGTAAACATTATGGATAAGCGTGTATCATAAATGTTTTTCTATCCTCAATGAGCGTCGTGGCTGAGTTGGCAGTGTGACGAATTGACGATGCTTGCGGTCCGGGTTCGAACCCTGGTTAATCGACCTTTTCTAGTCTATTTTTTTTCTTCATTTTATATTCAAAAAATTTCCAAGTTACTCTTGCTTTAGCTATTCTCGCCTGTCCAGGCATTATTTATGATATTTAATTCATATAATGTTTAATTTAAAAAAAGACATTGGCTACAGGGGATCGTACCCGCGTCGTCTGCACTCAGAGCCCGCACGCTGATATATCAACCGCGAGGCTCTTGTGACTGCAAACCTGCCTTACGTATGCACACTTATCCAACCTTAAAAAAAAATCGCTGCATACCAATTGCATATTGTTTTTATGGCCCCAAAATATTATTGAAGACAAATGAAAACGATTTTTCCAAATTCCTAAAGTGGTGTTATCCCTTAAAGAAAAGAAATTGATTTTTGGGTCGTTGTAAATGTATATCCCTTCTTACAGACTTTAAGGCTTCTGGCCACCCTGGCCGATCGAAAAATGGATATATTTAAGAAAAAATAATAAACTCGAAAGTATGGGCCGGAATATTTTTAATTTTTTACACAACGTCAGAAAGGGCTTTAAGAATAATGTTAATAAATTTCCGTTGAAAGTATTAAAAAATGGCGCCGTTATGCACATTGCCGCGGAGGCCCTCCGCACGATACGCGCGTCGTTGTCCCAGCTGTTACGCGGTCATGACACATCTGCAAAAAAAAATCAGCTCATTCGTGAGTATTGTCGCTACAATGTAGCGTGGCGGTTTTTTTCTCGACCATCAAAAAAATTATGGTGAGCCGAAGAAAAAAATTTATATTTTTCACCGAAATTATGGCTCACCATAATTTTTTTAATGGTCGAAAAAAAACCGCTACGCTACATTGTAGCGATACTACTCACGAATGAGCTGATTGTTTTTTTTTCATTTGTGACATGACCGCGTAACAGCTGGGACAACGACCGCGCGTATCGTGCGGAGAGCCTCCGCGGCAATGTACATGACGGCGCCATTTTTTTATATTTTGAACGGAAATTTATTATCGTTATTCTTAAAGCCCTTTCTGACGTTATGTAAAAAAATAAAAACATTCCGGCCCATACTTTCGAGTTCATTATTATTTTTTTTTAATATGCCCATTATTCGGTCGGCCAAGGTGCCCAGACGCCTGTAAAGAATCTCGTACGTGTTAGCGAAAACGGGCAGAAAATTATGAAGCAACTCGTCCACTTCTTTGATGTTCGCTATTTTGGATCATCGCTCGTTTGCCTATCTGAGATCTATACTTTCGAAGTTTGTATCCTCGATATATATGTCTTTTTGCTATAGATGGTATTATCAATGATAGATACTCACGTCTTTCCATTTCGGTGATATGGAGCTCTAGATTGTTTGAATCTGCATTTGTATGACTGAAACTGCAGACAATCTGCACCTTTGTTGTTGATTACTCCCCTACTGTCGACTGATTCTCTTCACACAAATCTTGAACTTGTAATTTTTTAGTTTTTATAAAACACAAAAAAAAGTTTTTTTCAAAACTACCCTGAAAATTTGATTTTTTTTTCGTTTTATTTGAATTTTTTTGCTCGGTAATTGTTGTCTTTGAATGAATAAATTAGGCATTATTGCTAAAAAAAAACATTTTGAAGATGAAAAAATGAATAAAAATCGAAAAATTGCTTGTTACGGTGATTTTTGACAGAAACGATAAATTTAATCCGTCGGGGCACTAAGAAAAAAAATCGCAGCGCTTTGCAACTTTGAGGGTTTTTTGGGGACACTTCGAGGTTAAAACATTACCGACGATATGCTCCGTTCATGCATTATATCCAAAGTTATGCCAAATTTTCCAAATATCCTTAAATTGGCCAATTTTTTAACTTTTTTTCAGTCAACAGCATCACTCCGAAAAAAAAAGTTTTATCAACAGCCATTTCCATGTCATAGAGAACGTTTTGTAGTTTCTAAAACCCTACTTTTATTTTCTGTACGATCATTAGTTCTCGAGTAATTGATAGTCAAAGTTAAAATGGACTTTTTTGCTTTGATCGACGATTACTCCGCGCCAAATCATCGTACGGAGCACGTTAAAAGGTCAAATTAAAGCTGATTAAATTGTCGAAAAGACTTATATAGTCGTATGATAAAAAAAATTATTTAAAGTCGACAGAACATTTTAAAGACGAGCAAGAATTTGGGAAAAAAAGTTCGTTGGTTTTCGGATGATTACAAGAAAACCACCCATGCTAAAAAATGTTGCAGTCCAGATCTGAAAACTAGATACTTGAAGCTATAATTTCCTTTTTTTTTTATTTTCTGTACGACCATTTTTCTTCGAGTTATCCCTTGTTGAAAATCAGCCAAAAATTCGGAATTTTTTAAATATCCCTTAATTTGTGTGAGTAATGCATTTTATTTGTACATTATATTACTTATTTTGTACAGTTACAAAGAAGACATTTTGGCGCCGCAACAAAAAGAAAAGTGGTCGTCAGCAGCAGCCGCAGCGGCAAGAGCCACCCCAGCGAGCCCAAGGGTGCGAGGAGGGCAGGCGATCGAAAGAACAGCAGCGCGAGCGAGGGGAGCGGCCGCAGCAAGGACGCCGCGGGTATCGTCGACGCGACCGATCACGCAGTCGTTTGCCCCGCCGGACGCATGTTGAAGTTGCTCAAAACGAGCGGGCGTTCCAAATTTTGGTGCAAACAGTATTGGAAAATATGACAAAGAAAATAAATGTTTCCCCCAATACGGAACTGAGTTTTTACTTTTCCCCTTAGAAAATTAATTAAAAAAATTGTTGAAGAAAAGTGCCGAGACGATCGAGAAAGGCTCGAAGAGAACTTGGAGTCTTTCTCGATCGGCATTTTTTTCAAAACGCATTTCACAATGGATAAGTGTGTTTTGGCATTGTTTTCAACACATTTCACATTGGGATGGGGGTCAAAACTTTGAAAGGCCAAATATAGAACGACAAAGATTTCGAAATGACAGAATTATGAACTCAAACTGAAGAACTGTAAATTATTCAAAATTTTATCCATCGCCCGCTGACAAAATTGAATAACTATTACACCAAAGGATTATTTATTCGAGAACGTGTAGTCAGATTGCCTGTTGTTTGTATCATACAAATACAGATTCAAACAATCTAGAACATCCATATCTCCGAAATGGAAAGACGTGAGTATCTATCATTGATAATACCATCTATAGCAAAAAGACATATATATCGAGGATACAAACTTCGAAAGTATAGATCTCAGATAGGCAAACGAGCGATGATCCAAAATAGCGAACATCAAAGAAGTGGACGAGTTGCTTCATAATTTTCTGCCCGTTTTCGCTAACACGTACGAGATTCTTTACAGGCGTCTGGGCACCTTGGCCGACCGAATAATGGGCATATTAAAAAAAAATAATAATGAACTCGAAAGTATGGGCCGGAATGTTTTTATTTTTTTACATAACGTCAGAAAGGGCTTTAAGAATAACGATAATAAATTTCCGTTCAAAATATAAAAAAATGGCGCCGTCATGTACATTGCCGCGGAGGCTCTCCGCACGATACGCGCGGTCGTTGTCCCAGCTGTTACGCAGTCATGTCACAAATGAAAAAAAAACAATCAGCTCATTCGTGAGTAGTATCGCTACAATGTAGCGTAGCGGTTTTTTTTCGACCATTAAAAAAATTATGGTGAGCCATAATTTCGGTGAAAAATATAAATTTTTTTCTTCGGCTCACCATAATTTTTTTGATGGTCGAGAAAAAAACCGCCACGCTATATTGTAGCGACAATACTCACGAATGAGCTGATTTTTTTTTTGCAGATGTGTCATGACCGGGTAACAGCTGTGACAACGACCGCGCGTATCGTGCGGAGGGCCTCCGCGGCAATGTGCATAATGGCGCCATTTTTTAATATTTTGAATGGAAATTTATTAACGTTATTCTTAAAGCCCTTTCTGACGTTGTGTAAAAAAATAAAAATATTCTGGCCCATACTTTCGAGTTTATTATTTTTTTTATATACCCATTTTTCGATCGGCCAAGGTGGCCAGACGCCGTAAAGTCTTTAAGAGGGGATATACATTTACAACGATCAAAAAATCAATTTTTTTTCTTTAAGGGATAACACCACTCTAGGAAGTTGGAAAAATCGTTTTTATTTGTCTTCAATAATACTTTGGGGTCATAAAAACAATATGCAATTAGTATGCAGCGAAGTTTTTTTAAAGTTGGAAAAGTGTGTATACGTAAGGTAGGTTTGGAATCACAAGGGCCTCGCGGTTGATATATCAGCGTGCGGGCTCTGAGTGCAGACGACGCGGGTTCGATCCCCGGTAGCCAATGTCTTTTTTTAAATTAAACATATATGAATAAAATATCATAAATAATGCCTGGATATGCGAGAATAGCTAAAGCGAGAGTAAGTTCGAAATTTTTTGAATATAAAATGAAGAAAAAAAATAGATTAAAAAAGTCGATTAACCAGGGTCGGAACCCGGACCGCAAGCATCGTCAATTTGTCACACTGCCAACTCAGCCACGACGCTCATTGAGGATAGAAAAACATTTATGATACACGCTTATTCATAATGTTGACTGTTGAAAAAAAATGCCGTAACGACCGCGGAGAAGGCTCAAGATTTCGTTTTGAACCTTCCACGGTCGTTGCGGCGTTTTATTGTTCAACGCGGTTCGTCGTTAATTTTTTTAACCCGCATTCTCGGCATAAACGGCCAACCGAGAGAAAGCAATTTTCTTTATACATGTTTTTCTCTTTGCAATTCATTTAATGCATATTCCAATCCGCAGTACGGCCACAGATATGTCGAGCTCGATCGGACGGAAAACCTCGCTCCGTTCGCCTGTCGAGTGAGTCAGGGGCAGAGACTTTTCCCCCACCGAGATTCCCATTCGTGTGCACGCTGACTGCGATATCGACTTGAGCGGTGCTCACGGCTCGCGCGGCTCCAACTGAATCTGCAACCACGACAGAGGTGATGCACACAAAATTATATTCCCGAAGTCGCCGCCGCGATTTAGCGCCATTTCCGAGGCACGCCGAAAAGGGGAGCGTTGTACATCTCTACTAATCTCTGATATCGCAGTCAGCGTGCACACGAATTGGTAGCGCGGTGGGGGAAAACTCTCAGCCCCTCGCTCACTCGACAGGCGAACGGAGCGAGGTTTTCCGTCCGATCGAGCTCGGCATATATGTATGGCCGTACTGCGGATTGGAATATGCATTCAATGAATTTCAAAGAGAAAAACATGTATCGAGAAAATGGTTTTCTTTTGGTTGGCCGTTTATGCCGAGAATGCGGGTTAAAAAAATTAACGACGAACCGCGTTGAAAAATAAAACGTCGAAACGACCGTGGAAGGTTCAAAAAGAAATCATGAGCCTTTGCCGCGTTCGTTACGGCGTTTTTTTGTTCAACAGTAAACATTATGGATAAGCGTGTATCATAAATGTTTCTCTATCCTCAATGAGCGTCGTGGCTGAGTTGGCGGCGTGACGGATTAACGATGCTTGCGGTCCGGGTTTGATCCGTGGTGAATCGACTTTTTTTATCTATTTTTTTCGTCATTTTATATTCAACAAATTTCGAACTTACTCTCGCATTGGCTATTCTCGCCTGTCCAGGCATTATTGATGATATTTAATTCATATATGTTTAATTTTAAAAAAGACATTGGCTACAGGAGATCGAACCCGCGTCGTCTGCACGCAGAGCCCGCACGCTGATATATCAACCGCGAGGCTCTTGTGACTGCAAACCTGCCTTACGTATACACACTTATCCAACCTTAAAAAAAATTCGCTGCAGGACCAATTGCATATTGTTTTTCTGACCCAAAAGTATCATTGAAAACAAAAGAAAACCATTTTTCCAAATTCCTAGAGTGGTGTTATCCCGTAAAGAAAAGAAATTGATTTTCTGATCGTTGTAATTGTATATCCCCTCTTAAAGACGATACGCGAGGTCGTTGTCCCAGCTGTTACCCGGTCATGTCACATCTGCAAAAAAAAATCAGCTCATTCGTGAGTAGTATCGCTACAATGTAGCATAGCGGTTTTTTTTCGACCATTAAAAAAATGATGGTGAGCCGAAGAAAAAAATTTGTATTTTTCCCCGAAATTATGGCTCACCATAATTTTTTTAATGGTCGCGAAAACCGGTACGCTACAGCGTAGCGACACTACTCATAAACGAGCTAATTTTTTTTTCAGACGTGACATGACCGGGTAGCAGCTGGGACAACGACCGCGCGTATCTTGCCTCCGCGGCAATGTGCATAACGGCGCCATTTTTTAATATTTTGAACGGAAATTTATTAACTTTATTCTTAAAGCTCTTTCTGACGTTATGTAAAAAAATAAAAATATTCCGGCTCATACTTTTGAGTTTATTTTTTTTTTAATATACCCATTTTTCGATCGGCCTAGGTGGCCAGACGCCTCAAAAGAATCTCGTACGTGTTAGCGAAACCCGGCAGAAAATTATGAAGCACTCGTCCACTTCTTTGATGTTCGCTATTTTGGACCATCGCTCGTTTGCCTATCTGAGATCTACACTTTCGAAGTTTGTATCCTCGATATATATGTCTTTTTGCTATAGATGGTATTACCAATATTAGATACTGACTTCTTTCTATTTCGGAGATATGGATGTTCTAGATTGTTTGAATCTGTATTTGTATGACTCAAACTGCAGACAATCTGAATACACGTTCTCGAATAAATAAGCTCTCAAATAAATAATCCTTTGGTCCAATAGTTATTCAATTTCGTCATCGGACGAAGGATAAAATTTTGAATAATTTACAGTTCGTTACTTTGAGTTTATAATTCTGTCATTTCGAAATCATTGTCGTTCTATATTTGGCCTTTCAAGGTTTTTACCCCCATCCCAATGTGAAATGTGTTGAAAAAAATGCCGAAACACACTTATCGAATGTGAAATGTGTTTTGAAAAAAATGCCGATCGAGAAAGACTCAAAGTTCTCTTCGAACCTTTCTCGATCGTTTCGGCACTTTTCTTCAACAATTTTTTTAATTAATTTTCTAAGGGGAAAAATAAAATCTCATTAGTAGTAATGGTGGCTTATGGGGAGACGACTGTGACGTCATCGTGGGTGAGGTGTATACGTGATGTCTGGCGGGCCAGACCGTCTCGGTGGGGCCGTATGGAGAATTGGTGGTGGGGGCTCAGTTTTGGGGGATCGGTTGTGGGGGTAGCGGCGGCTAGAGGCGGTATGTGCGGGGGTGTTCGGGGGTAGCGGAGGGGTAGGTATGTGAGGTTACTACTATACCGACGGTGATCGCAGCGATGATTGTCAGGTGATTCGCTTTCGCAGATATGGTGGGTAAAATAGGTTTCGGTGCGCTCTGCATGGTAGGGATGGTCTCATACCGTGGATGGGTTAGGCGGATGGTTGAACAAAAAAGAAATTATTTTCGACAAGACATCAATGTTTTTATTCAACAGCATACGGCCTTGTACATGCGTTGGTGTGTTGCGTAGAAAATGATTACGTGGAATACATTTCAAAAACGTTTATTATCGTGAGGGAAGTACATTTCTCTTGCCAGGTTTATAGAGGTGAAGCGCTAAGCAGCTTGCACGAATTAAAACTGGGGAGACACATGATAACAGCCCGTTGTATGAGGCAACCGCTTATGATGGTGGGGGTGATAAGACTGCAGTGGTGAGAGGTCAGTGTACCCGCAGCCAACAGGTTTTTCCCCGTTGCGTAGATGAGCCTAGGACGGGATTGAGAGAGGGAAAGGGTTACATGAAAAATGACTCATTGTTTGTACACGTGTGTAAGATGGAGCTCGTTGTGGTGTAGAGTAGGGAAGACGATGGTTCAACAACCCAGGGCCTAGGACGTGTGAAGAGTGGGTGCCATTGCCTGTATTACGTGAAATATGTTTACGATTTCAATAGTTTAACACGACGCTTTTAAAACTGGAGTACTGCAGAGCGGACGAAAGAGACGAGCGACCGATTCAATACGAGAACGTGTAAATTTTCGGGCGCTTACGGCATGGTTAGGAAGTATTTACAACCTACTTCCTGGTCGGCCCTATGGCCATTGGGTGAGCGCCTCTAATAACATCGTCAATAATTTACAATTCTTAGAGGGAACATCCTGTTGTCACAAAAGATATTGTAAACTGTAGACAATTATTCGAAAATATATGCAATACTACACGCCGAATTTGCATATATTAAACATATTTTGAGACAATACTGTAATAACCAATACCGCGACACGATTGTTTGGAAAACGAAAAACACCCCTATTTTCGAGGGTTCGTTTCACCCCTTAAAACCGTTTTTCCGCCGATAAAGAAAAATACGAATCGCAAACCACATCAGACCAGAAAATTGGAGTATATCAAATCGACCAAACACACCGCACCAGTCACACCAGCTTACGGATTCGTGACAACGAGAGAATCGGGACGCATCTCACGACCAATCTTAAAACACCTACATCAACAAATGATAGTTGGTTTGGTTTTCCCCGTCAAAATCAACAAGATGGACGAGCGGGGTGTTTTGTCCGCACCGGTATACATACCCGTGTGACTTAACTTTGAACATCACAGATATCATCCGACGTGTGTCGGTTGTTAAATTACGTTGTCGCGGGAATCAATCCTGAAGAAAGTGGTGGTGAATATAAGGTCAAGGGATAACCCATGGTTCGCGTGGTCAGTGGTCGCTGCTCTTTACCCGGTGAAAAAGAATGTGGACAGAGTAACTTCGTATCCACACTACTCAATCGTACTGCAGCTTCAAGGCATTGTTTTTCCCATCACTCTCGATCGAATAAAGCCATTTCAATCGCAAAACAACGTTTCTATTAATGTATTTACAACGGAAAAGAAAAGCATAATTCCGATTCGAATATGCGACCAATAGCTGGTCCAACACATCAATTTATTGTACGTGGAGGATTCGTCGGACTGCAGTGTGGGACAGTTTGTATAGATAAAAAATTTATCACGACTCGTGAGCGCGCAGATGAGCAAAACAGCCGGCAAAAAACACATCAGCGATCGGTGAGTAAAAAGCAGCCTACTCGAGAATATACATATGAATAATTATGTACTTCGATAATATAATTTCTTCCATCATTATGTTATAGGTGTTTGCACTACTTTTACACGGAGGCTGCATTGGGATCGCACGAGATGGATTGTGGAAAATCAAACGATTGTACCATTCAATTACCTGATGAAACGGACAAATGACTAACTTTCTAACACTTTCGACGAAAAGAGCGACTTCCATTTGTGATTTATGCTAATCTTGAGTGCGTTTGGGCAAAGGTTGTCATAAAAAATATACAGCAACAGCACGAAGTGTTTAACATCGCGTACTATTTACATTGTTCATATGACCATACGTTATCGGGATACTACTCCCATTGCGATGCCGATTGCATTCCATGATTTGTTGAGAACCTTAAAGATGTAGCTTTGCGCATCAACGATATTTTACGGGATAATGTTCCCATGGTACTTCTAACTCCGGTTGAGTGGGCAAAATTTCGAAGCGCTACTCACTGCCATATATGTGAGAAACCATTTGCCGAAGACGACATACGTGTTCGTGATCATTGCCATCTGACCAGACGTCATAGACGTCCCACACACTTTAATTACAATTCGAAGTAAAATCAGTTTTTTCATACCCGCAGTTTTTCATAATTTGTCCGGCTATGGTGCGCACTTCATCATTACGGAACTAACCACAGCATTTGAAGGGAAAACCACCGTGGTGCCCATAAACAAGGAGGAATACATTTCTTTCACAAAAACAGTTCGAACGGCAGATAAATCACATAAGATTCAATTACGCTCCATCGATGCATACAAATTTTTCAATGCAAGTCTGGATAACTTGCCTCATTTTTGACAGTGGACACATTCAAAATGTCACGGTCGCAATTTCATGTCATGCCTGTCGACAATTTCATCCTATTAACTTGAAAGGGTGTCTTCCTCAATGAGTATAGCGATAGTTCAAACACACTGGGAAACTATCACATACCGCTGCGTGACACATTTTACAGTACTTTGACTGGTGACATTGTCATTGAGAACGAATATGCGAGAATGTATGGGAGCGGTTTTCTATTCAAACCTTAAGGGAATATAGTGACTTGTACATGAAGATCGATATTTTTGTTACTGGCCGATGTTTTGGAGAACTTTCGCAATAGCTGTATCAAGAGTTACAGGCTCGACCCCGCTTATTACTGTACTCTCCCCGGTTTCACATGGGATGCAATGTTGAAACATATATCCGCTAACTTCGAATTGTTCACCGACGCTGACATGGTATCATTTGTTAAACGGGGTATACGCGGCAGTCCGAGTCAGTGCTCAAATAGGTATGCGTGAGTCAATAACAAATACATGGCATTGTTCGATACTTGATGTATTTCGATGTAAATAATTCGTATGGATGGGAAATCCGTCAACTATCGACCTATGGTGATTGTCGATAGGTCAATGACTTATCGACATTCAATTTATCATTGATCGCGCTAGATTCACTGGCCGGTTACATGCTTGAGGTTGACTTAGAGTATCCGGAATGTCTACGCGATGCACATACGGACTTCCCATTTTGTTCAACACATGGTAAAACACCTGGTCGGCAACACAAAAAACTGCTTGCAACCGTGCATAACAAGGAACGGTATGTTATTCATTATCGCAATCTACAGCAGTGTGTACGCCACGCTCTCAAAATCATTAAAAATCATAGAATACTCCAATTCTCCCAAGAAAGAATGGCTTTGAAAAAAATCTTCATAAATTGATGAATAATGCGTTGTTTGGGAAAACTATGGAAAATGTCCGCACCCATGTAGGCGTTAAGCTTTCATCATGGTGGGTGGGCAGGTACGGTGCAGAGGCAATCATTTCCAAATCAAATTTTCATAGCCGGAGTATTTTTTCAGAAAACCATATTGCTGTCGAATTACGCAAGCTCGAGGTGCAATTCAATAATCCAATGTATGCGGGTATGTCCATTCTCGACATATCGAAGGCATGATTATATGACTTTGATTATGAGTACATGATGTCTCTGTATAAAGACAAATGTACAGCCTTATACACCGATACGAATAGTTTCATGTACAACAGTGAGTGTGAGGATGTGTATGACTACATGAAGTGTAATATCCATCGTTTTGATATGAGCCAGTATCCGGGGAGCAATGGGTATGATATACCGCTTGCCAACGAAAAAGTTCCCGGACTTATGAAAGACGAAATTAATGATCGGATAATGACGGAATTCGTAGGGCTCAGAGCAAAAATGTATGCAGTCCGAGTCAGTGGTAAAGACGTTACGAAGAAAGTGAAGCGCGGTAAAAGTAACATCGAGGCGAGAACGATCACCTTCGAGGACTATACGAAATGCTTATATGACCAGATCGAAATGACTGGCCTGCAATCATGTATACGATCGAAGTTGCATGAATGGTACACCATCAACAAGACAAAAATTGCTCTGAGTCCGCACGATGACAAACGGCATATCGTACCCGGAACCGCGAAAACGCTACCATGAGTGTCTTATAGAATACAATCGTAGTATGTATTCTTATAAACGGTAAATAATCTTGTAAAATAATTGTAGAAAGTTCTGTAAATAAGCAGTCCTGTAAATATCGGGGTTTGTAATTAACCGTGTCGGTCTGTTATGTGTAATATATTGGTTTATAGATTTTTCAACTGAGAAACTGAAGAAGAGCTCATTGTAGTTTGGTAAATAACCTAATTTTTCCTACACCTTTCTGACACTCTTCTGTGTGAGAGGTAGAGAGAGAGAGAGACAGAAAGAAAGAAAGAGAGCGAGAGAGAGAGAGAGAGAGAGAGAGGGAGAGAGAGACAGAGAGAGAGAGGGTTTAAAGGATGAGAAGCAAAAGAGAAAGCTACCTAAGCTGGAACACACTTGCTGCGGTGAAGAGAACGGTGGACACTTTGTGAGAGAAAGACCAACTATTGTCATCTGGTAGGAGCAGAGAAAAAGAGAGCGAGAGAAGAGTCATCAAATTTAATACATTTACATTGTTCGCTGCAAATCAGATTTGCTTATCCAGCTATTGTGAGTGTTATCGAAACCCAGACGCATTACTAACATTCGATTACCCCGCTGCTGCAATACTTTTCCAATGAGATAAATATCGGGATATTGAACTTTAAGTAGCTCCGGATCGTACAAATCACCCGCAATGGCTTCATCGTTATAGTCCGTCAGGTGAAATGCTACACACTTCGTGTTTTTCTCTCGATATATGGTAAATATTTCAGCTGTATATTTCTGTGTGTAATCCTTTCAGAAAACACTCCTAAATTTACTGATTCTCAACTCACTTTATCGCAAAACTTTACTTTCATGATGATGCTTTTTTTAATGGACTCTTGTCAAAAGCACGTTGTAGCAGCTACTTCTCATTTTCAACGTTGACGCTCCTCGATTTCACCTGAGTTATAGTATAGTGTACATAATCATTATAGCCGCCTACTATGTTCTAAAGAATATCGATCCATGTATAATCAGTACGTAGCTTAAATTGCATTCACACCTTATTTCTTAATTCACGATTGAGATGCACGCAAATTAATGCTTTTAAATTGGTATACGTTGAATATATGTGAATATTGTACTTTTTCATTGGGACTTTGAAGTGACCATTATAAAACTATTTTTCCTAATCAACCTGCCGTTCGGCGGTATGCACCCCTTTACAAGTGTCGACTTCATTGCGGTTGCTGCATCTTTACCATTCTCACCTCGCAGGGGTACGGTGCGTGCAAGTTTTGAGACAGTATCGATGAAGGTGAGGTGAAATTTATGTTTGGAGTTTATATATGCGTACGACGGCATAACGACAAGATCAGCTTGATTTTGTTCGTCCCAGCCACGGATGGTCACAAGTAAAAGTCTGGTATCGTCGAGTTCATCGACGCTTCGTACAACGATTGAGATTTTTATTTTATTTTCCGTACTTAGAGTAACGCCACCCACTATGTCCTGTCGATGTTGCCGAATCTGTGCTGCCCCAAGTTATGGTGACCATCTGCGGTAGTTCTAAACCCAATCCCCGGTCTGTCGGGAGGACCTTGCTTACTGAAAGAAGTGTACTCTTATTCAATTTGCATCCAAACACAACGATGCTCATGCTCAGAGCGTGTAGAATTTCAGACGATCTGCAAAAAAAATAATTTTTGTTTCACGCAATTCCTCAATTATTGATATAACTTAATTCGAATGTCCAGAACTTCCGACTGCTTGTGATACTCAAGCAATCGTTTGTACTCGTTCGTACCAACAAGTATATCGTTTATTCCACCGATTAATCGCTTTTGCCCGTTCCTATCATCGAGTATATCATTTGTACTGGCAATTAATCGGTTATAGCAGTGCGTACCATCGTGTACATCATTTGTACCACCGAGCAAACGCTTGAACCCGTTCGCACTAGCGAGTAAACCGTTTGTGCCACCGAGCAATGTTTTCTACCCATTCGTGTCGACGAGCATATCGTTTGTTCCACCAAGAAAACGTTTGCACCCGTTCGTATCGACAAGTACATCGTTTGTACCACCGAGGTAATCTTTTGTACCCGTACGAATTGACGAGTATATCGTTTGTACAGCCGTGTCATCGTTTGCACCTGTGCGTACGGACGAAAATATCGTTTGTACCATCGAGCAATCGTATGTAACCGTTCGTATCGACGATTCGGTCCACCTAGCAATCGTTTGTAGCCATTCGTATCGAGGAGTATATTGTTTATGCCGCTGGTATAGATGAGTACATCGTTTGTACCACCGAGCAATCTTTTCTACCCATTCGTATCGACGAGTATATCGTTTGTACCACCGTGTCATCGTTTCTACCACCGTGTAATGGTTTGTGCCCGTGCGTACGGATGAAAAAATATCGTTTGTACCACCGAGCAATCGTTTGTGCCGCTCGTATCGACGAGTATAATGTTTGTGCCACCGAGCAATTTTTTGTACCCGTTCGCATCGACGAGTATATCGTATGTTTCACCGAGAAATCGTTTGTACCCGTTCGTATCGACGAGTAAATCGTTTGTACCACCGAGCAATCTTTTGTTCCCATTCGCATCGACGAGTATATCGTTTGTACCACCGTGTCATCGTTTGCACCCGTGCGTACGGGCGAGAATATCGTTTGTACCCCCAAGCAATCGTTTGTAACCGTTCGTATCGACGAGTATATCGTTTGTTCCACCGACCAATCGGTTGCACCCACTCGTATCGATGAGTATATCGTTTGTGCCGCTCGTATAGACGAGTATATCGTTTGTACCGCCTAGCAATCTTTTTACCCGATCGTATCGATGAGTATATCGTTTGTACCGCCGTGTAATCGTTTGTTCTCGTGCGTACGGACGAGAATATCGTTTGTACCACCAAGCAATCGTTTGTAACTGTTCGTATTGACGAGTATATCGTTTGTTTCACCGTGTGATCGTTTGCAACCGTACGTACGGACGAGAATATCGTTCGTACCACCGAACAATCGTTTGTAACCATTCTCATCGACGGGTATATCGTGTGTTCCACCGGGCAATCGTGGGTTCGAAAACCTTCAGGAGACTTTCGAAGACGTTCGTGAGACGTCCAAGAGGTGTTTAAGAGACTTTCGAAGATCCTCGCGGGACGATAGAAGGTTTTCATGACGTTTGAGTTTGTTTGGGTTTGTTTGAGTGGGTCGTTTGGGAACGTCTGAGTTTTGTTTCAATTGTTCGGATTTGTTTTGATCGATTTGGTTTGTTTGGGTTCGTTTCGATTGTTTTGGTTTGTTTGGGATTCCATTCAAAGTATCTCATTGGTTTGGTTTGGTGATCGATTTGGTTTGTTTGGGTTTGTTTCGATTGTTTTGGTTTGTTTGGGATTCCATCCAAAGTATCTCAAACAAACCAAAACAATCGAAACGAACCCAAACAAACCAAATCGATCAAAACAAACCCGACAATTGAAACAGAACTCAGACGTTCCCAAACGACCTACTCAAACAAACCCAAACAAACTCAAACGTCATGAAAACCTTCTATCGTCCCGCGAGGATCTTCGAAAGTCTCTTAAACACCTCTTGGACGTCTCACGAACGTCTTCGAAAGTCTCCTGAAGGTTTTCGAACCCACGATTGCCCGGTGGAACACACGATATACCCGTCGATGAGAATGGTTACAAACGATTGTTCGGTGGTACGAACGATATTCTCGTCCGTACGTACGGTTGCAAACGATCACAGGGTGAAACAAACGATATACTCGTCAATACGAACAGTTACAAACGATTGCTTGGTGGTACAAACGATATTCTCGTCCGTACGCACGAGTAGAAACGATTACACGGCGGTACAAACGATATACTCATCGATACGATCGGGTAAAAAGATTGCTAGCTGGTACAAACGATATACTCGTCTATACGAGCGGCACAAACGATATACTCATCGATACGAGTGGGCGTAACCGATTGGTCGGTGGAACAAACGATATACTCGGCGATACGAACGGTTACAAACGATTGCTTGGGGGTACAAACGATATTCTCGCCCGTACGCACGGGTGCAAACGATGACACGGTGGTACAAACGATATACTCGTCGATGCGAACGGGTACAAAAGATTGCTCGGTGGTACAAACGATTTCTCGGTGGAACAAACGATATACTCGTCGATGCGAACGGGTACAAAAAATTGCTCGGTGGCACAACCATTATACTCGTCGATACGAGCGGCACAAACGATTGCTCGGTGGTACAAACGATATTTTTTCATCCGTACGCACGGGCACAAACCATTACACGGTGGTAGAAGCGATGACACGGTGGTACAAACGATATACTCGTCGATACGAACGGGTAAAAAAGATTGCTCGGTGGTACAAACGATGTACTCATCTATACGAGCGGCATAAACGATATACTCCTCGATACGAATGGCTACAAACGATTGCTAGGTGGACCAAATCGTCGATACGAACGGTTACATACGATTGCTCGATGGTACAAACGATATTTTCGTCCGTACGCACAGGTGCAAACGATGACACGGCTGTACAAACGATATACTCGTCGATTCGTACGGGTACAAAAGATTGCTCGGTGGTACAAACGATGTACTTGTCGATACGAACGGGTGCAAACGTTTTCTCGGTGGAACAAACGATATACTCGTCGACACGAATGGGTAGAAAACATTGCTCGGTGGCACAAACGGTTTACTCGCTAGTACGAACGGGTTCAAGCGTTTGCTCGGTGGTACAAATGATGTACACGTTCGTACGCACTGGTATAACCGATTAATTGCCAGTACAAATGATATACTCGCTGATAGGAACGGGCAAAAGCGATTGATCGGTGGAATAAACGATATACTTGTTGGTACGAACGAGTACCAACGATTGCTCGAGTATCACAAGCAGTCGGAAGTTCTGGACATTCGAATTAAGTTATATCAATAATTGAGGAATTGCGTGAAACAAAAATTATTTTTTTGCTGATCGTCTGAAATTCTACACGCTCTGAGCATGAGCATCGTAGTGTTTGGATGCAAATTGAATAAGAGTACACTTCTTTCAGTAAGCAAGGTCCTCCAGACAGACCGGGGATTGGGTTTAGAACTACCGCAGATGGTCACCATAACTTGGGGCAGCACAGATTCGGCAACATCGACAGGCCATAGTCGGTGGCGTTACTCTAAGTACATAAAATAAAATAAAAATCTCAATCGTTGTACGAAGCGTCGATGAACTCGACGATACTAGACTTTTACTTGTGACCATCCGTGGCTTGGACGAACAAAATCAAGCTGATCTTGTCGTTATGCCGTCGTACGCATATATAAACTCCAAACATAAAGTTCACCTCACCTTCATCGATACTGTCTCAAAACTTGCACGCACCGTACCCCTGCGAGGTAAGAATGGTAAAGATGCAGCAACCGCAATGAAGTCGACACTTGTGAAGGGGTGCATACCGCAGATCGGCAGGTTGATTAGGGAAAATAGTTTTATAATGGTCACTTCAAACTCCTAATGAAAAAGTACAATATTCACATATATTCAACGTATACCAATTTAAAAGCATTAATTTGCGAGCATCTCAATCGTGAATTGAGAAATAAGGTGTGAATGCAATTTAGGCTACGAACTGATTATACATGGATCGATATTCTATAGAACATAGTAGGCGGCTATAATGATTATGTACACTATACCATAACTCAGGTGAAATCGAGGACCGTCAACGTTGAAAATGAGAAGTAGCAGCTACAACGTGCTTTTGACAAGAGTCCATTAAAAAAAGCATCATCATGAAAGTAAAGTTTTGCGATAAAGTGAGTTGAGAATCAGTAAATTTAGGAGTGTTTTCTGAACGGATTACACACAGAAATAGACAGCTGAAATATTTACCATATATAGAGAGAAAAACACGAAGTGTGTAGCATTTCACCTGACGGACTATAACGATGAAGCCATTGCAGGTGACTTGTACGATCCGGAGCTACTGAAAGTTCAACATCCCGATATTTATCTCATTGGAAAAGTATTGCAGCAGCGTGGTAATCAAATGTTAGTAATGCGTCTGGGTTTCGATAACACTCACAATAGCTGGATAAGCAAATCTGATTTGCAGCGAACAATGTAAATGTTTTAAATTTGATGACTCTTCTCTCGCTCTCTTTTTCTCTGCTCCTACCAGATGACAATAGTTGGTCTTTCTCTCACAAAGTGTCCACCGTTCTCTTCACCGCAGCAAGTGTTTTCCAGCTTAGGTAGCTTTCTCTTTTGCATCTCATCCTTTAAACCCTCTCTCTCTCTCTCTCTCTCTCTCTCTCTGTCTCTCACTCTCTTTCTTTCTTTCTTTCTCTCCCTCTCTACCTCTCACACAGAAGAGTGTCAGAAAGGTGTAGGAAAAATTAGGTTATTTACCAAACTACAATGAGCTCTTCTTCAGTTTCTCAGTTGAAAAATCTATAAACCAATATATTACACATAACAGACCGACACGGTTAATTACAAACACCGATATTTACAGGACTGCTTATTTACCGAACTTTCTACAATTATTTTACAAGATTATTTACCGTTTATAAGAATACATACTACGATTGTATTCTATAAGACACTCATGGTAGCGTTTTCGCGGTTCCGGGTACGATATGCCGTTTGTCATCGTGCGGACTTAGAGCAATTTTTGTCTTGTTGATGGTGTACCATTCATGCAACTTCGATCGTATACATGATTGCAGGCCAGTCATTTCGATCTGGTCATATAAGCATTTCGTATAGTCCTCGAAGGTGATCGTTCTAGCCTCGATGTTACTTTTAACGCGCTTCACTTTCTTCGTAACGTCTTTACCACTGACTCGGACTGCATACATTTTTGCTCTGAGCCCTACGAATTCCGTCATTATCCGACCATTAATTTCGTCTTTCATAAGTCCGGGACCTTTTTCGTTGGCAAGCGGTATATCATACCCATTACTCCCCGGATACTCGCTCATATCGAAACGATGGATATTACACTTCATGTAGTCATACACATCCTCACACTCACTGTTGTACATGAAACTATCCGTATCGGTGTATAAGGCTGTACATTTGTCTTTATACAGAGACATCATGTACTCATAATCAAAGTCATATAATCATGCCTTCGATTTGTCGAGAATGGACATACCCGCATACATTGGATTATTGAATTGCACCTCGAGCTTGCGTAATTCGACAGCAATATGGTTTTCTGAAAAAATACTCCGGCTATGAAAATTTGATTTGGAAATGATTGCCTCTGCACCGTACCTGCCCACCCACCATGTTAAAAGCTTAACGCCTACATGGTTGCAGACATTTTCCATAGTTTTCCCAAACAACGCAATATTCATCAATTTATAGAGATTTTTTTCAAAGCCATTCTTTCTTGGGAGAATTGGAGTATTCTATGATTTTTAATGATTTTGAGAGCGTGGCGTACACACTGCTGTAGATTGCGATAATGAATAACATACCGTCCCTTGTTATGCACGGTTGCAAGCAGTTTTTTGTGTTGCCGACCAGGTGTTTTACCATGTGTTGAACAAAATGGGAAGTCCGTATGTGCATCGCGTAGACATTCCGGATACTCTAAGTCAACCTCAAGCATGTAACCGGCCAGTGAATCTAGCGCGATCAATGATAAATTGAATGTCGATAAGTCATTGACCCATCGACAATCACCATAGGTCGATGGTTGACGGATTTCCCATCCATACGAATTATTTACATCGAAATACATCAAGTATCGAACAATGCCATGTATTTGTTATTGACTCACGCATACCTATTTGAGCACTGACTCGGACCGCCGCGTATACCCCGTTTAACAAATGATACCATGTCAACGTCGGTGAACAATTCGAAGTTAGCGGATATATGTTTCAACATTGCATCCCATGTGAAACCGGGGAGAGTACAGTAATAAGCGGGGTCGAGCCTGTAACTCTTGATACAGCTATTGCGAAAGTTCTCCAAAACATCGGCCAGTAACAAAAATATCGATCTTCATGTGCAAGTCACTATATTCCCTTAAGGTTTGAAAAGAAAACCGCTCCCATACATTCTCGCATATTCGTTCTCACTGACAATGTCACCAGTCAAAGTACTGTAAAATGTGTCTCGTAGCGGTATGTGATAGTTTCCCAGTCTGTTTGAACTATCGCTATACTCATTGAGGAAGACACCCTTTCAAGTTAATAGGATGAAATTGTCGACAGGCATGACATGAAATTGCGACCGTGACATTTTGAATGTGTCCACTGTCAAAAATGAGGCCAGCTATCCAGACTTGCATTGAGAAATTTGTATGCATCGATGAAGCGTAATTGAATCTTATGTGATTTATCTGCCGTTCGAACTGTTTTTGTGAATGAAATGTATTCCTCCTTGTTTATGGGCACCACGGTGGTTTTCCCTTCAAATGCTGTGGTTAGTTCCTTAATGATGAAGTGTGCACCATAGCCGGACAAATTATGAAAAACTGCGGGTATGAAAAAACTGCTTTAACTTCGAATTGTAATTAAAGTGTGTGGGACCTCCATGACGTCTGGTCAGATGGCAATGATCACGAACACGTATGTCGTCTACGGCAAATGGTTTCTCACATATATGGCAGTGAGTAGCGCTTCGAAATTTTGCCCACTCAACCGGAGTTAGAAGTACCATGGGAACATTATCCCGTAAAATATCGTTGATGCGCAAAGCTACATCTTTGAGGTTCTCAACAAATCATGGGATGCAATCGGCATCGCAATGGGAGTAGTATCCCGATAACGAATGGTCATATGAACAATGTAAATAGTACGCGATGTTAAACACTTCGTGCTGTTGCTGTATATTTTTTATGACAACCTTTGCCCAAACGCACTCAAGATTAGCATAAATCACAATTGGAAGTCGCTCTTTTCGTTGAAAGTGTTCGCATGTTAGTCATTTGTCCGTTTCATCAGGTAATTGAATGGCACAATCGTTTGATTTTCGACAATCCATCTCGTGCGATCCCAATGCAGCCTCCGTGTAAAAGTAGTGCAAACACCTATAACATAATAATGAAAGAAATTATATTATCGAAGTACATAATTAATCATATGTATATTCTCGAGTAGGCTCCTTTTTTACTCACCGATCGCTGATGTGTTTTTTGCCGGCTGTTTTGCTCAGCTGCGCGCTCACGAGTCGTGATAAATTTTTTATCTATACAAACTGTCCCACACTGCAGTCCGACGAATCCTCCACGTACAATAAATTAATGTATTGGACCAGCTATTGGTCGCATATTCGAATCGGAATGATGCTTTTCTTTTCCGTTGTAAATACATTAATAGAAACGTTGTTTTGCTATTGAAATGGCTTTATTCGATCGAGAGTGATGGGAAAAACAATGCCTTGAAGCTGCAGTACGATTGAGTAGTGTGGATACGAAGGTACTCTGTCCACATTCTTTTTCACCGGGTAAAGAGCAGCGACCACTGACCACGCGAAACATGGGTAATCCCTTGACTTTATATTCACCACCACTTTCTTCAGGATTGATTCCCTTGACAACGTAATTTAACAACCGATACACGTTGGATGGTATCTGTGATGTTCAAAGTTAAGTCACAGGGGTATGTATACCGGTGCGGACAAAACACCCCGCTCGTCCATCTTGTTGATTTTGACGGGGAAAACCAAACCAACTATCGTTTGTTGATGTAGGTGTTTTAAGATTGGTAGTGAGATGCGTCCCGATTCTCTCGTTGTCACGAATCCGTACACTGGTGTGACTGGTGCGGTGTGTTTGGTCGATTTGATATACTCCAATTTTCTGGTCTGATGTGGTTTGCGATACGTATTTTTCTTTATCGACGGAAAAACGGTTTTAAGGGGTGAAACGAACCCTCGAAAATAGGGGTGTTTTTCGTTTTCCAAACAATCGTGTCGCGGTATTGGTTATTACCGTATTGTCTCAAAATATGTTTAATATATGCAACTTCGGGGTGTGGTATTGCATATATTTTCGAATAATTGTCTACAGTTTACAATATCTTTTGTGACAACAGGATGTTCCCTCTAAGAATTGTAAATTAGTGACGATGTTATTAGAGGCGCTCACCCAATGGCCATAGGGCCGACGAGGAAGTAGGTTGTAAATACTTCCTAACCATGCCGTAAACGCCCGAAAATTTACACGTTCTCGTATTGAATCGGTCGCTCGTCTCTTTCGTCCGCTCTGCAATACTCCAGTTTTAAAAGCGTCGTGTTAAACTATTGAAATCTTAAACACATTTCACGTAATGCAGGCAATGGCCACCACTCTTCACACGTCCTAGGCCCTGGGTTGTTGAACTATCGTCTTCCCTACTCTACACCACATCGAGCTCCATCTTACACACCTGTACAAACAATGAGTCATTTTTCATGTTACCCTTTCCCTCTCTCAATCCCGTCCTAAGCTCATCTACGTAACGGGGAAAAACCTGTTGGCTGCGGGTACGCTGACCTCCCACCACTTCAGTCTTATCACCCCCACCATCATAAGCGGTTGCCTTATACACCGGGCTGTTATCATGTGTCTCCCCAGTTCTAATTCGTGCAAGCTGCTTAGCGCTTCACCTCTATAAACCTGGCAAGAGAAATGTACTTCCCTCACGATAATAAACCTTTTTGAAATGTATTCCACGTAATCATTTTCTACGCAACTCACCAACGCATGTACCAGGCCGTATGCTGTTGAATAAAAACATTGATGTCTTGTCGAAAAAAATTTCTTTTTTGTTCAACCATCCCCCTAACCCATCCACGGTATGAGACCATCCCTACCATGCGCAGCGCACCGAAACCTATTTTACCCACCATATCTGCGAAAGCGAATCACCTGACAATCATCGCTGCGATCACCGTCGGTATAGTAGTAACCTCACATACCTACCCCTCCGCTACCCCCGCACACCCTCGCACATACCGCCTCTAGCCGCCGCTACCCCCACCACCGATCCCCCAAAACTGAGCCCCCACCACCAATTCTCCATACGGCCGCCCCGAGACGGTCTGGCCCGCCAGACATCACGTATACACCTCACCCAGGATGACGTCACAGTCGTCTCCCCATAAGCTACCTTTACTACTCTCATTTGCGCATTGATTTTTTTGTCATACTTTCCAATACTGTTTGAACCAAAATTTGGAACGCCCGCTCGGTTAGAGCAACTTCAACATGCGTCCGGCGGGGCGAACAACTGCGTGTTCGGTCGCGTCGACGATACCCGCGGCGTCCTTGCTGCGGCCGCTCCCTTCGCTCGTGCCGCTGTTCTTTCGATGGCCTGCCCTTCTCGCGCCCTTGGGCTCCCTCGGGTGCCTCTTGCCGCTGCGGCTGCTGCTGACCACCACTTTTCTATTTGTTGCGGCGCCAAAATTTCTTCTTCGTAACTGTAAAAATAAATAATAAAATGTACAAATAAAATACACTACTCACACAAATCGCGCGATATTCAAAAAATTCCAAATTTTTGGCTGATTTTCAACAAGGGATAACTCGGAGAAAAATGGTCGTACAGAAAATTAAAAAAAAGGAAATTATAGCTTCAAGTATCTAGTTTTCAGATCTGGACTGTAACATTTTTTAGCGTGGGCGGTTTTCTTGTAATCATCCGAAAACAAACGAAATTTTTTTTCCAAATTTTTGCTTGTCTTTAAAATGGTCTGTGGACTTCAAGGAAGTTTTTTCATCGTACGACTATAAAAGTCTTTTAAACAATTTAATCAGCTTTGATTTGACCTTTTACCGAGCTCCATACGATGATTTGGCGCAGAGTAATCGTCGATCAAAGCAAAAAAGGCCATTTTAACTTAGACAATCAATTACTCGAGAACTAATGATCGTACAGAAAATGAAAGTAAGGTTTTAGAAACAGCAAAACATTCTCTATGACATGCAATGAGGGGCTGTTGATAAAACATTTTTTTCGGAGTGATGATGTTGACTGAAAAAAGTTGAAATATTGCCAATTTAAGGATATTTGGAAAATTTGGTATAACTTTGGATATAACGCACGAACGAAGGATACCGTCGGTAATGTTCTAACCTCGAAGTGTCCCCAAAAACCCTCAAAGTTGCAAAGCGCTGCGATTTTTTTTCTGAGTGCCCCCGAAGGTTCATATTTATCGTTTCTGTCAAAAATCACCGTAACAAGCAATTTTTCGATTTTTATGTATTTTTTTATCTTCTAAATTTTCTTTTTAGCAATAATGCGTAATTTATTTATTCACAGACATCAATTAACAAGAAAAAATTCAGAAAAAAAATTCAAATCTTTAGGGTAGTTTTGAAAAAAACTGTTTTTCATGTTTGTTAAGAAAGTGTATTTCAACCATTGAAACTGCAAAAAAATTAAAAGTTCGATATTCGTGTGAGAAAAAATCGACCAAATTTTTTTTGACAAGAGAAGATTATTGTTATCACGTGAAAAAAAATTGAAATTTGTTTTATTTGAAAAAAAAAGTTTTAATAAAAAAATGTCGATTTTTTTTTAACTTGAAAAAAATTAATAAAAAAATTTTGAAATATTTTTATTAAATTTTTTTTTTCACGTAAAACAAATTTCAAAATTTTTTTGTCACGTGTTAATCTCCTCTTGTTAAAAAGAATTTGGTCGATTTTTTTTCACACTCTTCACAATAATCTCGAACTTTACATTTTTTTGCAGCTTCAATCGTTGAAATACACTTTCTTAACAAACATAAAAAACATTTTTTTTCAAAACTACCCTAAAGATGTGAATTTTTTTCTTAATTTTTCTTGGTAATTGATGTCTTTGAATAAATTATCTACGCATCATTGCAAAAAAAACATTTTCAAGATGGCAAAATTAATAAAAATCGGAAAACTGCTTGTTATGGTGATTTTTGACAGAAACGATCAATTTGAACCTTCGGGGCACTAAGAAAAAATAAATTGCAGCGCTTTGCAACTTTGAGGGTTTTTTGGGGACACTTCGAGGTTAAAACATTACCGACGATATCCTTCGTTTATGCATTATATCCAAAGTTATGCCAAATTTTCCAAATATCTTTAAATTGGCTAATTTTAAACTTTTTTTCAGTCAACATCATCACTCCGAAAAAAAATGTTTTAACAACAGCCCCTAATTGCATATCATAGAGAATGTTTTGCAGTTTCCAAAATCCCACTTTTATTTTCTGTACGATCATTAGTTCTCGACTAATTGGCTGTCAAAGTTAAAATATACTTTTTTGCTTCGATCGACGATTACTCCGCGCCAAATCATCGTACGGAGCTCGTTAAAAGGTAAAATTAAAGCTGATTAAATTGTCTAAAAGACTTTTATAGTCGCATGATAAAAAAATTCTTTGAAGTCCACAAAGCATTTTACAGACGAGCAAAAATTTGAAAAAAAAATTCATTGGTTTTCAGATGATTACAAGAAAACCGCCCACGCTAAAAAAATTTTACAGTCCAGATCTGAAAACTAGATGCTTGAAACTATAATTTTTTTTCTTTTTTCTGTACAACCATTTTTCTCCGAGTTATCCCTTGTTGAAAATCAGCCAAAAATTTGGAATTTTTTAAATATCCCTTAATTTGTGTGAATAGTGTATTTTATTTGTACATTTTATCGTTTATTTTTTACAGTTACAAATAAGAAATTTTGGCGCCGCAACAAAAAGAAAAGTGGTCGTCAGCAGCAGCCGCGGCGACAAGAGCCACCCGAGGCAGCCGAAGGGCGCGAGAAGGGCAGGCCATCGAAAGAACAGCGGCACGAGCGAGGGGAGCGGCCGCAGCAAGGACGGCGCGGGTATCGTCGACGCGACCGAACACGCAGTGGTTCGCCCCGCCGGACGCATGTTGAAGTTGCTCAAAACGAGCAGGCGTTCCAAATTCAGATGCAAACACGATTGGAAAATATGACGAAAAAATAAATGTTTCCCCCAATACGGAAATGAGTTTTTACTTTTCCCTTAGAAAATGAATTAAAAAAATTGTTGAAGAAAAGTGCCGAAACGATCGACATAGTTTCGAAGAGAACTTTGAGTCTTTCTCGATCGGCATTTTTTTAAAAACACATTTCACATAGAATAAGTGTGTTTCGGCATTTTTTTCAATACATTTCACATTGGGATGGGGGTCAAAACTTTGAAAGGCTAAATATAGAACGACAAAGATTTCGAAATGACAGAATTATAAACTCAAAATAACCAACTGTAAATTATTCAAAATTTTATCCTCCGACCGATGACAAAATTGAATAACTATTACACCAAAGGATTATTTATTCGAGAACGTGTATTCAGATTGTCTGCAGGTTGAGTCATACAAATACAGATTCAAACAATCTAGAACATCCATATCTCCGAAATAGAAAGAAGTGAGTATCTAATATTGGTAATACCATCTATAGCAAAAAGACACGTATATATCGAGGATACAAACTTCGAAAGTGTAGATCTCAGATAGGCAAACGAGCGATGGTCCAAAATAGCGAACATCAAAGAAGTGGACGAGTTGCTTCATAATTTTCTGCCGATTTTCGCTAATACGTACGAGATTCTTTTAAGGCGTCTGGCCACCTTGGCCGATCGAAAAATGGGTATATTAAAAAAAAATGAACTCGAAAGTATGGGCCGGAATATTTTTATTTTTTTTACATAACGTCGGAAAGGGCTTCAAGAATAACGATAATAAATTTCCGTTCAAAAGATTAAAAAATGGCGTCGTTATGCACATTGCCGCGGAGGCCCTCCGCACGATACGCGCGGTTGTTGTCTAAGATGTTACGCGGTCATGTCACATCTGAAAAAAAAATCAGCTCATTCGTGAGTAGTGTCGCTACAATGTAGCGTAGTGGTTTTGTTCGACCATTAAAAAAATTATGGCGAGCCGTAATTTCGGTGAAATTACGGCTCGTAATTTCACTTTTTTTTTCTTCGGATCACTATAATTTTTTTAATGGTCGAGAAAAACCGCTACGCTACATTGTAGCGACACTACTCACGAATAGTGATTTTTTTTTGCAGATGTGACATGACCGGGTAACAGCTGGGACAACGACCGCGCGTATTGTGCGGAGGGCCTCCGCAGCAATGTGCATAATCGGTCGGAAATTTATTAATGTCATTCTTAAAGCCCTTTCTGACGTTGTGTAAAGAAATAAAAATATCCCGGCCCATGCTTTCGAGATTATTATTTTCTTTTAATATACCCATTTTTCGATCGGCCAACGTGGCCAGACGCCTTAAAGTCTTTAAGAGGGGATATACATTTACAACGATCAAAAAATGGATTTATTTCCTTAAAGGGATAACACCACTCTAGGAATATGGAAAAATCGTTTTCTTTCGTCATCAGTAATACTTTGGGGTCAGAAAAACAATATGCAATTGGTCCTGCAGCGATTTTTTTTAAGTTTGGATAAGTGTGTATACGTAAGGCAGGATTGCAGTCACAAGAGCCTCGCGGTTGATATATCAGCGTGCGGGCTCTGAGGGCAAACGACGCGGGTTCGATCCCCGGTAGCCAATGTCTTTTTTAAAATTAAACATATATGAATTAAATGTCATAAATAATGCCTGGACAGGCGAGAATAGCTGAAGCGAGAGTAAGTTCGAAATTTTTTGAATATAAAATGAAGAAAAAAAATACATAAAAAAAGGCGATTTACCAGGGGTCAAACCCGGACCGCAAGCATCGTTAATCCGTCACGCTGCCAACTGAGCCACGACGCTCATTGAGGATAGAGAAACATTTATGATACACGCTTGTTCATGATGTTTACTGTTGAAAAAAACGCCGTAACGACCGCGGCAAGGCTCAAGATTTCTTTTTCAACCTTCCACGGTCGTTTTGGCGTTTTATTTTTCAACGCGGTTCGTCGTTAATTTTTTTTAACCCGCATTCTCCGCATCATCGGCCAACCGAGATAAAACAATTTTCTCGATACTTGTTATTCTCTTTGAAATTCATTTAAGGGACAACACCACTGTGACGGCTTCAAAAAATCGATTTTTTGAAAACCATCTAGAAAAATCTAAAATACATTTAAGATTAAGATGCCGTTGGAGCCAGGTCGAAAAAATAATTATTTTCGGAAATATTGAATATTTTGTGGAGCCCGAGGTTCGGCAGGTATACCAGGGCTTTCCCAGGTCCTGCCGGTATTTCCCAGGTATTCTGTTTTCTCCCTTCACAAAAACCGGCTATTGTTATAAATATAGTTTCGAATAAAAGCCATAGGTGGCGATAATTGAAAAATTTTCAAGGCAGGTATAGGGATAGCGTCATAGCGTCAGTTTGCGAACAGAAGCGACGCTACTCGTGTCTAAACGCTCCGAATCGTTTCGTTTATAAATATCGAACGCTCAGAATTATTCTTTGCACATCGAAATGGATAATCCGAAAGTGTACGCGGGGAAAAAGGGAACAAAACGGAGCTATGTGACGCGGAGTCGAACGAAAATTTCGAATCGAAAACCTCCGAACCGTTATAGCTCCGAAAATAGTTCTGCAGAGTATGTGAGCACGTCGGCGAAAAAGTTCAAATCGTCGGACGATTTAGAGGTCGGTATTACTAACGATTTCGGTTATCGTATAGTACACCTCGTCAATGCATTGAACATTATATCGACGTTAGTGAAGTGCAAAGTGTGTGATCGCGATATAAAGTTTACTGAAAACAGTTTGCGCGGACTCGGATTCAAAATCGAGGTCGATTGCGGCCATTGTGAAAAAGTGCAAATCAATTCGTGTCCAATGATTGACAATGCATACGAAATAAATCGTCGGATCGTATTCAGTATGCGTCTTCTTGGCGTCGGTTTGAATGGCCTGATGAAGTTTTGTGCATTTATGGACCTACCGCGCTCCATATTTCAGTCTTTCTACGATCGAATCTTAAATTCGATTTCGATTGCTACTACAGCTGTGAGCACAGTGAGCAAACAAAAGGCTGCACTTGAGGAGGAGACAATTTCGTTGGAAAATGGGGTGGAGGACGGAATTATCGTTTCAGGCGACGGATCGTGGCGTAACCGCGGTTTCAGCTCGCTTTTCGGCATAACATCGCTAATCGGCTGGTACACTAAAAAAGTGATCGACGTTATGGTGGAATCGGAATATTGCACAGCTTGCGAGCATTGGGAAAAAAAAGAAAGCACCGCGGAGTACTGGGAATGGAAAAGTACCCACGACGATGAGTGCCAGGCGAACCATAGCGGCTCCTCCGGAAAAATGGAAGTCGACTCAGCTGTCGAAATGTTTCAACGGTCTGAAGAGCTCTATGGTATAAAATATAAATATTATATTGGTGACGGCGATTCTAAAACGTTTCTGGGCATATCGAATAGCGATCCATACGACGGTTTCGAGATAAAAAAAAGAGTGCATCGATCATGTCTAAAAACGTATGGGGACGCGCCTCCGTGAAATCGTGAAAAAACAAAAAGGATTGTCTGGCAGAGGAACGCTCACCGGAAAATTGATTGACGAGTTGAGCACATATTACGGCTTGGCTATTCGGAGGAACAGCGATGATGTTGAAAAAAAGAGGAAGGCAATTTGGGCAACTATCAGACATAAAATATCCACAGATAGTGAGCCACAACATGACGATTGCCCAGAAGGAGCCAAGTCGTGGTGTTCGTGGCAGCGAGCGGTCGCAAGCGGTAATATTTCTGAATATCGCCATAAGCCGCCTCTTCCTCAGGAAGTATTGGAGGCAATTACGCCAGTCTTCGAACATTTGAGCAGAGACGATTTGCTGCAGCGTTGTTTGGGCGGCTTCACGCAAAACAACAACGAAAGCTACAACAAATCAGTTTGGGCAATAGCCCCCAAGTGTCAGTCCGGGAGCAAAAAAATCGTCGATATTGCAGCTGATATCGCGGTATTATTATTCAATGATGGCCTGAGAAGCCTCATCAAAGTTTTGGAAATGTTGGGGATAACTATCGGCCCAAATTGTTTCAATTTTTGCGTTGAGACCGACGCAGCGCGGATCGAGCTGGCGGAGCGCTCGCTCACAGACGCTGCAAAAGAGGCAAGAAGAGCCTCTACAAGTTCGAGAAAAGATGCTAGGGACAATGGTTTGCTTCTTGAAGGCCAGCTATATGGTGCCGGCATCGCTGATTAAAGGTAAACATTTTTTTTCCAATTTATCGCATAAATTAACAAACCTAAAACTTTGAACGCGTTTTTCTCAAAACCACTTTTTTGAGTGCGCACGCAGCAGAACTCGAGCAATTTTTATCCGATCGACTTCAAATTTGGACTGCATCAATGAAACTAGATTATCTACAGAAGTACATAGGATTTTTTCGATATCTCAATAATAAAAAAAGTTATAGCCTATTTTCGACGAGAAATTTTGCTCGAAAATCGTCCTTTAAATTCAAAAGCGTGCCTATCTTTTTAAAATCAATATTTTTTCAAATCCCTGTGTACTTCTCTTCAAAATATCATATTATTAACGAAAACTTGAAGAGAGTTCTGCTGCGTGCCGCGAACCACTGCAGAGGCAACAGTACCTGACGCGGGAGCTTCCCCAGCGTCACCATGGGGCGTGAAAAAATTGAAGTTTTTTTTATGTATCTTCAATAAACAACGAACAAAACACAAATTTTTTTTTCGAATCTCTTTTTTTTCCCACAAAAAAAATCTTGAAAATGGCAAAAAAACAGGGGGTCACAGTGGTGTTCTGCCTTAATGCATATTCCAATCCGCAGTACGGCCACACATATATGTCGAGCTCGATCGGACGGAAAACCTGGCTCCCATGAGGGCTAGGATGAGAGGAGGCCGATCTGTGCATTTCAAAGTGGCTACAAAAATGTGGTCAACCAGGGATGGCGCCACTATATCTAAGACCTCCAGAAGTAAGCTGAGTATCGATGTCGTATAAGAGGGATGGAATAGGATCGAATACGCATCCCAGCAAGCAGTGCAGCGAGATCGCGCGCAAAAGTTACCCCCTCTCTAGTCTCTTACGCACCTATCACACAATCAGAGTAGCGCGTCTACGTGAGCGAGCGACGCTCGGACATCTTCGGAAAGAGCCGAGCGCGCCGAAGTTTCCCGACCGCGCCTTCGGCAGCTACACCAATACATGTACGCCGAGCTCGTTCATGTGCGGCCAAGCCGAAATGAAGGCTTCGAGGGAAAAAACAATCTGAGCACGACTCGCGCGTGACGTCACCCGACGGAACGCGCGAGGCGTTTAGATGATTTCACAGTTTATTTAGCTCTTGATTCTCTGCATTATCAATGTATACAAAAAAATGTATCGCGCACCCTGATCGCTTATTTTTTTTAGTTTATACGTTAATTTAAATATAATTATGAATCCAAATTACAACTTATTTATCTTCTAAAAAATTGTTTACGCTTTACTCACACCCGTCCTTATGCCAAATAAATTATAATTAATAAAAGTAAGCGGAAATATATTTGGGAAATATAGAGTGGGCTCCTCCCACTCTAGCCTCTTAGCGCCCATCCGTTCACAGCTCGCTCCGTTCGCCTGTCGAGCGAGCGAGGGGCAGATACTTTTCCCCCACCGAGCTACCCATTCGTGTGCATGCTGACTGCGATATCGACTTGAGCGGTGATCACGACTCGCGCAACTACAAGGGAATATGCAACCTCGACAGAGGCGATGCACACGAAATCATATTCCCGAACTCGCCGCCGCGATTTAGCGCCATTTCCGAGGCACGCCGCAAAGGGGAGCGTTGTACATCTCCCTACTAATCTCTGTTTAAACTGTCGGCAAGATGTTGTAAATCCACGATCCGACGTCCTTTGTCAGCGAAATTTCGTTCCGGATCGTTGAGATTATGGTGATTCTCATCGCGATCAGCCACATATGCTTGACACATGGCCGCCACAGCTTTCAGTCTTTTAGCAAGCGCCTTTTTTCTTGTAAACTTTCCTTTGTATCGCATTTGGGTTGACATTTTCACTCTTTTTTTATTTATATAAAATATTTCACGAAAGACGGATCAATGGAAGCTCAACGCTGTGACTGCAGGAAATCGCGGTGTTGCCACGATTACAGCGCCGCTCTCTATACGAGTATGAGACCTATCTATGCATGAGGTGCGAATGTGTGGGACATATAGAAGGTACAAGCTCTGTCAAAAATGTACACCCAACAGCATAGTATAGGCCACGGTCGTATACACAGGTCTGGGCACTCCGTTAAAAAATGCGTGACTCCAAGTGACGCCTCTCTGTGCACATTCTACCGTGGCGCTAGTGAAGGGGAGGCACTTTTGTTTATAGCGCGTTTACTGGGCATGGCATGCGCGTAGTTGTGGCGACGATCGTATGCACGTTGTGCCGTGATCTCGTTTTAGCGGGGTGATTTCGAGTGTATCGTAGCTACGGTTTATATTCAATACTGAATAAAAAAAAGACGAAGTGTCTATACATTGTGATGCCGAAGCGGTGCACGATTCCGGGATGCAGAAGTGGATACATAAATATCCCGGAGCACATCTCATTATTTAAAATTCCAAATGATGAAGAGTTGCGTACTAAGTGGGAACGCCAGAAATAAATGGACAATTGAATTAGCGTTGTACAAATTTACATTTCCCTGTGCATGTCGACGATTTCATTTCAATCGCCGTTCACTACTACTTGCCGCTTCGTATGCGCCCACTGACAGTCCAAAAAAACGGGGCACGTTAACAAAAAAGTGGTGATACAAGAAAATATGCGATATTACATACGCATTAGGGGTACTGGAAGGCGTACACCTCAACTAATGGCCTATCGCTCATATTTTCGGTTGATGCTTTAAGTTTTTGTGTTCGACTAATTATTTAGGATGTATTAATTTTTCATTACGGCCACGTAAAGAGAAAGCCAATTCGCATGCGCGCATACATCGCGCTCTGTCACACATAGCTCCATAAACTTAGCCGCCGACTATGGAAATATCGAATTTTTTTTTACGCCAATCGATTGTTAGTCGTTTGTTAGTGTTTGTTAGACAAAACGCAGCGTTTGTTACACTTTATTTATTGAATAAAACGAAAAACAAATTTATGCCAAAGTTAGCCGCAGAAAATGGTTTTATAGTGATTTCGAACTTTTCTTCGTAACCAATCGATTGTTAGTCACTTTATATCATTTGTTAGAGCTCAATTATTATTAAATGACTGAAAAACTTTTCGGCCCTAGAGCGCGCTGCAAGCCACGTGAAGTTGGCAGCATCGTCGCGACAGCTGCTTCCGGCTTTGCACATGTAACTCGTCAATTTCAGCAAAACGTTGATTCTTGTTATTCTATTAGATTGTTAGACGATCGCTAGTGATTGTTAGTTAATTTTCATCGTTTATTAGATCTCCATTTTTATTTAATCGCTGAAAAACTTTTCGGCGCTAGAGCGCGCTGCATGTCCCGACGGTTGGCAGCATCGTCGCGACAGCTGCTTCCGACTTTGCACATGTAACTCGTCAATTTCAGCAAAACGTTGATTCTAGTCATTCTATTAGATTGTTAGACGATCGCTAGTGATTGATGGTTAATTTTCATCGTTTGTTAGAGGTCCATTTATATTTAATCGCTGAAAAACTTTTCGGCGCTAGAGCGCGCTGCATGTCGCGAAGGTTGGCAGCATCGCCGCGACAGCCGCTTCCGGCTTTGCACATGTAACTCGTCAATTTCAGCAAAACGTTGATTCTTGGCATTCTATTAGATTGTTAGACGAATGCTCGTGATTGTTAGTTAATTTTCATCGTTCGTTAGAGCTCCATGTTTATTTAATCGCTGAAAAACTTTTCGGCACTAGAGCGCGCTGCATGTCGCGAAGGTTGGCAGCATCGCCGCGACAGCTGCTTACGGCTTTGCACATGTAAGTCGTCAATTTCAGCAAAACGTTGATTCTTGACATTCTATTAGATTGTTAGACGAATGCTAGTGATTGTAAGTTAATTTTCATCGTTTGTTAGAGCTCCATTTTTATTTAATCGCTGAAAAACTTTTTGGCGCTAGAGCGCGCTGCATGTCGCGAAGGTTGGCAGCATCGTCGCGACAGCTGCTTCCGGCTTTGCCGGATTTTCAATCTGGCTAAAAAGCCGGCAGCGTGCTCATAAATTCGCAGAATTAAATTTTAAATCTGGATTCGCTTTATGGAAGTTCAACCAGGACGCACAATTAGGAATATCGAGCAAAAAAGCTCATGATCAGATCTAGGTTTGAGATGTTCACGCTTTTTTTCAATTCTCTACTTCGTCGATCATTTGCACCGATTTCCCATTTTTAATTAAAATTATATACGTTTATCGCGGCCATCGTGGCGATGCTGTCAACCTTTGCGACATGCAGCGCGCTTTAGCGCCGAAAAGTTTTTCAGCGATTAAATAAAAATGGAGCTTTATCAAACGATGAAAATTAACTAACAATCACTAGCGATCGTCTAACAATCTAATAGAATGAGAAGAATCAACGTTTTGCTCAAATTGACGAGTTACATATGCAAAGCCGGAAGCACATGTCGCGACGATGCTGCCAACTTTACGTGGCTTGCAGCGCGCTCTAGGGCCGAAAAGTTTTTCAGTAATTTAATAATAATTGAGCTCTAACAAACGATGTGAAGTGACTAACAATCACTAACAAACGACTAACAATCGATTGGTTACGAAGAAAAGTTCAAAATCACTAGAAAACCATTTTTTATCTAGAAAATTAGAAAAGTTTTTCAGCGATTAAATAAAAATGGAGCTCTAACAAACGATGAAAATTAACTAACAATCACTAGCGATCGTCTAACATTCTAAGAGAATAGCAAGAATCAACGTTTTGCTGAAATTGACGAGTTACATGTACAAAGCCGTTAGCAGCTGACGCGACGATGCTGCCAACCTTCGCGACATGCAGCGCGCTTTCGCGCCGAAAAGTTTTTTGAGCGATTAAATAGAAATGGAGCTCTAACAAACGATGAAAATTAACTAACAATCACTAGCATTCGTCTAACAATCCAATAGAATGTCAAGAATCAACGTTTTGCTGAAATTGACGAGTTACATGTGCAAAGCCGTACGCAGCTGTCGCGTCGATGCTGCCAACCTTCGTGACATGCAGCGCGCTCTAGCGCCGAAAAGTTTTTCAGTGATTAAATAAGAATGGAGCTCTAACAAACGATGAAAATTAACTAACAATCACTAGCGATCGTCTAACAATCGAATAGAATGACAAGACTCAACTTTTTGCTGAAATTGACGAGTTACAGGTGCAAAGCCGGAAGCAGCTGTCGCGACGATGCTGCTAACCTTCGCGACATGCAGCGCGCTCTCGCGCCGAAAAGTTTTTCAGCGATTAAATAAAAATGGAGCTCTAACAAACGATATAAAATGACTAACAATCACTAACAAACGACTAACAATCGATTGGTTACCAAGAAAAGTTCGAAATCACCAGAAAACCATTTTCTGCGGCTAACTTCGGCATAAATTTGTTTTTCGTTTTATTCAATAAATAAAGTTTTACAAACGCTGGATTTTGTCTAACAAACACTAACAAACGGCTAACAATCGATTGGCGTCAAAAAAATTCGATAGTTCCATAGTCGGCGGCTAAGTTTATGGAGCTGTCACACTTGCCTCCGAGATAGCAGCGCTCCACGATTTTGCGGCCAGTTCCGCAAAGAGAGGCGTCAGATAGAGGCACGCTTTGGGGCACGGTCTTACATACAGGTCTTGAAACTCGCTCAAAATTTCTGTGGTGGGCGATGGCCTCTTATTGAAGCGCCGACTGTTTCAACTCGTGACCACGAGGATCGCTGCTATAGAGTGATGCAGGCTGTGAGAGACGGAAATAAATTTCAAAAGTAAAAAAAACCCAAACATAACCGCTGATTCACGCGACCACACTTGCTCTACTTGTAAACTTGTAAAAACGGTGATATTGAAAAATGACTAAGTGGTATATTGTGCCAACGTGTAAAACAGGCTCTCGGAGTGAAAAATCGAAACGCTCAGTGTTTCGGGTGCCGAGAGACTTGGCGCAATTAAAAAATGGGAGGCCGCAATACCGGGAGTTGGGAAATTAGAGCCGAGACACGTTGTGTGCGAAAATCATTTCGAACCGCAATATATATTCGTCGAGAATGGGCGAAAAAGTCGGAGTCGGAAAAGTGGAGTCGGGAACCTGAAAAAAAAATGAAAAATTATTGGGATCAGTACAATAAATACTTTCCAGGCTGGAAAACATAAAACAAAGTTAGTGAATTATTTTCATTTATCCTACTCGAGAGTCCTTCGCTTAAAGGTCGGAAAAGAGGTGTTTTTTTTTAATTTACCAACGCAAACCGTTTCGGAAAGTGCAAAGTAGAGATTATTGAAAATGTTTCTTGGGAAATGCATTAAAATTTTTCGAAGAGGAAATAAAAAATTGCAAAAGAAGCACTGTTTCTTAGGTATTTATTTCATTTTCAAGAAATACATCCTGCAAGTGTTTCGGTCTGGATTCCACTTCGGTCTGGAATAGTTGCCACTTATTTTCCGGTCAATTAAAACAACGCGTAGAGCCTATTTTGTTTTACAAAAGCTAAAACATGTTTTTGAAAAACCGAGCGCACAGGGATCGAACCCCTGAAAGCAGCATTACGAAGCTTGCACCGAACCGCTCGACCAACACGAGCTCACATTGACACCTATATGAAAAACATTCATATTCATTGTACCCACTTGGATAACTATAGTCTTTTGGTTTTTTTCAGGTTTACGATAAAGTGACTTTTAATTGTATTTAGGTGTATCATGCATTTTTGACATTGAATATCATAATTTGCCTACAGCAGCCAATTGTATAGCTGGGTTAGGTTTCTATGAGTCAACAATCGATTTCAATCTCTCTCGCACAGCCTGCATCACTCTATCGCAGCGACACTCGTGGTCACTAGGCGAAACGGCCGGTGCTTCAATCCGAGGACATACCCCCACCACCAGAATTTCAAGACCTGTGTGTAAGACCGTGCTTTGGGGTATATGGAATATACGCAAGTGCCCAGACCTGTATTTACGACCGTGGTATAAGCCACGGTCTTACATACAGGTTTTGAACCTCTGGTAGTGGGGGTATGTCCTCGGATTGAAGCACCGGCCGTTTCGCCTAGTGACCACAAGTGTCGCTGCGATAGAGTGATGCAGGCTTTGAGAGAGAGAGATGGGAATCAATTTTTGACTCATAGGAATGTAACCTAGCTGTCCAATTGGCTGGTGTAGGCAAATTATTATATTCAATGTCAAAAATGCATGATGGACCAAAATACAATTAAAAGTAACTTTATCGTAAACCTGAAAAAAATCAAAAGACTACAGTTATCCAAGTGGGTACAATGAATATGAATGTTTTTTATATAGGTGTCAATGTGAGCTCGTGTTGGTCGAGGGCTTCGGTGCAAGCTTCGTAATGCTGCTTTTAGTGGTTCGATCCCTGTGCGCTCGGTTTTTTAAAAACATGTTTGAGCTTTTATAAAAAATACGCTTTACGCGTTGTTTTAATTAACCGGAAAATAAGTGGCAAGTAGATTCATACATGTTTCGAGTGACGACGACGGTGACGTCACAGGGGTGGTGTAGTAGGTATCGTGCGGCGGCGCGTGGTGGGGGTGTCTGGCTGTCGCGGTTGCGTCGCTGTGGCACGTATGGGGAATTAGTGGTGGGGGGCGTCACCGGTGTCGGAGGGGTGGGGGGATTGGGCCCTTTTTTCGGGAGCTGGTGGCTAAGTGTGGATGGTGTTGCTATATAGGTATAGTATTTATTCGTAGCGGTGAATAAGACAATGGAGAGAAGAATAGAGGGTGTGTAGATGCGTTCGATGTCATAGGTATTGTTGCGGCGCTTTCTCTCTATGGGTGGGGGCGATGTCCGCGGTTTCAAGGAATGACTCTGTTGTGTAGGGTGAATGGAGCAATATGCTGATTATGTGTAGCGCAGTGTAATGTAAAGCTGGAAAAGCGAGGCTAGGGTGGGGAGGCGGATGGTCATATTTTCCGCGTAAACAGTGCTTCGTTAAGTGAGAGAAAGTGAGGGTAAATGGTGAATCGCTATATTTTTCAGGTGTTTAGAGTTTGTGCATTGCAAAAGGTACAGGGTGTGGCCACCAGTAATTAAGTATGCAGGTATTAGAAAACAGTTTGCGATTGGTCTGTTTTTACGACGTTGCGTTTGGGAGTTTCTACGTTTCCTTAGGCGAGTCTTTACTTAGAACGACAGAACGTTTTTCGAACTCGTACTGTGAGCATTCGGAGAGTTTCGAACGGAAAAGCGGAGATCGTCTTGCTCGTACAACAACGGTGGAATTATCGCCAGGGAGCTCTGAAATCAAGAGTCCTTTTTACATCAACCGAGTAAAATACGGTCAACCGGTATCATCTCTGGGAATCCAGTTTGTGTGCACCAGCAGCGCTACGATCAACCACCAAATCGCTGACTCGTCACAGAAGATCGCAATAACCAGACGTTTCCGACTACTCGCTTGATAACCTTATTGTGGGATTCGACAATGGCTGGCATCATTCTCCCTGTCGAGCTCAACGCGGTGGACGAGCGAGGAAATTTGGTTGCGCCAGTGTACATACCCATGGATTTCGGGGTATATGCACCACCGGAATGGGCCTCGTTGGACATCGGGACACGGCGTAGGTGGGCCTACACAGTGCGGTCCAGCAAAACACAGAGCATCATCCTCGGGGGCGTGCGATACCGGAAGGATGGGCTGGTGGTTTACCGGGTGGGGCAGGATCGAGCGCGCATAATATTATGGAACGAATTTCACGAGATCGTGACGTGTGATTTTTTCGACGTGTGAAAATGTAATCATACAGAATATAATCTAATAATCATCGAAACCTCGATATTTCAAAGTTTTTATTTACCAAACTCCTGTCCCTTAAGCGCGTTAATATTATTATTATTATCAGTGGTTTGTTGCGGATCCGAGTTAGTGTCTAGGGTGGCAAACGATGGAGCGAAAATTCGACTGCACAAGCATATTTTTTTATTACAGGGAAGCGAAAATACTACACGGTTTTCAAAGTACAGTTACATGCTAAGAGCGTCTGGTTAACAAAACGGGTGGGTTCGAGGACGTGATAGTCGAAGGTGTACATGAAACTTATAAGCTACGCATTACACATACTAATTTCTTTTAAGAGTATGGAATAAAGTATCGAATAATAAAAAAAACACACGTTATTCTAGAATGATTCTCAGAGTGTCCATTTGTTTATCGCTTAATTGTGTTCGTCTCTCTCTCTCTCTGCGGATAGTTCACACTGTTGTCTAGCACACGAAGCACTCGTTGCTCGTATTCGGGTCCCATCAGATGATTCCTTCGCTGCGTAGGGGTGTTGGTTGTCGATGGTTTTGTAGGTTTGGTGGTCAAGTTGTCGGCTTCCCAGAGTCGAAACTGTCAGGCTTCGTTCGGAAAATTTATGGACAAATCTACCCCGAATTGTATTGCAGCGTTGATCCCATGCGTAGCATTTGGTCGAGGTTTCGTAATTCAGCCAGGAGGGTTTTCTTGCACTACTGACGATTTCGAAGAAGACGATGTCGAAATAATGCTCCGCGAAGACAGAGTTGACGCAGCTTGCACGTGTGGTGTCTTTGAATTTATGAATGTTCTCGAGAATGTATTGTTCAGCATCGGCATCGGTGAAACCGGTTGATTGTTGACCAGGTATTTGCGTGTGTAACGATATGGATAGCCATATCGTTACACACGCAAATACCTGGTCCGATACACATTTTGTCACATCGCCGGACAATCGCTGCAGTCGTCGAAACCGTTCATCCACACACGTCATCATATTAAGAAGACCATCGAACGACGGTTTTTGCATGACTATAGCGTTGAGAGAACTTTCCCGTTTCTTAGGCGTTACGGGTCCCCGCTGCACCACTGTACCGGGGGCAGGCTCAGCAGACGATGGTTGATTTGCCAGGGCTATGGTTATAGATTTCATTCCATACGACGTGGAGAAAGAAATCATATGATTTCCAAGTTGTAAGGTCTGAGTAGGACCAGCTTGTTTCGTTGCTAAGTATTGACGAATCGTGGCTAAGTGGGTTTGAAATCCCACCCACTCACTCTAGTTGAAGATAACCGTACGGTGTGAATAATTACCAGACAGCTTTACAACGGGTTCAAAATGGTTGTTGTACTGCGGCTGCAAACCCACCGTGATCTTTTTACTACCCGAATTATTAAGCGGGTACGTCGTTGACAATAGCACGGGGAGATTCTGTTTGGCTAGTTCCGTTGCCTTCGCTTCGAGGTATCGCACCGGTAGCAAATTTGTATTTAACACAGGTTGAGTCATTTTTCAACGGTATTTCCATACACGCGTAATAAAAAGAGTTTTCTTTGCAGCCGGTTAGCCAGTTCGACAGTGTCACACTTCTAAGCTGGTATTACGAGCAGAAATGGTTGCTTAAAGCGAAGATACAGCGGTTTATAAGGTGATCGAAGATTTAAGTGGGGTTGATTATGATAAGAGAATGGTAGTGGGAAAAGGGTTTTTATAGAGAGGAGATCCCTGGGTGGGGAAATAGAACCATGGAAAGGGTTATAATTCATTTTCTAGCCTCGCGAAGCTATGACTCATTATTTATACAGGTGCACAAACCGTCGGTTGGCGCACTTTGCTATGAAGAATCCACGGGTCAACGTTCTAGATGTACACAGGATGTGTGCGATGGTTCATTGTCAATATTACTCGAAAATACGTGTATCTCCGGTCCCCACTTTCTACGATGGCTTTAAAACCGCTGTATTGTATAAAGAACAAAAGATCAAGAACTGAGTCACTGCGGGTGTATGTATATTTTCGAGCGATGCGCTCTATATACACCTAGGGATTCCAATAGTCATCCTGGTCTCGGAAGTATTTACCACATAACCTGCTGTTTGATGAGGATAAGGTGTGGTAGTCAAATAAACGCCTCGGCGCTTGTGCTAATTCACAATTCTTAGAGTTGAAACTTCGCGCCACAGGTAATGCGTTGTGCACGTGCCAGACCCTTGGAAAATAGAACTACAGGGTCTCACTCTAGACACAACGTATTAGAGAAATTTTGAGACAATGGTGTCGTATGTAAAACCGTAAAGTTGATTCTTCAGGGTAGAAATTTCGACCGTGTTGCAGAACGCGTACGAGGTCGGGCGTGTGGATCTTTTCATCCTTGCATTTTTAGGGGACTGTTTAACGGTGATTGTCCAGTAGAACTGTGGGTGTTTGCTAAAGCATAATTTAGCTGTAATTTACGATTATTAGAAGGTCTCTACGGAGAATATATATTAGCTACTTATAATGCGCCAAAATACCACTTGTCTATCTCCTATTTTCTTTCCGTTTTAGCCAGTGATATGTTAAAAAGTTTTCTCGACGCATTTACATTTGTATACTTCGGCGAGTTTTTAACAACACACCCTGCGCTTCTCGAATATATATATATACCTCGTATCTCGAAAACACCATGACCCTAGAGCTGTTAGCAACGCTCCCGTTTTTTATAAACAAGTAACACCTACACCAAAAAGTGGAAGGGGTGTTGAATATAAAAAGACGGCATCGAGCCGCTTCGAATATTATCACGATAGGGGTTACCGGTGTTGCTGGACCACGTTCCAATTTATCTTAGACGTAGAAGCATCGTGGATAGTGATAGTGCGTGCGGACATCTCTGTGAAAGATACGTGTTTGACAAGCTTGCGGTTTCATAGCCTAGTGTTTGAGTTTTCGTAAAAAGATAGCGAAATTCGAAATTGCTGATTTGTCTATTGTTGAAATCCGGAGAAACGATCGTGTGGCACTGTTGACGTGCATACGAACCATAGTGGAAAGAGCGCGTCGTACTAATCGTTTTATTTCTACGGTTTATGACGACGCTCGTATGTCGTACATCGCGACTTTTAATCACGAAAACCTTGTGGATAAGCTTTCCACAATTTTGTACAATCTGCCGAGACGTGCTATCGGTAGACTATTCACGGATGGTTTTCTAAATAACTCGCGACATGCCGAATCGTTAGCGCGGGATATCGTTTTAAGACGCGGGTCAACCAGACAGCGGTACACACCCGAAATCGCAGCACCTTTAGATTCTGCAGCCTCCAGTGATCGTGAGTATTAACATACATCGTCGCACAATCCAAACTCGGTGATAAGACAGTGTTTGTAATAAAGCCACATTCCTGCAGCATATTTACAATTCCGCTGTAGCAGCGATGAGGAGATATCTGAGGGGGAGGACGAGAGTCGAAGTCCTATGGCTTTAGGAGAAGTACGGGTGGAAGAAGTCGAAGAAAAAGTACGGCCGATGCAAACATTATAAACGGCATATATTGGTGGGAACACGAAGGGGCGAGTGCCATTCCTCTGGACTTTCAACCCTACACGCAGAATGAAATGGCCGATGGTTAGTATATTTTGAAACTTTCTCTCTCTCCAAATCTAGCACTCGCACACGTCGCTCGGTTGTTCACGAGATAAATCTTGGTGACTGTTTCTGGAGGAGATGAAATTATAGCGCGTGTATTCGAGAGCGAAAACGGATCACCCGAATACATGCCCCAATCATTGAATAATCATAACCGAATCGCTTAGATGGAACCTCGCAGGATCATCCAATGGGGATAACACTCCTCCAGGCAACGGTAGCATCGCAGAGTTCAGCTTTGGATGGGACCGCAGAGAAGGCCTCAACCACCGTCGAGTCGACCAAGCGTATGTATTGCGATGACCCAAAAAGTTCTAACTTGTTAGGTGTACAAAACAACCGTGAAGACCAGTGTTGTCAGGTAGGCTGTGGTAGCAAGAGGGGAAAAATAATTGAGATAGCGGAGCCCAGTACCAGCGGGTGCTCGGAAATCGAGTCTGGCACGGAACAAAACGACATTAGCGGTTATGAAACGGCGGCGGTTCAAGATGATAACGAAATTGGTCCACCGGGCAAACGGTTTATCGTAGAATCTCAACATGATCGCTTTTATGAACGCTTCCGTACTAGTTGTAGACAGACACGTGTAAGACTGCGACCCCCACCGTAAAACGTGAACCCCGTAGTTTGGTGCAATGACGCGTTACGTGATATGCATGCATGTTTCGTTGCCAACCGCGATCCAGCGGACCTGATTGGCGTTTCGTTCACATCTCAAACAATGGAGATGGGTGCTGCGGGGCTATCTGTACGGCCTGTAGCACGGTTCATCTTCACCGATCTCTGGGGTCTAATAGAGAGCGTAAATCAGAGTAAGCGTATATTAGGCACTGCTGAGTCGCTATACTTTAACAATGCGTATATAAAAGTTCCTCTGGGTCGTGGCGACGATCGAGGTCTTAGTGCTCTGGTGCTGCGGCAGAGGTCGATGATCGAAATTTCAAACGTCGATTCTCTATGTCTCCCTAGAAGTTTAGTTGTCGCAGAAGCCCATAACGCTTACGAACGGTGTAAAAATAGGGAGTCTAAAAGAATATGGGATAATATACGGCATACAAAATCTAGGCTGCAACGTGTGAGGGCTCACGAGTCGATTGTAACCGCCGGGGTTACCGTACCCGATACAGGGTGCAGTATACCCGAGCTCCAGTTATTTCAGGAGTACTACAAAGCGAGAGGTATAGCAACTGTTGTTTTCGATTATGCCGAATACGGAAGTGGCGCACCGCCGATTTGCGATGGACGCAGTTGTCTTGACATCGACCCTACTGCAGTTTTACATATTGCCTATATCGAGACACGAAATCATTACACCGTAATTGTGAACCTCTTAGGGGCTTCGTCTTCTCGTTTTTATTGCGCAGCGTGTAACAAGGGTTAGAGAATGAATACGGGTCATAAATGTAAAAGCGTTTGTCCCGGTGCTTTTCTACACCTGCATGCCCTATTAATTATACCGAAGAAGGTACAGCGGTTGAAATAACTATGGGTTGTGACGAATGCGGGAGACAATTCCGAGGCCCTGTATGTTTTCAAAACCATATTGCAGTTAAATATCGTAGACGTGGCAACACAATTCAAAAGACGACCTGTGAAGCGGTACGTATCCGTGCAATCTGCTCGCAAGTTACAGATTCAACTAGTGGGACACATCGATGCGAAAAGACCTATTGCCGAACGTGTAAAGCTCTGCATGGTTTCAACGAGCAATGTTTTATGCAACCGTTACCACCTCGTGAACCCATAGAAGTTGGTGGACGTCCTGGTGTGCTTTTTATATTTTACGATTTTGAAACCCGCCAGGATGCTGACTTTCGAAGTGGTGGATCCGACGGTCAAGAGCATATCGTTACCCTTTGTGTGGCACAACAGGTATGCGAGTTCTGTTTGAAGGAACACGACACCGACGATGGGCAGACACCACACTGTCGATGGTGCGGGGTACACACGTATGTTTTCCGCAAAGACCCCGTGGCCTCTTTTGTTGATTTAGCAGTCCGTGATAAAACAGAATTCAAACAAATTATCTGTATAGCCCACAATGCAAAGGAGTTCGATGCGCAGTTTATTTTACGCTATCTTATAGAACTCGGTGTTGGAACGGTAAAGAAGCCCAACGTTTTGCACACAGGAACCTCGATTATGTGTATGCGCGTGGGGAAGACCGCGTTTATCGATAGTTTAAATTATTTTCAAATGCGTCTAAGTGCGTTACCGAAAACATTCGGGTTCGAAGACAAAGTAACCAAAGGGCATTTTCCACACATGTTCAACCGTATAGATACGCAGGAATATATAGGCCCTTTACCTTCCATCGAGGATTACGCACCGGATTCAATGTCAACCAAAGAGCGTGAAGACTTCCTCGAATGGTACGATGAGGAGATCAAGAGCGGAAGAGAGTTCGATTTTAAAAAAAGAAATCGTTTCATATTGTCTCAAAGATGTAGATATTCTCAGACGTGCATGTCGACGGTATCGGGGGATTTTTCTCGAAGCCGGCGGTGTATGCCCCTTCACCGAAGCGATAACAATAGCCTCGGCCTGCTCTAAAGTTTTCCGGCGTAATTTCTTAAAACCCAACATGGTGGGCCTTATACCGTCACAGGGGTACATACTCGGCGGTCAGTATTCACGGGTGGCTCTCGAATGGCTTTTCTGGCTTGAACACTCCGAGTTCCACCAGGTAATAGGCCACGCTGAAAGCGGGCGTGAGTACCGGTTACCTGAGGGGAACACAGTCGATGGTTATTTAGAGAACGAGGACGGCAAATACGTATTCCAATTTCATGGTTGTTACTGGCACGGGTGTCCGAAATGCTTTAAAACCAATCGCACGAGAGAGGCTAGTTACGGTATGTGCAGTCTGGAGGCCCGATACGAGAGGACGCTAGCTGTGTCCAAAAAAATTTGCTCGTACGGTGTCTATATCATTCGCGAAATCTGGGAATGCGATTCCACGATTATGAAAAAGAATATCCCCGCTTTGCGTGAATTTGTAAAGACGCATCCGCGACTCTTGCTCCAGGTTTTAAACCCCCGCGACGGATTTTACGGTGGACGTACGGGAAACACAGTCACTGCGTATGACGCTGCCCCGAACGAGAAGATCTCATACATAGACATCTGCTCGTTGTACCCGTATATATGTAAAACAGGATGCTTTCCCGTAGGACACCCCAAAATATATACAGGCAGCGAGTGTGACAAGTTGTTCGAAAATTCGCCACCCGGTGATCTACTCTGAGCAGGTATCCATGGCATGATAAAATGCACCATCCTGCCCCCGCAAAATCTTTTCCACCCCGTTTTGCCGGTGCGATTGCGTGGAAAACTTCTTTTCGCACTTTGTCGAAGGTGCGCAGAAGAAATGGCCCAACAACGATGTAACCACGAAGAGGTCGAGGACCGAGCGTTCACGGGTACCTGGGTGATTGAGGAGGTTAGAAAGGTCCTGGATATGGGTTATATTATGATGAAAATCCATGTAGTTTGGTCGTATAAAATAACCAAATACGACGAGACCATTAGGGAGGGGGGTCTCTTTGCAGGTTACGTGAACAAATTTTTGAAAATTAAGCAGGAGGCAAGCGTTTGGCCGGTGTATTGTGTAGATGAAGCCGCGTGCAATAAATATATAACAGAGTACGAGCGAGTCGAGGGGATAAAACTAGAACCCTCGAAGATAGTAAAGAACCCTGGTCTTCGCGGTACAGCAAAACTAGCGCTAAACACGCTTTGGGGAAAAATGGGGCAGCGCGATAATTTACCGCAACGGAAATAATCAAAACGCGGGAAGCATTACTCAAACTTGTAACAGACGCCGAAAAGGAAGTTACCGCTGTATTACCCGTGAACGATTGTATGATGTATGTTACATGGTCATATGTGGACGACGCTGTCCCCCAGACCAAGCAATCTAATGTTGTTATAGCAGCGTACACAACGGCTCAAGCGCGTTCAGAATTGTATAAATACCTGGAAAAACTTGACCGTCGTGTTCCCTATTACGACACAAATTCAGTCATTTTTACAACGCGTACAGGCGAGTGGCTACCGCCCCTCGGAGATTTTCTCGGTAACATGACAAATGAGCTCGAATGTTATGGGGAAACAGCATACATTAAATCGTTTGTATCAGGCGGACCAAAATTTTATGGGTATTCCGTTGTCACCGAAGAAAAGCCTGACGAAATCGTGACCCAGTGTGGTAAGGTAAAGGGCTTAACGCTAAATTACGAAAACGCTCAGTATGTAAATTTTGATTCTATCAAGCGGCTGATAGGGACCTCGCTACCATATTTGAACGACGGAGCGATAAATTGAAATTTTAAAGCGATTCGACGCACTGTGTTACACGATGTGGTCACGATTACAGAGCGTAAAACATGCAGCGTTGTGTGCCACAAGCGTCGATATGTGAGCTGCAGGTTATCGTACCCCTTCGGGTTTAAGGAGTGAATGAAAATCATCGTATATAATATAGTTTTTAAGAAATGTAACAGCATTGTGTACTTAATAAAAAACCAGTCTTATGAAAAGAAAAAGCCTATACAACGCATTTTTCATCCAGCCAATAAGCTTCTGGTTCGTACTGCTAACGACGATGGTGTGGTAGCGGCTACACACAGTCTGTAATCACGGTATGCTCACGCCGGAGGAGTATAAAAGCTGATAGTCCACTGTTTCCCCCATCATCCTTACCCCGTAACCAGAGGGGAAAAGTACTTTTTACACGCGGGTATATTTTCTGTTTCGCGCGAATGGATGTCCGGTGGAAGCACCCGTGGACGTCGTTAATAGGCGGTCCAACGGGATGTGGCAAAACTGTGTTTATCAGACGTTTTCTACGGTATCTTGGGGTAATGAGTAACGTAACGTTCGATCGGATCCTCTTCTATTACGGCGATACTCTCGATGCAGATACGCGTGCCGCCTATGATGGCTGTCGAGAGGGCACAGCGCTAGCGAAAATCGAATTTCACGAGGGTCTACCGGATCCGGACGCTTACTCGCACGATAATGAGCGTAAAATATTAATAATAATCGACGACCTCATGCGTGAATCATCCAACGGCATAATAGTTGACCTCTTCACGAAAGGTAGCCATCATAAAAACATCAGCGTGATGTTTTTGACGCAGAACATCTTCCATCAGGGTTCGGGTCAGCGTGACATTTCTTTAAACGCCCATTATATCGTCATTTTTAAAAACCCTCGCGATCGCGCACAAATCCAGCATCTCGCTAGACAGGTTTTTCCCGAAAATCCAAAATTTCTTGTTGAATCTTATCACGATGCGTCAGCACGACCCCACGGATATTTACTTTTAGATCTAAAGCAATCAACGCCGGATGATTACCGGTTCCGCACAGGAATATCCCCCGATGATGAGCGCTCTGAAGTGTATACCCCCAAAAAATAACCGTCGAAAATAGGGTATTGCGTCACTGTATCTTATACGCTATTCAAAACAAATGCACGACACAATATGCTCATAGGTATGCACCCATGCTACTTGTGCGATCGTGTCAGTGGATCTTGTACCACACTGTGGGTAATATCGAGCATGGCTGATACGGTAAAGCATTCTGTGAAACAGGGTAAAACGAAAAGACACACACCCCGTTTACAAAACGACATCTTGCGCTTTTGCACGCGTTATACCACGGTAGCCCCATCGAACGCAAGGCGCTGCTTAAAAAAGCCCATAAAGGAGTCATCAAGTGTATCTGCGAATGCGCATTGAATATCTTACGCGGTGTCGTAAATATAAAAGCAAGTGCAAAGAAACATCTTTAAAAATACAAAAATACTCTATGCGCCCTAGCGTCATCGACGAAGTGTGTGCAACGGGGTCGAGGGTGTGAGTGGAAAGCAAAGAAGCGTATCATTCTGCAAAAAGGCTGCGGTGGTTTTCTCGGGCTCTTGCTGGCTCCGATCATCGATACGTTACTCGGGAAATTATTCTCTGGCCGTCCAAATACTCAATAGCCATGCAGCATGCAAAAAAAATGATTTTGGTTGACGAGGCGGAGTATCAACAACGTGGTGGAGGGTGTACACTAACATCAACACCGCACACATCCTTTACGAGTGATAGAGCATCCGAGAACATGCCTGAAACCCAACCAGAGAGCATAAAAACCGCTGGTGATGCGATATCGCGCCTCGATCTGGAACTTTCGAATATACTCCGTTCGGATAAATTTAAAGATGATCAAGAAAAGTGGAAGCAATTTTTACCGTTGTTTCAGAGGTATCTCTTTCAGTCGTTATCACAAACAAAAACAAGCGCTAAACTCAGCTCCACGGGCGTTGATGATGAAACAACAGGCATAATGTCGGTCGACGATATCGTTAACAGTATACCGGGGAAGTATAAGCGAAGAGCACAATCTTTACTCGAATATATACAAAAACCCACAGGAGAACCATCGAATATAACTTGGGACGACCGCGGACGAGTGAATATATACGGTGCACTCATAAACGGTGGTAACATTATCGATCTTGTTAACGACGCTGTACGTTTGAGAAAAAACTTCCGAGCGAAAGGACGTAGCGAATTTATTAGCGCTTTTCGGGCAGCAGGGATACCTCGTGAGTTTATCGGGAATGACGAACTGTGGAAATCCTACGATAGAGACAGCAATAATACCACTTCGGACAGACGTATAACCCAAGCGAGTGCGGGCCAGGGTATAATAAATCACACCGATGATCCTGTTAAAAGGAGTAGAGGTGTGAAACGCAAAGCAGTAAATAGTGGAGATACATTCGAGAGCACACACATACACTCGAAGCGACAAAAGATGCGGCCGGTGTGCTGGTTAAAGCTTTGACCGTTTTGAGTCGGGCTGAGACAGAGCGAGAGAGATAAAGAGAGAGAGAGAGAGAGAGAGAGAGAGAGAGAGAGAGAGAGAGAGAGAGAGAGAGAATTGCCTCGGAAGCTCACAGTCGAAGACATTTACTACGATCTAGGTAACCCTGCGGGTTATTCAGGTGCATATCGCCTTATAAACGGTAAAAATAAACATGTGCACGACTGCCTGACGCAACAGGATGCATACACCATTCATAGACCCGTTCAACGACGTTTTCATAGGCTTCATTATAATGTCGACAATATAGACGACGTGTGGGAACCAGACCTCGTTGATTTACGCTCAATTCAGACATCTAATGATGGTGTAGCATATTTACTCGTTGTTATAGATGTCTTGAGCAAATATGTATGGGTTGAACCACTTAACGACAAGACCATGCACCGGGTCACGATGGGTTTCAAACGAATCCTTAACCGTGCCGATGGTCGATCCCCCATATATCTACAAACAGACCGGGGGAAAGAACTCCTCGGAAACGTTTTCCAGAATTTTCCTGCTGAAAAAGACATCCGCTTTAGAGTTGCGAGAAATCCGGACATCAATGCATCGATAGTTGAACGATTCAACCGCACCTTAAAACAGCGGATGTGGCGTTTCTTTACTCACCGCAACACACACCGTTACATCGATGTACTCCAGCAATTCGTCTACGCGTATAACCAGCAAGACACTCATCGATAAAGATGCAACCCGCTGCTGTAACACTGTACAATGCGCAGATAGCCTACGAAAACACAGAGAAAAACAACACGGTCCGCGATGGTAAGAAGCGTCGCAACCGCCATAAATACAAATGCGGTGATTATGTACGCATCAGTAGAACTAAGGGCACATTCGAAAAGGGTTACGAGAAAAATTGGAGCACCGAAATATTTAAAGTCTCGCGGGTTCTCAAGCGTCAGGCTATCACGATCTCCACGGGGAAGCGATAGATGGATTTTTCTACCCCCAAGAGTTGACAGAAGTCAACGCTGAACGTCTAGAGGAAGACAAGGAGTTCAAAATCGAGCGTGTTATAAAAACCCGAGGTCACGGTGCACGGAAAGAAGTCTACGTTAGCTAGTTAGGCTACCCAGCGAAATTTAACTCCTGGATACCCGCATCTAGCATACGAAACATCGGTCTATAAAACCCCGTTTCAAACACGCGCCCGCGGTATGGAGGCTGACAACTTTTTATCGTACTACCGAGTAACAGTAGTATGAAGTATTTCCCCGATAACACGACGACGAATTTTACAACACAACTGCCTCATGAAATTTCTTTACATGGCACATTGGTTGTGGGTCTTACCGAAATTCACATTCCTTACACCATCACACATTTACAACGGGGAGATTGTAATATACTCTGGAAGCCATGCGGGGATAAAATCGATGATGTGAAGCGCGAAAGGACACTGTTAACATACCGCACGGTGTATACCAAACACACGGTGAACTCATGTGGGAGCTGAATAACATACCCCGATTCAAAAAATGAGGTGTAATATTCGTCGAATCTCGCTCAGCGATTGGACACGTTTCCGTTGAGATGCCGACAATTGAAGAGTGTAAAGGAAAAACACAAGCCGGAACCGTTATTTTACTGGTTAAGATTGCCCGTGTATTAGGCCTCGACGCACAAGCAGGAGTTGATGAGCCTCTGACGTTTTCCATGGCGCATCATATACCAGCAGGCCAGACGACCAGCGGGGCGAGACCAGCCTGCCTCAGCAGAGCCCTGCCGGATCAACTCTTCGTATACACGGATATCTGCGTACCATACACCGTGGGAGATGTGCAGGCATCACTATTGCGAATCGTTAATTTAGATACAGCCTGTTATATATACGGCTCAACCTGTGTGAAATACTTTTCGCCCGCGAACTATTTACCGTTTATGAATAATCATTTTCGAATGGTCACCATCGATATACGAGACCATCTCGGTAAACCTGTAGCATTCGAGTACGGAACCCTGACCGTCACGTTACATTTTAAGCGCATTGGGTAACTTTTAAGACAACAATGTCCCATTATTATGCATATTGCGAGTGTCAGGCTGGGGGCGGTGGAGCCCGCGGTCTGCACGGCGTCTATGTAGGAGCACCGTATCAACGGGGACACGGAATCGGAAGTTTTCTGGGGGGACTCTTTCGGAGAACTCTACCACTTCTAAAAATGGGAGCACGCGCCATAGGACAAGAACCACTACGTGCAGGGATAAACGTTATCGAAGATGTAAGCAGATACAAAAGACCGTTCGGGGCATCTGTACGCGAGCGATTCGCCGAGTCGGGTGGAAACTTGAAACGCAAAGCTGGTGAGAAGATCGATCTACTCATGAGTGGTTCGGGATATAAAACCGTGTGCGGAAAAAGGAGTATACATTCGCTAATGAGCCCTGCAAGTGGACGTGTCGCGGTACGAAAAAGAAGCACTGCTAAGGGTCGCGTAACGAAGAAGAGCCGCGGTGGTAAACCGTGCAAAAGACAACGGTCGAGAAAGAAATCCTGTAAACTTACGAAGTGTAAAAAAACGGGGAGAAAAACAGCTACGACGAGAAGTAAAAAGCGCATCAGCCTACCAGATATTTTCGACAGAATTTGAAAATGTCGTTTCTACACTCCCATTCTCACGAGTGCATGAAGAGCGAGCTTGATCTGTTCAGTATACCACCGACACAGACGTCTATAGAAGCCTCGCAATGGGTGCATTATAAACCCGTGTCCTCGCTCTCAGACGATGGACCGCTCGAGTTTGTTGTACCAGGTCACGTGTCCTCGCCCTCAACGTTAAAATGTTGGCTTCCGATGGTGGGCTAGGGGGGCGAGCTGTACCTGATGATAATTTCCCCCATGCCATATTCAATCAAGTGGATGTGTACTTTAACCAAAAACTCGTTGCACCGCCGAATAACGCGTATCCTTACAGAGCTTACATAGAAACTCTGTTAAATTACGGTCCTGCAGCGAAAGATTCGCACCTCACATCAGGATTGTGGTACGCCGACACACCTGGTGCTTTGGACGCACTCCCCGGAGTGAAAACCCCGATAGAGAACCAGGGTTCGGACCTACGTCGAAAACTGACATTCGATGGAAAGAACGTGGATCTACTGGGTCACCTTCATTGCGACGTATTCAATCAGGATAAGTTTCTACTCAATGGAGTCGAGATGCGTCTACGCCTGGTCCGATCAAAGGACGCTTTTTGCATCATGGGGCCCATCTTGCAACCACTCGTTACAGATCGCGTGTACATCGCCGAAGCAACTCTTCTTGTGCGACGCGCTAAAATAGCGCCAGGTGTTCTTATAGCGCACGCAAAAACACTCGCTAAAACAACAGCGAAATACCCTATAACGCGTGTCGAAGTAAAGGCTTTTACGATGCATAGCGGTATACTCGGTGATACCCTGGACAGTGTCATACTAGGACAACTACCGAAACGAATTATACTTGGTTTTGTCTCAAATAAAGCGTTCAACGGTGACCTAGCATCCAATCCGTATAATTTTCACCACCAGACCATAAATTTTCTTTCATTATATGTTGATGATCAACAAGTCTCAAGTCGCCCTTTACAACCACATTTTACGCAACACGGCGAGCTCTCGGTAGAAAGCTATCATACGCTTTTCTCGGGCACGGGTCTGCATTTTCGAAACGAGGGGTTGGGTATATCGCGTAGGAACTACGGTAAGGGTTACTGCCTTTTCGCATTCGACCTAACGCCAGATCTCGATGCTAATTGTTTTACACATTGGAACCTTGTGCGACATGGAAGCGTACGCGTAGAAGTGCGTTTTGACGAGCCGCTCCCCGCCACAATAAATTGTATTGTCTACGCGAAATATGCAATATAATTGAAATAGATTCCTCACGACAAGTTATAACAGACTTCAGCGCCTAAGCTTATGTACAGGTGAACGACTGCTCATAGTTCACCAATAAAAGCGTGGACACCGAGCAAACAAATTTGGAAGGGGCGTGCCTGTGCACGATATAAAAAACGCTTCACATCCACGGCCGATACACCAGTATCGCGTGTCCATCGTCATGGACTTTGTCATAGACATTCAAGCGCTCTACGATAAAAACGGCGGCTTTCAGCCGAAAGAGCTGGCAATTGTTTGCATCCAAGACCCCGGATCATCGCATTGGATCATCACCCCTCCGCACGATTTTTCGGACCTGCCTCCAAAGTTCGCCGCTAGTAATAACCGCATCACATGCTTTTGCCATGGTCTTGAATGGTTCGACGGTGAAGCAGAATTGGAACGTGTGTGGACGACGCTACGTGCCTTTGTACGCCACGCAGTGCGGATATATGTACGGGGTCTGCAGAAAACAGAATTGTTACGGAGAGTCCTCGCTCGAGATATCGTTAACCTGGAGGATTACGCTGGGCCTACTCTGAAGAATATGCCTACTAGCGATTTCTTTTGCATGCATCATTCCCTTGCACGTCACAACGAACCGAAATGTGCCTTGAACAACGCGATGAAGATAAGGACTTGGCTACGTGGACGGAAAGACGGCTCAGATAGTCCAATTTATATGGAACCAATCACTGTATCCCCGCAGTCAGAGAAAAGTAGTTGGGGTGGAGTGTTAAGCAGCGCTATTCACCACATTACTATACCCCGACCATCGAACCTCAATTTCACGAGCGGCAATTTACGTGTAAAACTCCACGTGTTTGTTCACCGCTGCACGAGACACCGGAGACTTTGGAGACGAACACAAACGGGTCATTGACATCGCTTAGCAGAGAGAGTAACACATCTGCGTCTTACGTCACAGGAGAGGTGGTTCACCTAAAATATAAAGATTCGTCGCAGCTTATCCCCCGTCTACCAACACCCCCACCAGCACCGCTACATCCCCCACCAAATCGCTACTCGTTGAGCAAGAATTACAACAATGAACAGTCTAGAGGTGCTCGGTGGTCTACGGATGATAAAAACACCCACGAAAGGGGTCTATCCTGCAGACCGCATTCCGAAAGTCTGGTGTAGACCTGCTGCAATAGTCGCCAATACCGATATTCATACACGGCCTGGTCCTCATTGGGTTGCGCTTTACGTCAACGAGGATGGCCACGCTATCTTTTTCGACAGCTACGGGCTCCCACCAATTATCCCACAACATTACAATTGTTTGCGAAGAAACGCCAGAACCCTCCGATGGAGCGGAAAACCTCTACAATCGCAGACCTCGAAAGTTTGTGGGGAATATTGCATTATGTTTGTGTATTACATGGGTCGTGGCTGTCCTCTTGATCGTTTCCCTAGACTTTTTTCATCGGATAAAATTAAAAACGATCGAACAGTGAGTCTGTTCTTTCGAGAAAAGATAGCACGAGCGAGGCGTGGAAAACACCCTCTCTCTGCTGCCGATGGCCTCTTGGGTGAAGGAAACCCAACCTGTATCCAGTCGTGCATACCTGTCGAGTGCTGCTATTTGTGAAAATTTTAATTACCGTGGGGATCTACTCTCAACCAACAACCCAGGGTGTTTGGATAGCGATGGCCGCTTTCTACAACTACCACCACCACCACCACCACCACCACCACCACCAGTGCGATACTCTTTCCACCACCATCCGAAAGACCCCCGAAACCACCTTTAAATACGAGGGTAACACTGTTTGTGAACACCAAACGTCGTGTTCTTTCTCGCTAGCTTGAGATTACTTCACCGTCAGAGTCAAATGTCGATCTGCAGATCCGAGGCCGGTCAGCAGCATCGGTTGATCCAGGTCGAAACCTATCAACACATTACGGATCACCGAGATTATCGTCCATTTCCAGCCGTAGACGGGGTCTATCGCGTCATCTGCATAGCTAATCAAGGAATCAACCACGACCACTATTCCCGATATTGAGCGGTTCAACTACAAGTGTTCCACTCTTTGGAAAGCTCCTTTGTCGAGCACAATGATAAATTATCAACTCGAGTATAACCTACGCATACTGGGAGGCGCATGATGACATCTGGGTACCACCGGAGTGGATCAACCTCCCCAACAGGATGCGGAAAGCATGGCTACAGATTGTGAAGACTGTACCCAGTGAGGTACTCTACCTAGGTGGGGTCAACTACCATCGACGGGATGGGGTGGTCTACCCCGTGGATCAACCCTTCGACGCGATCCTCTTCGAGGATAGCGAGGAGGTCTTGGGGGACAAATCCGGTTTACGCAGTTACTACGAGCTCCATGTTCGCCCATACAATCGTGTCGCCGATCACCTCAGCCCTGGTCAAGAAGTCGCCTACACGTACTGGGAGGCGCACGATGATATTTGGGTGCCACCGGAATGGATCAACCTCCCCAACATGATTAGGAAGTCATGGCTGTCCGTCGTGAAAAACGCACGCACACATGGACGTTATATCCATAGGAGGCGTGGAATATTATTTCCACAACGGTGTGCTGTACCCTGTGGACCAACCCTACAACGCAATCCTCTTTGTTGAGTCAGTTTTCGCGCGCTTGGTATGTGTGCGCAATGGCGCAGACGACAAGGCGCATGCGCCATTATTATAGCAAGACGAAGGCGTCTCATGCGACGCCATGTTAGTTCTATGCGAGCGACCATTGCAAACAGTCAGAAAGAGAGGAGAGAGATCAACGGTGCCAAAGTGTTTGTTCACCAAGAAATAAAGATTAATTAACATTCGTTTCATATCAGAGTGTGTATTGCGTATTCTTTCACCCATATCCTTAACACTCTTCGAGCATACCCTTATTGCCACAGGGTACGAAGGGTCGGTTAATAACACATACACACACACACACACGCACGCACGCACGCACGCACACACACACACACACACAATATGTAGGAACGGAAAAAATGTTGAATAAAAACTTCGATACATGTATTCACGTAAATCATCGCGTTTTTTCTTTACCCGAAGCTCCCTATCCCCACGGTGTAAGACCTTCCTCCCCCGTACGATCCACGCGGCGTAGCCCCCACGCGCTTGCTCTAGCGGTAAACAGGTCCTCGATATATGCACAAGACACTACCAGTCCGTCTATTCGGAAAAGCAGCTCGAAACCACTCCCACTTAACCACGAGCTCCCGAAAAAGGGCCCAATCCCCCCACCCCTCCGATAGCGCTGACGCCCCCACCACTAATTCCCCATACGTGCCACAGCGACGCAACCGCGACCTCCAGCCGCCACCACCACGCGCCGCCGCACGATACCCACTACACCACACCTGTGACGTCACCGTCGTCGTCTCTCGAAACATGTATGTATCTACTGTGGCAACTATTCCAGACCGAAGTGGAATCCAGACCGAAACACTTGCAGGATGTATTTCTTGAAAATGAAACAAATACTTAAGAAACAGTGCTTCTTGTGCAATTCTTTATTTCCTCTTCACAAAATTTTAATGCATGTCCCAAGGACCATTTCCAATAATCTCTACTTTGCAGTTTCCGAAACGGTTTGCGTTGGTAAATTAAAAAAAAACACCTCTTTTCCGACCTTTAAGCGAAGGACTCTCGAGTAGGATAAATGAAAATAATTCACTAATTTTATTTTATGTTTGCAGCCTGGAAAGTATTTGTTGGAATGATCCCAATAATTTTTCATTTTTTTTTCAGGTTCCCGGCTCCAACGCCTGTTTCGCCCATTCTCGATGAATATATTTCGGTTCGAAATGATTTTCGCACACAATGAAATTTTAAGCGAGTTTCAAGACCTGCATATGAGACCAGGGTCTTACATACAGGCCTTGAAACTCGCTCAAAATTTCTGTGGTGGGGATGGCCTCTTATTGAAGCACCGACTGTTTCAACTTGTGACCACGGGGATCGCTGCTATAGAGTGATGCAGGCTGTGAGAGACGGAAATAAATGTCAAAAGTAAAAAAACCCAAACATAACCGCTAATTCACGCGACCACACTTGCTCTACTTGTTAACTTGTAAAAACGGTGATATTGAAAAATGACTAAGTGGTTTATTGTGCCAACGTGTAAAACAGGCTCTCGGAGTGAAAAACCGAAACGCTCAGTGTTTCGGGTACCGAGAGACTTGGCGCAATTAAAAAATGGGAGGCCGCAATACCGGGAGTTGGGAAATTAGAGCCAAGACACGTTGTGGGCGAAAATCATTTCGAACCGCAACATATATTCGTCGAGAATGGGCGGAAAAGGCGTTGGAGCCGAGAACCTGAAAAAAAAATGAAAAATTATTGGGATCATTACAATAAATACTTTGCAGGCTGGAAAACATAAAACAAAGTTAGTGAATTATTTTCATTTATCCTACTCGAGAGTCCTTCGCTTAAAGGTCGGAAAAGAGGTGTTTTTTTTTAAATTTACCAACGCAAACCGTTTCGGAAACTGCAAAGTAGAGATTATTGAAAATGTTTCTTGGGAAATGCATTAAAATTTTTCGAAGAGGAAATAAAGAATCGCAAAAGAAGCACTGTTTCTTAAGTATTTGTTTCATTTGCAAGAAATACATCCTGCAAGTGTTTCGGTCTGGATTCCACTTCGGTCTGGAATAGTTGCCACTTATTTTCCGGCCAATTAAAACATCACGTACAGCCTATTTTTTTATAAAAGCTAAAACATGTTTTTGAAAACCGAGCGCACAGGGATCGAACCCCTGAAAGCAGCATTACGAAGCTTGCACCGAACCCCTCGACCAACACGAGCTCACATTGACACCTATATGAAAAACATTCATATTCATTGTACCCACTTGGATAACTATGGTCTTTTGGTTTTTTTCAGGTTTACGATAAAGTGACTTTCAATTGTATTTAGGTCCATCATGCATTTTTTAAAATTGAATATCATAATTTGCCTACACCAGCCAATTGTATAGCTAGGTTAGGTTTCTATGAGTCAACAATCAATTTCCATCTCTCTCGCACAGCCTGCTTCACTCTATCGCAGCGACACTCGTGGTCACTGGGCGAAACGGCCGGTGCTTCAATCCGAGGACATACTCCACCACCAGAGTTTCAAGACCTGTATGTAAGACCGTGTGTAAAACCGTGGTATAGGCCATGGAGACTAGAGTAAAGGAGTCCGAACGCATATGGCGGAATGGGTGAAAAAGTGACATGTAAAAGCGATGATATTTTCTAGTTTGAAATTCAGCCATGGTAGCACTCTTGTTCCAAAGATACCGCTGTGAAGTTTCGGGTTGGTCATACAACGAAGTGAGCTCTGAGTTTTATTTCCGTTTTATACGTCTTTATTCGCGGTGTATTTCTTTCGCGTGTGTATAAAGTGAAAAAAGTGCTCCTGCAAAATATTGTGACTCGTTACCTCGTAAAAGATAACGTACTGGTAAGGAGAAGGCATTTTTTTACATATTTAATGACATTTGGGGTAATATTTTGTTATTATAATTTGCCGGTTAAATAAATTGAGGTTATCGCGCCATATGTGACGTTTTTTTTCCACGCTCGAAGCCGGCGTAATTTATATTGCAGTGAGGGACTAATGTGCATATTTCGAGTTGAAATATGAACAAAATTAATAACCAATACATATTTTCAATTTCAACCATTATACTAGCTTGCAGCGTGGAAATTAGACGCCAGTTCAATTTATTCAACCTGCATATTACAATAACAAAATATTACCCCGCAAGACATTTAATATTTATAATAATGAATTTCTTTATTTTTGCAGATTGGTTCATCGAGGTCGAGATGTGTAAACCGTGCGCGTATCCTCGATGCCGAACTGGGCGACGTGCCGTCAGGGCGGAACGGACGCGTGCTGGATTACGGCAGCTATCGGTTTTTCAAGTACCCGGAGTAAGTCTTTTGCTCTACATTTTTTTCTTATTTTCCCCTGTCGAGCTGAAAATCGCATAGCAGTGCCGCCAAGTGCTATGTTATCGATTATGCGATCAATACAGCAAACTCCCGCCAACTGTTTAATGAATAACTGTCGCTGACCCTCCCGCTTGAGGGGAAAGTCTCGCTCATGCTTCTGCTCTTTAGTGGCGGAGAAGGGTCCTCGGTTACTGTCGCACCGCGCAGATCAGGATCCTGACAGTGCGAGAGTTAGCGGAAGTTCACTGTACTTATAATATCAGTGCATGGGACTGACCATTTTTTGTGGTTTGAAATTAAATATTATATTAAATTACAGAATATGCTGCAGCGATGGAGCGAGGCCATCCAACACCAGCTTGCTCCGAGTCATTTAGTGTGCGAGCTTCACTTCTCTGACGCCGATGTGGTCAAAGAAGATCGTACACAAATGCCTGATGGAGAAATCGTTATCATTCCCCGCGGGAACTATTCGTTGGTTGCAGATGCATTGCCCATCGCAGTAAATAACGGGGTACGAATAGTAATATTTTATGTAATACGGGTGTCCCACGATAGAATGTAATCCGTGAAATGCGGGGTTGGGGGTGAATTTCCGAGACGATTGATATAAGTATGTATGGGTCCCAGATCAACCCCTGAATTGTTATTAATTTTCCAAGGCAGTCAATCAGGCGCGAAAGGGAAAAAGTGCGTGTACACTGCTACACAGCCGAGATATTGAATGTTTGATTAATTAATGTTGAGTGGGTAGCTTGTGCGTAGTTCGGAGGGGCTGACCATCCCCGATACGTCTCGTGTGTACACGAGGGACAGATGTACAAATTATGAACTCGAGTTCCATTCAGCCGCAGTTTAAACTAATCAATTTTCAAGATAAGCATTGTGGCACTTTCGAAAATATTTATTTCAGAGAAAAAAATGTATCCTTGGAGTAAATGATAATTATACAATTTTTTTTAATCGTCCAGTAAATATTGCGAAGATATTTATTGTTAGTCTGGTTTTTAAATTAATTTTTATCAGCAAGCAAATATTGTTCGATCTTCCTTGTATTCCTCTTCACTCGAGAGACACATCGAGGATTTTTCGTAACTCGCCACATTTGTTTTTTTTTATCAATTGAAGATGAAGAAACGATCAACACCGAATGTTCGTTACTGGCTTTATCGCAATTAAGCCAAACACATTTATTCGAAGACTCCAACTCACCTTGACGATCCTTGCGATATATTTTTTTTCTTCGATAACCAGCGTTCGCGATCTCACAGCGTGTAATTAATTTGATTCGTGCTGCTAGAATAAAAATATTAATGCATGAAAAAAACAGGCAACACGAACGAGCATAATGAGGGTCAGCGCAAGAAGTTCGAGCCTCGCTCGCGAAATCGGCGAAACACTTTTTGCAATGTTTAATTTCTGAATTTTGATACCCTTCGTGTACGCACGCAGATATTGTAGATTAATTCATTGGAAACAAAAAAGAATTCATTATCAAAATGCAGTTGATATACGCGGTTGAGAATTTCTTGTATCCAGCAAAAGTCAGATGGCTATAAAATGATCAACGAACCGCCAACGCACAGTAGGAGAAAAGCCCAAAAACCTGGCCAAAACCTCAAATGACCTTTGACGGGAATGAAAATTGGCTTACAGGGGTTTTCAAGGTCGCTGATTATGAATCTGAAAGCCAAATTATCGTAAACAAAATGGCCGATCCAATATGGCTGACATGAATGTTAAAAAGTTGCCAGATGTCGACAAAAATTGGTATTTACGGGTTTTCAAGGTCGCTGATTACCAATCCGATATCTATTGTTTATAACTTGCAACAAAGAGCTTACAGCAAATTGTTATAAACAAAATGGCCGAGTATCCTGCTAAATAGATAAATTAATATATTTAAAAAAATCATCATAATAAAATAAACGTGAACAGTGTATTCTACGCAATTATTATTTTTATTTCCAAAATACATACGGAACGTTTCAAAAATAGAAAATTTTATTCTTAATCAAAATCGTAATCGGAGTCGGAGTCGGAGTCAGAATCATTATCCGAGTTTGTATCTATTACAACTCCCGGCACGGCTTCAATCTCGGCGCAAAATTCGTCTGCTGCAGCAGTCACTTTAGGAGCGATCAACATCGCTACAGCTTCCGGCGACAAACTCTTCAGCTTCTTCTGTGGTAGTCTTCTGACACTTGAAATGTACGGATCAGAAGTAACTAAGAGCCGATGAAAAACATCTTCCATAGTTTTAACCCTGGAACTTTTTCGGGCAAAATCTTCTCGATATCGTTTGATGTCTTTGTTTCGAGCTTCCTGAGCATCTTCGGATAATTGGCCGATTGGTAATAGAGCATGAGTTATTATCACTGGACCATGAATTAATAGTTTGTGCACCGAAGTAGGCATGGAGTACCAAGGGTATAATGCAACGGTCTTTCTTGCCGTTTCAATAGCATACTGTTCAAATCTTTCACAGTTTATCTCGTGGCCACACGATATTACGTACAAGCGTTTAATAACTTCTTCGTTGACCCCCGTTATCGCAGCGGAAACCGTCGAATTTTCAAAGAATCGCCGAGCTGTGTTGCCATCATTGCTGCTGCCGTATCCAGGCTTTGGGCGATCGATATTTAGACCCAATTGCTTCTTGAATCCTTCTTGAATGGCCCTCTTGCGTTCCTGGGTAATTTTTTTTTTCGGCACTTCGAGCTTGCCATTTTTTAATGCCGAGTTTGTAAGACACGTGTAAGCAATACTCGAAGCACCGTATCCACGCATGCAGCGTCGACAATCCGAACTTCAAATTTGTTTCATTGATTTCCCTTTGCAATACAGTGTCGATGGCATTAAAATCTTTGCTGGTTGCTCCACACAAATAGCACCGTTGAGCAGATTTCGTCAATGATACAGCGTTGCAAACTTTACCATCTATCATGGTGAACAACAACTTGTACATTACGGAGATTTCTTTTCCATCTATTACACTTTCGAATGGACGAAGTGACTTTATTTGTTCTTCAACAATTTGGACTTCATTAAGTGTTGACTCTGTGTCTTCGCGTAGAAACAGTAGTCTAAGCGGTCTACAAAATCGTGGAGACGAGGGTCTGGGGTTCTTCCAAACAACTATTTCTTCCTTCGATTGTTGATCATAACACACGAGTTGTAATGGCACGACTGAAGTAAAGAATACATGCGCATCAGATTTGCTGTCATCACTGAACGTCTGCTTATATTCACTTTGCCCAGAACTTCCATCGCAACCCCACTTGCAAATCAAGTCCATTTTACGAACATTATCTGGAGTCAATCTTTGAATGAGTACATTTTGGACGAGTAAAATACGTTCAACTGTATGATCTAATAGTGCCTGTAGTTGGACTTCTGCACTACTCTCTGTAATCCTGATTGCATCACGTGGTGGATAACAACGCTTTTTTGCTTTCATCACTTTTTCGTAAGACGGATATAGCTTACAGTTATTTTCCTTCCCTAATCTTCTCATTCCCTGGTAAGTACTCTTGGAGAATTTGTATTCAATCATAGCGGAAAGTGCAGCCTCTTCGGATAAAGTAATTTCATCCGTTGCTGAGTAAGCTTTACGATACTTGGAAGCTCTTAAAGGACTCGTCATTGTTACGTCCTTAATAACTTTTGCGGCGTCGGATTGTCCTGAAGAGCGAAGGCTCATCTGAGTAGAGTATGCTAACTCGACCGAGTTGAACGATGTACGAATATCTTGGGTCTTCCTTCGTTTAGATCTTTCACTGGACATTGTAAACTCAAGGGACGGGCGGCCGCCCGTATTACCCGGGCTTGTTACTACAGTGTCTGTAGGTGCGGCAAAACATACCTGCTTGCTAAGCCATGCACCGTTATTCTTGAAAAATACACAGGATTTTCTGTGAGCTTGTTGCCACCTCGTTCTCATTTGATTGAAGAGTATCGAAAAAGTCTGTTTCGAGTCCTCAGGCACTACAACTGTACGTCCGGTGTCCTTGGAAATTTTTTCTACCATAAATTCGATCAAGGAAGCGAATTTATCGGATAAATGCTCGCTGATTATCAGAAATACTTCTTTCCTTGTCAGCACCAATTCTTTGTAACCGGATCCTGTAATAAAGACATAAAATTGTAGAAAATTGGTGTTAAAGGAAAAGATAAAATTTTCAATTAATACAAAAACTTGAACAATGTACATTATTTTACCAAATAAATAACCGCAATAATTGAAATAATTTTAAGAAAATTAGACAGAAAATATTGACATGGATTTGGTTAAAAGAAAGCTTTGCTTACTATATAATATATATATATATTCAAATATTTTATTCGAATGTTATAACATTTCATTCATATTTAAGAAATTTTTATGTGGTTGATTTTAATATGTATATATATATATGCATACGTATATATCATAATTAAATCACAGAAAATTTATATATATATATATACACATACATATATATTAAAATAATTTATTTCAAGCGTATAACAGCCGTCTTGTCCGTTATGATGCTACTTCACCCATTCTCAGGTAGAGGCGCAGCGGCTGCTCAATAGTGCCGCGTGCACGCTCGGCTACCGCACGATGCGAAAAAAATCATAACGGACAAGACGCACGTTTTCCGCAGGTAACTCTTGTAAATTTCGAAAGCTTATACATTAAACTAAAGGCCGAGACTAGGAGCTTTGCAAAATGTGACAAAATATATAACTTTTCGGACTGTTGAAAATATAAGTTTTCAAAATTATTCAATTTTATTTATGCCGAAGGCTATACTACATTTCAATCATTTATACATAAACTTTCGATTCAACCGATGTAAAAACATGTTCTACATACCTCCAGAAGTCGTATCCATGTTGCAGAATTGAAATTAAGTCAGTTAAGTTTTTGAAGTCAGCGTTATTTTCGTCTGTTCAGCGCGTGACACGTACACTCTTCACGAACACTCACTGCCAACTGACGCTGCGGCGCAGGTATACACTTAAAGGGCTTTCCCTTCCACAATAGAATGCAGTTACTAGTCCTCTACCTGAATGACTACTCAACTGACCCTATTTCGAAAATTTATTTTTTGGGGTTTTGGCCAGGTTTTTGGGCTTTTCTCCTACTGTGCAACGAGCCTCCAGCCTGTCCTGCGCTACATCAATGTATGGGCGCAAGGTATGGTTCCACACCAACGCGAAATATTTTGAAAAATATATAATTTCATGAAATACAAGTCGTGTTCATTTTTGTGAAAAACAAATCAACGAACTACAAATGATTAATTATACAACCAACCATCGTAAATGTACAATCTAATCGGGAAGATGTACACATTTTTTAATCCCACAACATCTCTGCCACCTTTGTATCAGTTTTTTGAGCATTGTGAACATTTGATGGGCGTGTAAGAAACAAATAAATATCGGTGGTTCCAAAATTAACGTTTATTATTCATTCATCGTCAGTATTTTTGTTTTGCGAGAGTTTTCGTCTATAATTAGCAGTCCATAATTTCCGTTCAGTTTTTTTGAAAATTACCTACATTTAGGAGCAAAAGTAAAACTGATTTTTTCCTTTCGACACTTAGTTTATGAGCAATATTTATTGCGAAAAAAAACTTTCCCAACGAGGGTGCGATCCCGCGCTGTGGCGCACGTCCTCCAGCGTGCTAACCATTGAGCTATCACTTGCATCACTAGGATAAGTAGTTTTTTAAAATATTTAAGCAGTTCCCCCCGGATGGAGTTTAGATTCGATTTGGATTGTTGGTTGGTTTGAGGTTTAATGTAAATTGTATATTGTTATATTTTTGTTTGTCGTGACTTAAAAAAATATTTCTCTTTGAAATCGAATTAGCGATTAGGATTTGGTTGGGTTGCATTATGGTTATTTAATCGTTCATGTCACCTACACTAGACGAAGATCGGCACAAATCGGAGAGTGCGAATCGGAGAACGCGATCGGAGAGGCTATATCAGCTATATCAGATATAGCTGATATAGCCATAGCTATATCAGCTACGGCTATATAGGTATAGCCATGGCTGAGCCCACCAGCTATAGATATAGCAGGCGCACGATGAAAAAAATTACTTTCAAATATCGATATCTCGAAAACTATGGCGTATCGCCAAAAATCCTTTTAGGGGATATCTTATAACATTAAAAAATCAGGTCGAAATTCGGTTTCCGCTTTTCGGAAGGTTATCCTTATTTTTAGTTATTACATGGAAAACATTGTTAATAACCAAAAATAGATAATATTGGGGTATATTCAATATTCTGGACTATTAATAAGTCGATTTTTATAAAGAGTTAGATAAGATAGTATTATGACGGGTTTAAAGAGGACCGGGAATTAAATGTTAGCTGGTCAATAAAAAATAAAATCCAATTTAATTTTACTAAACAATACATTCATTGTTTGTAACGAATATTGTAAATCAATGCAACGGCAAGACATGTGAAATAAAGATATTTTATTCTATCCCATATTCATTGTCGTTAGGGGGGCAGCTTTTGTCAGCCACCAATTGCCTAGCTTTCAACCGGTCGCCCTCACGGCGAAGCCAGTCCACGATGCGATTTTCGATATCCTTTAGTCGTGTCACGGAATGTGCTTCGTACGACATATGAAAAAGAAAATGAACAAATATTATGGATATAATTTTATTAAACGTGCGATGACGTCTTTACAGCGAAGGATACAAAATATTAAAATGATAAGATATTTATTTATACGTCTAATATATACGTGCCGATAATGTACTTACTCAAATTTTGCCATCTCCTCGAAGAAAACTGCCTGCGCTGTAAATAATTATCTGTATAACCTAAAAAGCAAACGTACGCTTTTAGAATACAAGTAACGTATATTAAATATACATATACGTGGGTCATTTGATAAGTACCTAGCCTACAAATGAAAACACCAAAATTTTGCTAAAAATAAAATTTATTTTTCAATGTAGTCTCCTTTTAGTTGAATACATTTGGCCCAGCCGTGTTCCAATTTTTTTAACCCCGTTGAAAAAAATGTTATCTCTTGGTCTGCAAAATAGGCCTCCGTGGCGGCGATTATTTCATTATTGGAGTGGAATTTCTTCCCGGCGAGTGAATTTTTTAGATTCGTAAACAAAAAAAAAGTCGCACGGAGCCAAATCTGGAGAATACGGTGGATGGGGCAGCAGTTCATAGCGTAATTCGACCAATTTAGCCGTGGCGAGCGCGGAGGTGTGAGCCGGTGCATTATCATGGTGGAAAAGCACTTTCTTTCTCGACAATTGGGGCCGTTTTTCTTTTAACATGGCGTTAAATCGGCTCAATAGTTCGGCGTAGTACTGTCCCGTAACCGTCTTGCCCTTCTCCAGGTAGTCAATAAAAATCACACCTTGAGAATCCCAGAAAACAGTGGCCATCACCTTTCCAGCCAACGGGACCGTCTTCGCCTTCTTTGGAGCAGGTTCACCGGGTAAGGTCCACTGTTTTGACTGCTCCTTGGTCTCTGGAGTATACCAGTGAATCCTTGTTTCGTCGACGGTCACGTAACGACGCAAAAACTCTTTTGGATTGCAATTAAACAGCTCCAAACACTGCTCTGAAGTGGTCACACGAATGCGCTTGTTGTCTGCAGTCAGCAAACGCGGCACCCACCTTGCCGACAGCTTCCTCATGCCCAAAGTCTCATGTAGGATATGCCACACGCGTTCTTCTGAGATGCCTACTATCACAGCTATCTCGTGCACCTTTAATCGGCGGTCTGACAAAACGATAGCGTGTATTTTTGTCACGTTCTCCTCCGTAGTGCCTGTTTTTGGAGCACCTGGGTGTGGATCATCAAAAACCGACGTACGACCACGTTGAAACTCGTTATACCAAAATTTAACGGCCGCCATCGAAGGAGAAGCATCCCCATACACTGCATCCAAGCGTTCTTTAATTTCACTGCGCGATTTCCCTTCCAAAAACAAGAATCGAATCACCGACCGATATTGTTCTTTCTCCATTCTTTCAAAAATCAACGGACACACTTGCTTTCACACGCTCTCAAAAGAGAACTACAAGTCCGATCGGGCTGAAATTTTGTCAGTAGCCGTCTACAAGACGGTACTACACTATAGTGTATTTCTCTTGCAATAGTGGCACCATCTAGCGGTGAGGATAGGTAATTGTCAAATGACCCACGTACCTACTCACCGAGGTATATATACTCGCGTGCATTTGTTTAAACACTTTCTCGTTTTCATTAATTTTTTTTCTCACTTTGCACTATACCCCAGTACGCGAGCCGGTGAGAATATAATATCATCCGTTAAGGGGGGATTGTCTTTTTTTTCGCAAAATTTACCGCTTTTTGGGAATTTTTTTGTGAAGAAAGTATACAACGGAAAACTTGTGAAACTTGGCATATAGTTTTATTGATCTGTGTACTACATACAAAAAAATTTTTAAACAATTTCATCAAAAAATCCCCCCTTAAACGCGTTTTTCTCGAAACAGCTTTTTCACAACTGGTGTGCACGATTTCTCAAAAACTATTCAACCGATTGCCTTCAAATTTGGACAGAATGCTCAGCTGACATCCTTTTATCGTTTGATGAAGCAAAAAAGCAATACGTTTGATAGTTTTTTATTTATAACAAAAAATCGATCAATTTTTTTCGAAAAATCGATACTTCAAGTTCAGAACGTCACCAAATCGTCAATTTTTTTTTCCCCTTCATCGAACGATAGCTATATGTGTCTAAAGTAAAATGCTTTTTGGGTTTTTGTTGCAGGATGAACGTGAAGGCTGTAATCGTGCACACCATCAAAAAAGGACCATCGCGCGTCGAGGGGGGTGGGAGGCGGATTTATTGATGAAATTGTTTAAAAAATTTTTTGTATGTAGTAAACAGATCAATAAAACTATATGCCAAGTTTCACAAGTTTTCCGTTGTATACTTTCTTCACAAAAATGTTCCCAAAAAGCGGTAAATTTTGCGAAAAAAAAGACAATCCCCCCCTTAAGTGTCATCTTTCGAAGAACATTTGGATGCCCTTTCGCTATCTCCCGCCAATTCCAAATACGTCAAAAAGACAGCATATTACCGATGTCCGGAAGATATTATGAAAAAGACATCTTATGTGATTATTCTTTGGGATATCCTTCGGACAACGTTTAATTAGATACAATAGATAACAGCAGGCAGATAACTTTTTGATTCCTGAAAATAGTCATCAATTGGATAACAGCTTGTGATGCCTTTAAGACATCCGTTTTCACCGTCAAAAGATAACATGAAACGGGATGTTGTTTGAACGATGTCGAATAGTTAATGTCTTAAAGATAACCTGAAAATGGTAACTTATCGGGGTCAATTGGACATCTATGCTACCTTGGGTCTTTTAAGATGTGTGGTATTGGCGGGAAATAGGAAAAAGTCATCCACATGTTGTCCTAGAGATGACATTCCACGGATAACTTTTATCCTTGTGCGATTAAAGCCCGAGTAGCAATTTTCAAAAAGTTGTCCAAAAGTCGGCTAAATGGGTACCAAATGTCCGCCCGGAAGTTATCTTAAAGTTAACAATCATCGCAAAAGATAACTGTTGGGCACATGATAACTTATAGGTAATTTCCAAGCGGACATTTGGTACTCACTTTGACAACTTCTGGATAACTATTTGGAAATTACTACCTGGGAGTGTGTCATATTTCACTTCACCGGCAAAAAATTGTGTATAACGACAAGTAGTTGAAAAAATAAAGCTGAAATATATTTACGTGAGTGCCTTTTATCCTATTATTCTTTTTGCCTCTGTAAATCCATACATATATATTTAATGTACGGTATTTTTATTCTAGAAGCGTACGTCTGCTTTTTAGGTTATCCACGGTTATAGCATTGTAACCACTAAAAGGCGTGACCGTAACGGCGGTCCAATAACAACTGTACCCATTTATGATATTAAATTATATTTCATTTATAGTGAATTAATTGATGTTTTATTTATAATGACCTAGCCCACTTCGAAACCGACATAACAACCGTCTTATCGATTTCTTTATTATAAAAATTAACTTGTTAACCGTCTAGAATATTTAATATAGCTTAATATTACCCATTTTCAATTATTATATGGCAAGTATAGTTCATGAAAGTTTTTGTTGCAATACGAACGAGTATATAAATACACACGTTCGTATTGAAAGTAACGAAAATGTTATCATATAATAATTAAAAATGGGTAATATTGAGCTACGTTAAATGTTCTCGACTATGAATAAATTAATTTTTGTAATAAAATGGATAGCATATATATATATATATATATGTATATATATATATATATATATATATATATATATATATATATATATATATATATATATATATATATATATATATATATATATATATCGCCAATAAAGAGATATCCTTTCGATAGTACTCTTCGATACCGTTTAGATGTTGTTTTGTCAACCTTATTCGGATACCTATTGGACGACTTTTAGATGGCAGTGGTATCTTGGCATTTTGTGCTTTTAAGAAAATTTCTTTCAGATATATCAATTTGATGACTTTACGCTAACGTATCGACAACCGACAAGAGTTAACCTTTCGGTGACACTTTGTTAACCATAAAAAGTTGCCGTACGCTTAAACATCGAACACAAATAAGTTATCTGCCAAGCAGACATGAGTGATACGTTTTGTAATACAAAACGGTGTCTTTTTGGACAACCAAAAAGTTATCCGTATCCGTTTGGCGATATCCTTCGGATGCCATATAGACAACATTTTGCTACCTGGGAACGTTTGCAACAGTATTGGGCAGTGTCATGAATCATTTGCAATTCGAACATAGAGAAATGTTTTCCCAACTTCGCCCAACATTGGACGGAATGTCACCCTGTTTGTTGAGGCGCTATGAAAAGGCAAACATCGTTTTCTTGTCATGACGACAGATTCCTCGCGATGGTTGTTTTGTTTGGTCCCTCCGTTTATTCAGCTGTCGCGTGTTCGATGCAACGTTGTCATAATATTAGCCATCTTGGATTTATCTGATCGTGAAGTCGGAACAACGGTATCGCGTGGAATAACTGAAACTAACAATTAGCCGAAATCAGTAACGCGGTAGGTTCAATCCTTGCGGTGAAGCAATAAATCCTACAATTATATCTCGTGGAATCGCTGATATTTTCTATCATCGATATTGTCGCAGAATCGGCGAAAAATGGTAGAGACTTTCGGTGAAAGATACCAGAAAGAGGGCTCGACGTTTGGTTTGCAAACACCTTTAGCACGGCAGGGCACTACGAACCGCACGGGCCCAAAAAATATTCCAAATGTACAGCCAACGTCTAACGGACCAATGCGGCCGCGCTCATTGTACACGGCTCACACAGCCTATCGCGAAGAGACCGCCAACAACTTTATAGTAAGCTAAAGATAATATAAGCAAACTCCATTGCGCGATATTTCGTGTCGCGTAGAACTGCTATTGCGGTACAACGGGGATACAAAAAAATTTCTATTTTTGCTGGAATAGTTAGAGTTTATCTACTTTCGGATCGGTCGTTCGCGTTAGTGAAACAAACACTCGAGCAGGTGACACCGTGCACATGGAAAAACCCTTTCCAACTCTCACTTTTTCTTATAGATCAAGCAAAACATCGGAATATTTCGTCTTATCACGTATATACTCAATCTCGTAAATTTACGTCGCTTAGTCTCTTTGTCAACTTAAAATCGGTGGTTTACCGTGCGAAGGGCCACAGGGTCAAAGGTCATGCAATAGTCCCTGAGCGATCGCTCCCTTTGCAAATTCAACATGGTCGATAACCTTCCAAGTACAACATGGTTTAAGGCGGGAGCCTGAATTCAAAGGTCCAAAAAGCGTTTTTTTTCGGGAATTTTTATTAGAAGGAAAAAAAACAAGTGAGCCCAGTAAACATTGAGGTATCTTTTCATGTATATTTGAGATGTATGAAAAAAAATTTCAACATGAAACAATAAATGACTGCAAATTTATCTGCTTATCAATGTGCGTCTTGCCACTGCAGTCCCCAACCGGCGGGACAGATGTAGCTCGTAATTCTTGACTGAACCAAATAAACAGATAATTACAGAGGAAAAGAATATTAAAATTGCGTATTTTTGTAAAGAAATTCCGAGACGACATACAAAAACTCAATTTCCGGTCGCTACAAAAGTGTATATAATAGTGGGAATCAGTCAGATTCTTAAAAATAGTCAGATTTACATACTTAACACTATTAGTTATCCAATATGCTCAGAAACAATTACGCTTATTGACCTAATTTTTATGTAATATCAAGTTTAATTTGAACTTCCGGTATTGGATTTATTACCACTTCCCAGGTAGCAATTTCAAAATAGTGGTCTATTAGTTATCCAAATGGGTACCAAATGTCCGCTTGGAAGTTACCTATAAGTTATCATGTGTCCAACAGTTATCTTGTGGGATGGTTGTTGACTTTAAGATAACTTCCGGGCGGACATTTGGCACCGTTTTAGCCGACTTTTGGACAACTTTTGGAAAATTGCTACCTGGGTTGCTACGATAAAGACGTGACAGCAGGGCAACAGCTGACTGTAGTCCTAGCCTCATCTCACTCATTCGAAATTCCACACGTATTTAATTTTTAACGGACATATTTCGCCGACTAAAATTTTCTACGCTTTTTACCAGTCGTGGCCCGAATACAATGCTCTATATTTCCCGCACCTGACATTGTTTTGACTGCTCGACGTTGAAAAACGTGGAAGCAAACCTCGCCTGGTTGAGTAAAAAGACACGGCGATTGAACCAATGTTGCCAAATATCAAACCTAGAAATACTGCGTGGAAAAATCGTGGGATTAACTATTTTTCCAATTAAATGTGAACATTCATGAAACAGTTTACACATTGAAAATTTTACTTATTTTACAAATGATTTTTTTTTGCATATGTTAAAAACATAAATTGTACAATTCTCAAGTATGATCAGTGGTATGACTAGTGTGAAGCGATAGGATAACCTTAACGCGCTGTAAAAATAATTTGAAAATTCTTCTTTTAACGACTATTTTAGTTCACTTAGAAGAGATTTTCATACTGAAAAATCGTGAAAATAAAAACTGGAGAAACGCGCTTCGAAGTTTTCAATAGGATGAAATATCAATATCAAATATCAATCACTTTTCCGCTTTCGGCCTTGTATCTTCAAAAATATTTACAATTGGCCTCTGTAACTTTGTAAATATATGCTTGGATAGTTTATCTATCGATTTAAGCAATAAAAAAACAATTTTTTGGACCTTCTAATTTCGGCTCTCGCCTTAAAGCGGGATATACATTTACAGCGATCAAAAAATATATTGCTTTTTTCTTTTTATTTAAACGATAAAACTATATACGTAAAATATGTTTTCCAAAGTTTGAAAGCGAAATTTTAAAAACTTCAAATGTTGTAGCCCGTCAACGCTGTGCCTCACCGCTCGGAGCGGGCATATACGTCGAACGCGTTTTCCTCAAAACTGCATTTTCGAAATTGGCGTGCAGGATTACTCAAAAACTATTAAGCCGATGGAGTTGAAGCTTGGTAGAAATGTTGATAATATTGCTACCTTGTACTTGACGAGAATTGTTTTTGAGAAATTAGAAAAAAAAACGACTTTTTTCATCCAAATTTTACAGAAACTTTGCGTGAAATGTTGATTTTTTTGTAAATACGTGCCATTCTCTTAAATTTGCATTTTCTTCATTTTAACTACTCGAAATTATTACTCAAAAACTATTAAGTTGATGGAGTTAAAACTTGGTAGAAATATTGATACTATTGCTACTTTCTACTTGACCAGAATTATTTTTGAAAAATTATTTTAAAAAACTACTTCCTTTAATGGAAATTGTACAGAAACTTTGCGTGAAATGTTGATGTTTTTGTAAATACGTTTTTCTCGGAACTGCAATTTCTGAAATTGGCGTGCATGATTACTTAAAAACTATTAAGCCGATGGAGTTGAAACTTGGTAGAAATATTGATAACATTGCTACCTTCTACACGACGAGAATTGTTTTTAAAAAATTATAAAAAAAAAACTACTTTTCGAATCCAAATTTTACAGAAACTTTACGTGAAATTTTTATTTTTTTGTAAATGCGTACCAATCTCTCAAATTGGCCTTTTCTTCATTTTAATTACTGTCAAATAAGAACTATACATGTTCTAACAGAAAAAAATTCAGATTTTTTTTGCAAACCTAAGTCTAGGAGAAGCTAGACACCGATTCGCAACTCCCGCGGCAACCTTGCTGTAACACTTTGCCAAGGTTCCATCATTTTGATGATAACGTAGTTAAAAAAAATTATTTTGTATATTTAACTATACTATTAATGTATTCTTACAGTTTGATAAATGTAGAATAATTATTTCTGAGTTTAAAAATCCCTCAAAAATGCTCAATTTTTTCGAGTGTTTGATGTACTCTTAGAGTTTGATAAATGTAGAATTTTTTTTCCCTAAGGGACACGCTGTTCGCGTTTGTTACCTATTTTTCCTCTCATTGTGACCGTTTCTTTCCTCTACTGTTTACTCCGTTTTCTCCACCTTTCTCCCTGTTCCCCGCTGCTTGCGGTCGCAGCCGACTTCCCCCTCTGTATTATATTCATCATGGCATTTCTGTCATGGGTATAGAGAAACTGCGGAAACCCTATACCAATACAGCCGGTCATCAAGTTCGCCCCCCAGTCGTGGAACTAGTCTTATTTCGCCGCGAAATGCCGAAGAAAAACATTTCACGTCGAAAATGTATGCGACTGCGGTTCGAACTCGACACCTCTCGGTCCGCTGATGTAGTGGCGAGCACGCTAATCACTAACCCATCGCACCGGTTAATGTAGAATAATTATTTTTCATTTTAAATGTCCCTCAAAATGCTCAATTTTTTTCGAGAGCGAATGCCTTAAAACAGTTCGACGATAAAGAGAATCGATTTCTGTGATTTACCAACTCGTCACGTGTTACCTCTCAATCGTAGATACATTGAAAAAATTATTCACTGCAGTGCACGTTGCCATGAATACCATCGGTTTCTGCCTGCAGGTATATTTTTACTCAGGACGATAATCTTATTCCCTGCAGAGATACAATGAATTGCCGAAATTTTTTGACTCGGCGGATCATTGGATCAGAAGCGGCAATGGTGCTGGTGGGGGCGGGACCGCAGTCGTATCGAATTATCCCTCGTCCACACTCTCAATATGGAGACAACCGCGAAATGCCAAGTCCCAGCCGTGTTATAGCGGAGAAGAAGATAATTGCTTATACGCCGGTGACAACTTGCGGGACCATCAGCACGACAATGGTGTGGATATTGGAATGATCGGAACGCCAGGTGGAAGCAGTGGTGGGGCGATGGCGACCCCTCACGGCACGATATCACTTCGGCTTCACAATAGAATTCGGGTCGATTTGACGATCGATCGCGCAGTCAGGATCATTAATTTCAAAGTACACCTTTTTTTTTAATTCTCCAATAATCTGAAAGTTTGGGTAGAGAAACAGCTAAATGCTGCTTATTCCCCTTATTTTCTGCCCAGAACAACATAGTATTGTCCCTGAGTGGATCGGGAGCTGCGGCCGCGCTTTTACACCCAAATGGAAGAATTTATCAGTATGGTTCGAGAGTAGAGATCGTCGCCCACGACGCTCATGGAAATAACAAGTAGCACTAGCAACATCGAATTGACGATATCGATTTGACCTCTCGATATTATTCACGATTTAACATATTATAGATACGCAAAAATGTGGTACAAGGGCGTGAGTTTTACGTCGGAACAGTGCGCCCTCGTTTACCTCGTTGATGCTGCGGGCACGAGAACGACGACTGATTCTTTCTCAGACATGAGTCAGGTAAATTCTTGTCCGTCATAACCATTGAGGTGGGATATACATTTAGACGGAAAAAATAAAGCAATTTTGAGGGATTTTTTAAACTGAGAAATAATGATTCTACATGTATCAAACTGTAGATATACTTTAACAAATAAATTCAAGAATACAAAACATTTTTTTTATATTCATTTTTCATCAAATTGGCGGAGCTGTGGCAAGCAAGGGGTCTTCTCACTTTAGACGCTAAAAAAAGACTATTTTCATGAATTTTTTTGATAGGTTTACATTATAGATATTAATATAAAAGTTGTTACACTAATAAATACTCTTTCGAAATGCATTTTTTTAAAACTATTTATTTACGTCACTATTTATAGACGAAAATAGTAGTTAAAAGAATGTCATAAAAATTGTGGGTCTGAGCTGTTGATGAAATCTCGGAGACGGATCATCCGAAACAAGAAAATCAAACGGTTTTAGATTCAGTATGTTAATGGCTATAGCGCATATCATACAGTTTTTTATATATGCAAAAATTAAAAAATGGCGCACATTTCGCAAAAAAAACGTGTTTTTCTACCATTTTCGGCAAAAAAATTAGTAAATATAAGAATTTTGAAAAATCCTTGATATGCGCTATAGCTACAGTTGTAAAGAACATCTGGATAAAATTTCATAAGGATCGGTCAAGTAGTTTCGAAGATTTTATCAACAAGCCGTCGAAAAACTTTGTTTCGATAAAAACGCGTTCAAAGTTTGTTTGAGGTACATAGATACATTTTTTAAAACATTGTATGTATTTCGAAAGTGTATTTATTAAGACAACAATGTAATAGTGTAACAATAAATGAGAAAATAGCAAAAAAATAAATTTAGACTCACTACTCGGGAAAATCACTTATCTAAAGAATTACTAAATGCAGTTTTAAAGACGCGTTTGAAGTTTACGCCCGCTCCGACTCCGAGCGGTGAGGCTTAGCGTTGACGGGCTGTAACGTTTGAAGTCTTCCGAATTTTGCTTCGAAACATTGCGAAAATATTCTACATATATAATTCTATCGTTTATAGAAGAAAAAGAAATCGATTTTTTGATCGTTTTAGATGTATATCCCGCCTTAAAACTCCATGATCCGTGTGATTCATATGTATCGTAAATGTTGAAGGACTTTTCGCTCAACGTTTTCTACTCGGAATCGAGACACGGGCCTCTGTGTCTACAGGAGGCAACGACGGCTCTCGGCGCTGCCCAGTACTGGCTCACGGACGAAGGTGTCGAGAATTGGATAATAAACAACGTTCGAATCTCACAAACCCCGGATGGTCTAGTCAGGTAATTTTTGACAAGTCTCGAAGCAGAAACATGCAAGTAAAGGGGTATCGACACATTGGCCGTTAATGTCCTTGCCTTATCTGACCCTTGCGCCGACGAACGCGTTAGGATCGCCCGGAATAGCAACAAATACCAGCTGAGGACTTCACCGAGTAACGGTACAGCCTCGCTCACGACGCCATTTCTTCACTGCACCGCGTCGCTCGGCCAAACTTCTCACCTCTTTGTTCGTCGCGGGGAGCGAAGAATGCACTACGATGGGACGAGCTTTATTGTGAGAAACGCCGGTCACAGCGCAGGCTTTGACGACAACAATCAGCTCAAGGTTTACTGAAAAAAGATGAATAACAACGGAGACCGCGTCGCTCGTAGCGAAAACCTGATATCGTTCCACTGCTCGTCGAGAATTCCTTGGTGACGATTATTGTATTTTCTTTTTTCGTGTTCATTTTTTACCTGTTCTCATTTTTGAAACGCGAAGATGGAATTGTATAGTTCCTCAAATTTTGAAATCAACCGTTTGAACAATACGTTCGGAAAGCATCGCATCGACTTATCGATACGCGTCTCTTAATTTATTCCGAAATGGACGAGTCGCTGACGATAGGTTCCGGCAATTTCTCACGTTCTGATACCGACAGATTCATGTGCAAACCATCAAGTTCAAATCTCATCGGGTTGCTGTTCACGTGGCTCTTTCGTCTGTAGCAAAAAAGAAAAAATATAAATAATATCGGGCAAGATTCTTTCGCGTATACGTAATTACGTAATACTTGCGGCGCATTGCTTCTGGCTTCCCAGGAAGTATCGAATCCCGCCCTATTGTCGTGCAAACTCCTGATTCCAAAATCGGTAAGTTTTCGCGAATTCTCGAGGTGTGCGACCTTGTCCGAAAGTTTTTTGCCGAAGCTGGAGTCGTACAAATTGAGATATTTGCCCGCGTCGTTGTTTCCCTGCCCAGTTTCGGAATGTTGGTTTATCTCGGAGGCCTTGATCGAACTGTAGTACTCGCTCAATACGTTTATACGATCGAATAAATCACGAGGTCCGGCGAGTTCCCTGATATCGCTTAGGACTGAATAAGTATTACGGAGTCTGGGGACTTTCGATCGATAGCTTTTCTCCAGACCCAACTGCAAGGAAAGTCATTTCTACAGGCCTCGCGAGGATCTTGGTAAATATAATATTCGCCGCTGTTACCTCTCGGTCCAGCGCACAATGGACGAAAGCATTTTCTGACATTAGTTTGGAAAGTACGAAGCCAGCGTCGTGGTGTTCGGCTTGAATTATTTCTGCCCGAATTTCGATTATATCCTGCCAGTCTTCCATCTTCGTTCGGATTTTGGGCCCCTTCACTGGCATTTTAAAGTAAAGAGCGTAGAGCAGGTACAAGCCGCCTATGCGTTCTTTAAAGGACAAGGGTGGCAAAAAGAATTCTTTCGCCACGGCGAGACTGTCTTCGCAGAATTCTATTAGCTCGATTAAGGATCTGCGTCCCCTGCAAACTGCAACTGTCTTAATGTGTGAGCTGTTGTAGTCCCAAGTACAACCTAAGTAAGCAAGTGTACTGTTGGTACAGTGTAACGCGATTATGCCCTATCGCATACCCGTACAGTACATGTACAATGCTGGTATACAGTGGAATTGTACGTGTTACTAGTACCGTACCGGTAAGCCATAGGATAGTAGCACTTATCGGTACTGTACCATCACCTGAGGCAATTGTGGCAGTACAATGTTCTGGTACTGTACCGGTGCAGTACATGCGTACAAGGTAGCTACGGTACCGTGTGCACATACATCGTAGATAGATGTACGGCTTCATGGTAGATAGGGTTCTGGGACGGCATACATGTTAGATAGGATACTGGTACAGTGTACATGGTAGATAGGGTACTGGTACGGCGTACATGGTAGATAAGGTACTGGTACAGCGTACTTCATAAGAGCAGTACGTGATTATCCGGAAAGTCTCATCTTTTCCTACAACTTACCCGAAAACTAGAGAACCATTCATATCTTTCCAAATATCGGAAAAACCTTCGAATCTCACCGTTTCGAGTGCCTCGAAACGAGCTATTATTTTGGCACAATCCTCTCGAAATCCTTGAGTGACAATGCCTAGTCGCGTACTCTGCGTCATTTTAATTCTCACGCTCGCGTGTTGTCGATTTCAGTCTACCGCGTTCTTACCAGTGCAGGGAGATCGTGCGTAAAAGTTACCCCCCCTCTAGTGTTTTACGCGGCCGTCACACAATCATAGTAGCGCGTGTCCGTGAGCGAGCGACGTTCGGACATCTTCGGCAAGAGCCGAGCGGGGTCGAAGATTCCCGATCGCGCCTTCGGCAGCTACACCAACGCATGGACCATGGAGGCTAGAGTGGGAGGAGGCCGATCTGTGCATTTCAAAGTGGCTACAAAAATGTGGTCAGACCGGGATGGCGCCACTATCTCTAAAACCTCGAGCACGAAGCTAAGTATCGATGTCGTGTAAGAGAGATGGAAGAGGATCGAATACGCATCCCAGCAAGCAGTGCAGCGAGATCGCGCGCAAAAGTTACCCCCTCTCTGGTCTCTTACGCGCCCATCACACAATCATAGTAGCGCGTGTCCGTGAGCGAGCGACGCTCGGACATCTTCGGAAAGAGCCGAGCGCGCCGAAGTTTCCCGACCGCTCCTTCGGCAGCTACACCAACACATGGACGCCGAGCTCGTTCATGTGCGGCCAAGCCGAAACGAAGGCTTCAAGGGAAAAAGCAATGTGAGCACGACTCGCGCGTGACGTCACCCGACGGAACGCGCGAGGCTTTTAGATGATTTCGATGCTTATTTAGCTCTTGATTCTCTGCGTTATCAATGTATACAAAAAAATGTATCGCGCACCCTGATTGCTTATTTTTTTAGTTTACACGTTAATTTAAATATAATTATGAATCCAAATTACAACTTATTTATCTTCTAAAAAATTGTTTACGCTTTACTCACACCCGTCCTTATGCCAAATAAATTATAATTAATAAAATTAAGCGGAAATATATTTATATTCGTATTATTATATTAATTCTCATAGTTTCATCAAACGATAAAGCATTATCCCCAAAAGCAAGCCAATCAACCATCCGGCCGCGAATCGTCAGTACCAGAAAGTGTATATTCTACAAGCGATGGGATGGTCCCGTTGGTAGCGTTCCTGGCTTCGGTCCGCAGAAGCGTAGGATCGTTCCTCGCGCTCAGTGCTTTTTTTTCAAATTATTATCACTATTAATTCTTGTTTGATTATTTATTTTTATTAAGTTATCATTATTATTTTTATTAAGTTATCATTATTATTTTTATTAGTTATCTTTTAGTGCCGAAAAATTTATCGCACACTCCGACCGCTTATTTGATTAGTTTGTACGTTAATTTGAATGTAATAATAAATCTACATTACAACTTATGTATCTTTTAAAAAATTGTTTTCGCTTTACTCACACCCGTCTCTATGCCAAATAAATTGTAATTCATAAAAGTAAGCGCCCTGTCATATTGGTCAACCGGTTGTACAAGACAGTTGAGTCAACGTAAAAGTTCAACGGTTGAATTTGGACAGCTTCTCAACTGTTCATCTTTGAAAGTCGACCATCCTGCGTTTTCTGTGGATGGTTGACTCGATGGTTAACTCGGCGGTTGATTGGATGGTTGACTCGACGCAATATATTTAATGATTAATCAAATTAGACTGTCTTGATAATTAAATTGATGATTTGCGGAGAATTGAGTCATCAAACACTGGGGGGGGGGGGGGGGGGGGGAATATCCGCAGCAGATTGTGCGACGGAGTGAGACAACCATCCAGCGAAAACAAAATGGCCGCGGTTAAACAACCGTTGAATCAACCATTAGGATTTTTTTTACGGTCGACTTTATAGTTGTAAAGCTGTCCAAATTCAACCGTTGATTATTTCGGTTGACTTTGCAGTTGCCAAAATTGCTAGCGCGGAAATATATTTATAGTCGTATTATTATATTCATTCTCGTAAGTTAGGGGGCATCCATTAATTACGTGAGGTGATTTTGGCGATTTTTCGACCCCCCCCTCTCCCCCTGGTGAGATGTCGTGAGATTTTGCTCGACCCCCTCCCCCCTCCCTTAATCTCACGTGAGATTTTTCAAAATGCATACGTTCACGGAAAATAAATTGTAGTGGAAGTAACTGCGGTTGTAGTACCATTTACTCCACCATGTAAAGTAGTAGGGTGACTCTCCCTACGTGATAAAAATTACGTGATTACTAAAATTACTAAAATTACTAAAATTACTAAAATTACTAAAATTACGTGATATTTGCCGAAGCCCCCCTCTCCCCCACGTGAGATTGGGTGAGATTTCGCTCGACCCCCTCCCCCCCCTAAACGCCTCACGTAATTAATGGACGCCCCCTTACGATTCGCGGCCGGATGGATGTGGCTTGTTTTTGGGGATAATGCTTTATCGCTTGATGATAGTATATGAGAATGAATATAATAATGCGAATATAAATATATTTTCGCTTAGTTTTTATGAATTACAATTTATTTCGCATCGGGACGGGTGTGAGTAAAGCGCAAACAATTCTTTAGACGATAAATAAGTTGTAATTTAGATTTATTATTAAATTAAAATTAACGTACAAACTAATCATAAACGGTCGGAGTGCGCGATAAATTTTTCGATACTAAAAGATAACTAATTAAAATAATAATGATAACTAATAAAAATAACTAATCAAATAAGAATTAATGGTAATCAGAATTTAAAAAAAAGCACTGAGCGCGGGGAACGATCCCGCGCCCCTGCGGACCGAAGCCAGGAACGCTACCAACGGGACCATCTCATCGCTTGTAGAATATGCACTTTCTGGTACTGACGATTGGCGGCCAGATGAATGTTTCGCTGGTTTTTGGGGATAATGCTTTATCGCTTGATGAAAGTATGAGAATTAATATAATAATACGAATATAAATATATTTCCGCTTACTTTTATGAATTATAATTTATTTGGCATAAGGATGGGTGTGAGTAGAGTGTAAACAATTTTTTAGAAGACAAATAAGTTGTAATTTGGATTTATTGTTATATTTAAATTAACGTATAAACTAAAAAAAAGCGGTCAGGGTGCCCGATACATTTTTTTGTATACATTGATAATGCAGAGAATCAAGAGCTAAATAAGCATTGAAATCGTATAAAAGCCTCGCGCGTTCCGTCGAGTGACGTCACGCGCGAGTCGTGCTCAGATTGCTTTTTCCCTCGAAGCCTTCGTTTCGGCTTGGCCGCACATGAACGAGCTCGGCGTCCATGTGTTGGTGTAGCTGCCGAAGGCGCGGTCGGGAAACTTCGGCGCGCTCGGCTTTTTCCGAAGATGTCCGAGCGTCGCTCGCTCACGAACACGCGCTACTATGATTGTGTGATGGGCGCGTAAGAGGCTAGAGAGGGGGTAACTTTTGCGCGCGATATGGCTATATATCATTTTGCATCTCTCTCGCACGCAGCCTACTTCTCAAGTATCATTCTGCCTCATGCACAGCTCACTTCTCATTATTTACTTGTTCCGTCTCTGTCACACCCAGCTCGTATCTCGAGATTTAAGAGATAGTGGCGCCATCCCGGTAGGACCACATTTTTGTAGCCACTTTTTTCAAGTCTCTCCATAAGAGATCGGACTCCTCCCACTCTAGCCTCCCTGGCATGGACGCTGCGCACGTCATGTGCGGCCAAGCCGAAACGAAGGCTTCGAGGGAAAAAGCAATCTGAGCACGACTCGCGCGTGACGCCACCCGACGGAACGCGCGAGGCTTTTAGATGATATCAATGCTTATTTAGCGCTTGATTCTCTGCGTTATTAATGTATATAAAAAATATATCGCGCACTCTGATCGCTTATTTCTTTAGTTTATACGTTAATTTAAATACAATAATACAGTAGAACCTCGATTATCCGAACGTCGATCATACGAACCCTCAATTATCCGAACGATGACTTAGTTTATACGAACGTTGGCGCGAAAGATACATTGTTGCTCGCTGCCACCGCCGCGAGTAACAATGAGCAACCCAACGCAACTTCTCCTTCTCAAACGGCTGCGAGACTTAGCCGCTCAAAAACGCGTTACAGCCGTTCGTCAATTAAAAATGGTAGATTTAATTTTTTTTTGATATAAAAAAGGCATTCGACTTTTTTCAAGTATTTAAAATACACACACACACACACACACACACACACACACACACACACACACACACACACACACACATTTCAACGTTAATATGTATGTCAAATTTTAATATATATGTATGTACTGTTTTTATGTTAAAAGGTGTTGTTTATGATCTCCTTCCAAAAAACCCACGTTTCGATTATCCGAACTAGTCTCGGTCCGAATTGGTTCGGTTAATCGAGGTTCTACTGTAAATCTAAATTACAACTTATTTATCTTCTAAAAAATCATTTACGCTTTACTCACACCCGTCCTTATGCCCAATAAGTGCACCAGAAAGTGCACATATTCTACAGGTTAAAGATGAAAATAAATGAGATTTTCGTAAAAAACTTATTATTATTATTTTTTTTCCGGAAATATCCCGTTTTCCTATTAGGGGGCATCCATTAATTACGTGAGGTGATTTTGGCGATTTTTCGACCCCCCCTCTCCCCCTGGTGAGATGTCGTGAGATTTTGCTCGACCCCCTCCCCCCACCCCTAATCTCACGTGAGATTTTTCAAAATGCATACGTTCACGGAAAATAAATTGTAGTAGAAGTAACTGCGGTTGTAGTACCATTTACTCCACCATGTAAAGTAGTAGGGAGACTCTCCCTACGTGATAAAAATTATGTGATTACTAAAATTACTAAAATTACTAAAATTACGTGAGATTTGCCGAAGCCCCCCTCTCCCCCACGTGAGATTGGGTGAGATTTCGCTCGACCCCCTCCCCCCCCTAAACGCCTCACGTAATTAATGGACGCCCCCTTACCTGACTGAACGGCTGCGGAGATATTCAGAGAAATTTTTAAATGATAAAGAATGAGATTTTCGTAAAAAAAAACTTTTTACATTTTTTGATCCCTCATAATTCTAAGAAATAATGAATTTCCGAAATTTTTGCAAACAATATTTTCCTTAAGGGGTAACACCACTGTAACGGCCTGCCACGAAGCGTTTTAGACAAATAATACTTGGGGTAATTATTAAGCATATATTGAAGTATATTGCAAAAAAATTTTACGGGAAAATATTACAAAATGGCGACACTGCAACAAATTCTTCCGAGGCATGTTGAACTTAAGGTGCTCTGCAGCACGCAGTATAACTTGCGCCCATTTTAATCTGGACAAAATAATTTTTTTTTAATTAAATCTAGATGAGTGTAGCTAGTGAACCACGTAGGGGATTTTAGAAATATTGATTTTTGAGTAATTGCCGAGTATGTGACTAAAAAGGTTCTGTTTTTTTAAGACAGTTATTTGTTAATAAACATTGTTTAAATTAACTTATCGAAAATCCCCTACGTGGTTCAGTAGCTACACTCATGTAGACTTAATAAAACGAAATTCTTTTTTTTAGATTAAAATTGGCACAGTTATACTACGTGCCGCAGAGGTTCGACATGCTTCGGAAGAATTGCTGCACGGTCGCCATTGTGTAATATTTTCGGATAAAAATTTATAGCAATATACTTAAATATATGCTCAATAAATACCGCAAGTATTATTTGTGTATCACATTTTCTTTCGCCAAAAAAATATCAAAAAATACGCTTCCTGTAAGGCCGGTACAGTGGTGTTACCCCTTAAAGTCTTCATTTAATTTCCGAGATTTTACCGTGATCATTATTAAAATGATGACATATTCGGAAAAATTCAAAAAAAATCGGAGAAATTCGGAGAAACTCGTATGTTTGCGTAAAAATATTTGTTCCAATTCATAGAAAAATTCGGAAATTTTTTCCGAAAAAATCGGCGTTTTTCAGAAAAAAAAACTGCACTAGGGGCGCGGGATCGTTCCCTGCGCTCAGTGCTTTTTTTGAAGAATTATTATTACTATTAATTCTTATTTGATTCGTTATTTTTATTAGTTATCATTATTACTTCAATTGGTTATCGTTTAGTGTCGAAAAATTTATCGCGCACTCTGACCGCTTATTTTATTAGCTTGTACGTTAATTTAAATATAATAATAAATCTAAACTACAACTTATTTATCTTTTAAAAAATTATCATAATCTATCCGGCCGCGAATCGTAAGTACCAGAAAGTGCAGATATTCCACAAGCGATGAGATGGTCCCATTAGTAGCGTTCCTGGCTTCGGTCCGCAGAGGCGCGGCATCGTTCAGCACGCTCTGTGCTTTTTTTTAAATTATTATGACTATTAATTCTTATTTGATTAGTTATTTTTACTAGTTATCATTATTATTATTTTTTATTGTATCTGCTACGGCGGACGCTTCGCTAATTGTAGCTTCCATGTACAGGGATTTCCCCTTTTTACATTTCCCACCATTTTCTCCAATCCACATCCCTTATCGATCCCTAATATATTTCCGCTCATATACTTTCATCAAGCGATAAAGCATTATGATAATGCTTTTGTTGCTCGATGAAAGTATATGAGAATGAATATAATAATACGAATATAAATATATTTCCGCTTACTTTTATGAGTTACAATTTATTTGGCATAGGGACGGGTGTGAGTAAAGCGCAAACAATTTTTTAGAAGATAAATAAGTTGTAATTTAGATTTATTATTATATTTAAATTAACGTACACACTTATGAAATAAGCGGTCAGAGTGCGCGATAAATTTTTCGACACTAAAAGATAACTAATTAAAATAATAATGATAACTAATGAAAATAACTAATCAAATAAGAATTAATAGTAATAACAATTGATAAAAAAAAGCACTGAGCGCGGGGAACGACCCCGCGCCCCTAGTGCATTTTTTTCTTCTGAAAAACTCCGATTTTTTCCGGAAAATTTTTCCGAATTTTTCTATGGATTGGAACAAATATGAAGGATTCGGAGTTTTGCGGACAATTATTTTAACGCAAACATCCGAGTTTCTCCGAATTTCGCCAATTTTTTTCGAATTTTTCCGCATATGTCATCATTTTAATTATGATCACGGGAAAATCTCGGAAATTAAAGGAAGACTTTAAGGGTTAACACCACTGTAACGGCCTTACAGGAAGCGTATTTCTTGATATTTTTTTTTGGCGGAAGAAAATGTGATAAACAAATAATACTTGCGGTATTTATTGAGCATACATTTAAGTATATTGCTATAAATTTTTATCCGAAAATATTACAAAATGGCGACACTGTAGCAATTCTTCCGAAGCATGTCGAACTCCTGCGGCACGCAGTATAACTGTGCGAATTTTCAATCTAAAAAAAATAAATTTGTTTTATTAAGTCTAGATGAGAGTAGCTACTGAACCACGTAGGGGATTTCCGATAAGTTAATTTAAACAATATCTATTAACAAATAACTGTCTTAAAAAAAAAATTGAACATTTTTAGTCAAATACTCGGCAATTACTCAAAAATCAATATTTCTAAAATCCCCTACATGGTTCACTAGCTACACTCATCTAGACTTAATTTAAAAAAAGTGATTTTGTCCAGATTAAAATTGGCACAAGTTTTACTGCGTGCCGCAGAGCACCTTAAGTTCAACATGCCTCGAAAGAATTTGTTTCAGTGTCGCGATTTTGTAATATTTTCCCATAAAATTTTTTTGCAATATACTTCAATATATGCTTAATAATTACCCCAAGTAGTATTTGTCTAAAACGCTTCGTGGCAGGCCGTTACAGTGGGGTTACCCCTTAAGGAAAATATTGTTTGCAAAAATTCCGGAAATTCATTATTTCTTAGAATTATGAGGGATAAAAAATGTAATAAGTTTTTTTTACGAAAATCTCATTTTTTTTCATCTTCAAATTTTCTCCGAATATCTCCGCAGCCTCGGTTCACTCAGGTAATAGGAAAAAGGGAAATTGCCAGAAAATAATAATAATAATAATAATAATAATAATAATAATAATAATAATAAGTTTTTTTACGAAAATCTCATTTCTTTTCATCTTTAACTTTTTTCCGAATATCTCCGCAGCCTCAAGTCATAGGAAAACGATAAATTTCCGCGGAAAAAACTGATAAATCATAAATTTTCAGTAAAAAAATGTGTTTTTTGGGAAATAGACCAGTACTTGAATCTGTTTTAAATCATTTTTCCTCCGAAAATCGCAAATATGACTAAAACATGAGAAATTATGAAAAATTTGGAGAAAAATTTGCACTGGGGCCCTTGCGGATCGAAGCCAGGAACGCTACCAACGTGACTATCTCATCGCTTGTAGAATATGTGCACTTTCTGGTACTTACGATTCACTGCCGGATGGATGATGGGCTTGTTTTTGGGGATAATGCTTTATCGCTTGATAAAAGTATGAGAATTAATATAGTAACACGAATATAAATATATTTCCGCTTACTTTTATGAATTATAATTTATTTGGCGTAAGGACGGGTGTCAGTAAAGCGTAAACAATTTTTTAGAAGATAAATAAGTTGGAAATTAGATTTATTATTATATTAAAATTAACGTATAAACTAAAAAAATAAGCGATCAGAATGCGCGATACATTTTTTTGTATATATTAATAACGCAGGGAATCAAGCGCTAAACAAGCATTGAAATCTAAAAGCCTCGCGCGTGCCGTCGGGTGGCGTCACACGCGAGTCGTGCTCAGATTGCTTTTTCCCTCGAAGCCTTCGTTTCGGCTTGGCCGCACATGGCCATGCTCAGCGTCCATGCGTTGGTGTAGCTGCCGAAGGCGCGGTCGGGAAACTTCGACCCCGCTCGGCTCTTGCCGAAGGTCGCCAAGCGTCGCTCGCGCACGGACACGCGCTACTCTGATTGTGCGATGGGCGCGTAAGAGACTAGAGAGGGGGTAACTTTTACGCGCGATCTGGCTGCACTGGTTCGTACGTACGGCTCATCAGTGCAGCCAGATCGCATGTATAAGTTACCCCCTCTCTAGTCTCTTACGCGCCCATCACCCAATCAGAGTAGCGCGTGTCCGTGAGCGAGCGACGCTCGGGCATCTTCGGAAAGAGCCGAGCACGGTCGAAGTTTCCCGACCGCGCCTTCGGCAGCTACACCAATCCATGGACGCTGAGCACGTTCATGTACAGCCAAGCCGAAACGATGGCTTCGAGGGAGAAAGCAATCTGAGCACGACTCGCGCGTGACGTCGCCGACGGGACGCGCGAGGCGTTTAGATGATTTCAATGCTTATTTAGCTCTTGATTCTCTGCGTTATTAATGTATACAAAAAATGTATCACGCACTCTAATCGCTTTTTTTCAGTTTATACGTTAATTTAAATATAATAATAAATGTAAATTACAACCTATTTATCTTATATAAAATTGTTTACGCTTTACTCACACCCGTCCTTATGCCAAATAAATTATAATTCACGAAAGTAAGCGGAAATATATTTTTATTCGTATTATTATATTAATTCTTATACTTCCATCAAGCGATAAAGCATTACCCCCAAAATCAAGGCCGGATGGATGATTATCCATCCGGCCGCGAATCGTAAGTACCAGAAAGTGCACATATTCTACAAGCGATAAGATGGCCCCGTTGGTACCGTTCCTGGCTTCGGTCCGCAGGGGCCCCCAGTGCAAATTTTTCACCAAATTTTTCATAATTTCTCATATTTTAGTCATATTTGACATTTTTGGAGAAAAAATGATTTAAAACAGATTTAAGTTGTGGTCTATTTCCCAAAAACACATTTTTTTCACTGAAAATTCATGATTTTTTCCCGGAGATTTTTCTTTTTGGGGGCATCCATTAATTACGTGAGGTGATTTTGGCGATTTTTCGACCCCCCCTCTCCCCCTCGTGAGATGTCGTGAGATTTTGCTCGACCCCCTGCCCCCTCCCCTAATCTCACGTGAGATTTTTCAAAATGCATACGTTGACGGAAAATAAATTGTAGTAGAAGTAACTGCGGTTGTAGTACCATTTACTCCACCATGTAAAGTAGTAGGGAGACCCTCCCTACGTGATAAAAATTACGTGATTACTAAAATTACTAAAATTACTAAAATTACTAAAATTACTAAAATTACTAAAATTACTAAAATTACTAAAATTACTAAAATTACTAAAATTACTAAAATTACTAAAATTACTAAAATTACTAAAATTACGTGATATTTGCCGAAGCCCCCCTCTCCCCCATGTGAGATTGGGTGAGATTTCGCTCGACCCCCTCCCCCCCCTAAACGCCTCACGTAATTAATGGACGCCCCCTTTCCTATGACCTGAGTGAACGGCTGCGGAGATGTTCGGAGAAAAGTTATAGATGAAAAAAATGAGATTTTCGTAAAAAAAACTTATTACATTTTTTTATCCCTCATAATTCTGAGAAATAATGAATTTCCGAAATGTTTGCAAACATTATTTTCCTTAAGGGGTAACACCACTGTAACGGCCTGCCACGAAGCGTTTTAGACAAATAATACTTGGGGTAGTTATTAAGAATATATTGAAGTATATTGCAAAAAAATATTATGGGAAAATATTACAACATGGCGACACTGCAACAAATTCTTCCGAGGCATGTTGTACTTAAGGTGCTCTGCGGCACGTAGTATAACTTGTGCCAATTTTAATCTCGACAAAATAATGTTTTTTATTAAATCTAGATGAGTGTAGCTAGTGAATCACGTAGAGAATTTTAGAAATATTGATTTTTGAGTAATTGCCGAGTATTTGACTAAAAATGTTTATTTAGACTTAATAAAACAAAATTCTTTTTTTTAGATTAAAATTGGCACAGTTATACTGCATGCCGCAGAGGTTCGACATGCTTCGGAAGAATTACTGCAGTGGTGCCATTTTGTAATATTTTCGGATAAAAGTTTATAACAATATACTTAAGTATATGCTCAATAAATACCGCAAGTATTATTTGTTTATCACATATTCTTCCACCAAAAAAACATATAAAAAATATGCTTCCCGTAAGGCCGTTAAAGTGGTGTTACCGCTTAAAGTCTTCATATAATTTCCAAGATTTTCCCGTGATCGTAATTAAAATGATAAAATATTCGGAAAAATTCGGAGAAATTCGGAGAAACTCGGATGTTTGCGTAAAAATAATTGTCCGCAAAACTCCGAATTCTTCATATTTGTTCCAATTCATAGAAAAATTCGGAAAAATTTGTCGGAAAAAATCGGAGTTTTTCGGGGAAAAAATTGCACTAGGGGCGCGGGATCGTTCCCCGCGCTCAGTGCTTCTTTTTTTATATTATTATTACTATTAATTCTTATTTAATTAGTTATTTTTATTAGTTATCATCATTATTTTAATTAGTTATCTTTTAGGGTCGAAAAATTTATCGCGCACTCTGACCGCTTATTTGATTAGTTTGTACGTTAATTTAAATATAATAATAAATCTAAATTACAACTTATTTATCTTCTAAAAAATGGTTTGCGCTTTACTCCCACCCGTCCCTATGCCAAATAAATTGTAATTTATAAAAGGGGCCGTCCATAAATTACGTCATTTTAAAATAGGCAGGGGGGGGGGCTGGCCGTTGGATGACGGTAACGATAATTGGATTATGACGATAGGAAGGATAGGATGATTTCTGGGGGGGGGGGGGGGGGGTTAAAATCAGCCAAAATCGATGACGTAATATATGGACGGCCCCAAAGTAAGCGGAAATTCATTTATATTCGTATTATTATATTCATTCAATAACTAATCAAATAAGAATTAATAGTAATAATAATTTAATAAAAAAAGCTCTGAGCGCGGGGAACGATCCCGCGCCCCTGCGGACCGAAGCCAGGAACGCTACCAACGGGACCATTTATCGCTTGTAGAATGTGCACTTTCTCGTGCTTACGATTCGCGGCCGGATACATTATTATAATGCTTTATCGCTTGATGAAAGTATATGAGAATGAATATAATAATACGAATATAAATATATTTCCGCTTACTTTTATGAATTACAATTTATTTGGCATAGGGACGGGTGTGATTAAAGCGCAAACAATTTTTTAGAAGATAAATAAGTTGTAATTTAGATTTATTATTATATTTAAATTAACGTACAAACTAATAAAATAAGTGGTCACAGTGCGCGATAGATTTTTCGACACTAAAAGATAACTAATGAAAATAATAATGATAACAAATGAAAATAACTAATCAAATAAGAATTAATAGTAATGATGATTTTAAAAAAACACTGAGCGCGAGGAACGATCCCGCGCCCTTAGTGCAAATCTTTTTCCCGAAAAACTCCCATTTTTTCCGGCAAATGTTTCCGAATTTTTCTATGAATTGGAACAAATATGCAGAATTCGGAGTTTTTGCGGACAATTATTTTTACGCAATTATCCGAGTTTCTCCGAATTTTTCCGAATATTTCATCATTTCAATTACATTCACGAGAAAATCTCGGAAATTATATGAAGACTTTAAGGGGTACCACCACTGTCACGGCCTTACAGGAAGCGTATTTTTTGATATTTTTTTTGGCGGAAGAAAACGTGATAAACAAATAATACTTGCGGTATTTATTGAGCATATATTTAAGTATATTGCTATAAATTTTTCATCCGAAAATATTACAAAATGGCGACACTGCAGCAATTCTTCCGAAGCATGTCGAACCTCTGGGGCTCGCAGTATAACTGTGCCAATTTTAATTTAAAAAAAATAATTTTGTTTCATTAAGTCTACATGAGTGTAGCTACTGAACCACTAGGGGATTTTCGATAAGTTAATTTAAACAATATTTATTAAGAAATAACTGTCTTAAAAAAATTGAACATTTTAAGTCAAATACTCGGCAATAACTCAAAAATAAAAATTTCTAAAATCCCCTACGCGGTTCACTAGCTACACTCATCTAGATTTGATTTAAAAAAATTATTTTGTCCAGATTAAAATTGGCACAAGTTATACTGCGTGCCGCAGAGCACCTTAAGTTCAACACGCCTCAGAAAAATTTGCTGCAGTGTCGCCATTTTGTAATATTTTCCCATAAAAATTTTCTGCAATATACTTTAATATATGCTTAATAGTTACTCCAAGCATTATTTGTCTAAAACGCTTCATGGCAGGCCGTTACAGTGGTGTTACCCCTTAAGGAAAATAATGTTTGCAAAAGTTTCGGAAACTCATTATTTCTCAGAATTATGAGGGATAAAAAAATGTAATAAGATTTCTTTACGAAAATCTCATATTTTCCATCTATAACTTTTCTCCGAATATCTCCGCAGCCGTTCACTCAATAGGAAAAATAAAAAGTTTCGGAAAAAAAATAAGAACAAGTTTTTTTTACGAAAATCTCATTTTTTTTCATCTTTGAACTTTCTCCGAATATCTTCGCAGCTGTTCACTCAGGTAATAGGAAAAAGGAAAATTTCCGGAAAAAAAATAATAATCAGTTTTTTTTACGAAAATCTCATTTCTTTTCATCTTTAACTTTTCTCCGAATATCTCCGCAGCCGTTCACTCGGGTCATAGGAAAAATATACATTTCCGGGAAAAAAATGAGGAATCATGAATTTTCAGTGAAAAAAATGTGTTTTTGGGAAATAGACCAGAACTTGAATCTGTTTTAAATCATTTTTTCTCCGAAAATCTCAAATATGACTGAAATATGAGAAATTATGAAAAATTTGGAGAAAAATTTGCACTAGGGGCCCCTGCGGACCGGAGCCAGGAATGCTACGAACGGGGCCATCTCATCGCTTGTAGAATATGTGCACTTTCTGTTACTTACGATTCGCGGCAGGATGGATGATTGGCTTGTTTTTGGAGATAATGCTTTATCGCTTGATGAAAGTATGAGAATTAATATAATAATACGAATATAAATATATTTCCGCTTACTTTTATAAATTATAATTTATTTGGCATAAGGACGGGTGTGAGTAAAGCGTAAACAATTTTATATAAGATAAATAAGTTGTAATTTAGATTTATTATTATATTTAAATTAACGTATAAACTAAAAAAATAAGCAATTAGAGTGCGTGATACTTTTTTTGTCAACATTAATAACGCAGAGAATAAAGAGCTAAATAAGCATTGAAATCATCTACAAGCCTCGTGCGTGCCGTCGGGTGACGTCACGCGCGAGTCGTGCTCAGATTGCTTTTTTCCTCGAAGCCTTCGTTTCGACTTGGCCGCACATGAACGTGCTCATCGTCCATGGATTGGTGTAGCAGCGTCCATGGATTGTTGGCGCGGTCGGGAAACTTTGGCCGTGCTCGACTCTGTCCGAAGATGTCCGAGCGTCGCTCGGTCACGGACACGCGCTACTATGATTGTGTGATAGGCGCGTAAGAGCTAGGAGGGGGTAACTTTTACGCGCGTTCCGGCTGCACTGCCAAATTGAAGGCTTATTGGTGTCCCTAGTATCAAGGAATGTTGTTTTGATTGTGAAAACATAACCTACGTATTCGGTGATTTTGAGTATTTGGCTACCACACGGTGGAGTCGGTCGAGTGCTATGAAAAATAGTCAACAATCGTTTCCGTTCATTTTTTTTTCATGTGCTAATAATTATTTATTCATATTTAGGTTATATTTACATATTTGGGGAATCATTGCCCCTAGGGTCTCTATACATTCGTAGGATAGAAGAGAGTTTAAAAAAAAAGTTTATATGCGTTTTTATTTTTGCCTTTCGGCTACATTATTTTTGTTTTCACCATCTTTCTTTTTCCGGGCATATTAAGGAGTTTCAGGCCAATTACCGATATGTTACCATTTGATTCAAATTTTTACGGTAAATTTTTTGTCATATACTGAATGCACCGTTCAAACTTTAAATCGATCGTCTACACCGTTTCCATGAAATGTACAATTAGGTCATGAAAATGATTTTTTGTTTTCATTGTAAAGGTCATGTGCGGTTATGATAAGAAAAGTATTTTCTTTTTCTTGGTCAATTAACGAAAATATAGCCTCTTAAAACTTTAATTCTGTTCGGCACGCTGTGTTGTGACATTGTTATGCCGGTATACAAACTACTCGTGTATTCCGTCAAACCGACAACGATAAAGACATACAGGATTTGTTTCGTTCTTCTGTGTAAATACCACGAAAAGTTCGCGAAATATTGTTTCTGACTGTGCCACAAGACGTGCAACGTCGAAATCTGTGCTTCAAAGTACAAAACTAAAGCACTTGAATTTGTATTCTATTCAGCTTGGCAAGAACGCGCCGAGCGTGTCCGAGGTTACCCGAGGGCGCTGTGACGTCACAATGTCAACGATCAAGTTATATCATTTGTTTCTTTCCTCTCTGTTTGAGTACCGCAAAAAGTAGTTCGTTGAAAGTTAAACTTACAATGAAGCTTTGGCTCAGTGCACGAGAATTGCTGTAGCTTTTGACATTTGAAGAGTCGTTGAGATGTTTTCGTATGCAAGCCACATTTATAAATGTTTTCAATAAAAAAAAATTGTAAAAGGTACTTAAGATCATACGTTTTAATAAATAAAAATTAAAAACCTGCACACGTATTCCTAGATCATATTCACCAACATTCTTCTTTTTGTGCCACGAGCTAGGTGTACCTCGTCAATCGCTTTGAAATCATCATACAGATCCACGTATAACATAGCTTTGAACGTTTCCGAGTCTGCCTCCTACATAGTTACTGTATTGCTTACCATGCCTTTACGAATGCCCAAGATGGCACCATTTTGTCGTCCCGACGGCGAACATTGGGCAATAAAGAGAGGTGACTGCTTGATACTAAAATGATCTCGTCTCATTGGATTTCACATAAACATCACCTCGCCGTTCATTTGCCTAGAGTATGTTGCTGCAGCATGGAGTGTCAGAGAGCTCACGCAATGCCAACAGCATAAGATAATCGACGAATAAGGGTCGAGGTGCGAGTAAAGTAATGCAGCGCATTATGTAATAGATATACTACCGGCAAACAGTTTCCGGACAAAAGTTCAAAAAAGTTTCGGAATGATTTTTTATGCCATTTCGCCGATAGTTGACATAAATGAATTGAATAAACGGCATTTTAAAGGGAAGTTCATCTTCATTACGTTGAAAAAAAAATTACTATTTCTTGTACGACTAGCACTCTTTCAAAAACGACCATTTTTCCCCTTTTTTGTCCCCTTTCTGGCGGACCCAGTTTTCAGACGAAATTTTTTACTATGCATTTCTTTGACCGGAATCATAAAGGAAGAAGCTTCAATTTTGTTTTTTTTTTCAAAGCTTCGTACGATTTTTTTTTCTAAAGATATTTTAATTTTTTCTCAAAAAACGACAAGGGTTCAAGGAAAACCTCAAGTTGGTAAAAAGTTGGATCGGTTTTCGTCGAGATCGCGAGAATTTTTTCATATTTTTTTTTCGACATTGTTATTTTCACCTATTTGCGGCGAAAAATCAGATAATTTAATTACCGTAACTCGAAAACTAAGGGATTTGTGGTCAAATTTCAAGAAAGGAAAAATTTGTGTTTTTATATTTTCACCGCAATAGAATTATTTCAGATTTTTTTCGATTGACGTGACTAGAAAACTATAAAATCTTAACGGGGAAAATAATGTTGAAAAAAATCTGTAATTATTCTATTGCGTCGAAAATAGAAAATTACAATTTTTATATTTTTTACTTTAGTCTTAAAAAAAAAAAAAATTTTAAAAACGGAATGAAGGTGAATTCTTCCCATTTAAAATGTCGTTTATTAACTTAATTGGTCAACTATAGGCGAAATGGCTTAAAAAATCGTTCCGGAACTATTTTGAATTTTTGTCCGGAAACTTTTCGCCGGTAGTTTATGTATATATTGATTTTTAAAAAATGCCAAGGTCGAATAAGACTATAAACAAATTAAACACCGTAATTATTGTGGGTGAGTTCTATGATGCTCGTAACTTAGTAAAACCACTGAGTATAACAGATCAAAAATTAAATGACAATTGCATTTATTGCACGAAAATGCAACTGATTACGAACAGTAGCTATTACATAATGATTTCCATATCCTCCTGTGGAACACGAATATATGCTGTAATTATCATATAATGTATTTAAATTTATGTATATACACAGTATATATATTCCCTTGATTGAATTCATTATCGGGACGACAAACGTGAAAAATATTTTGTATTTGTATAATAGTATATGTGAAAGGTGTATAAATACACAAAGCCTCGGAACCATATCGATTATTTTACCACATAACGCGTCCATTTAGTCGACACGCACCATTTTCGGTTTTCTAGATCATTATACAACGACCACAAGCTACATTCGTCGTATCTTCATTTCAACAGAATATCGACAACAAATAAAAATATAAATTTGGCAAGCCAATGCTCGTTCAGTTCTGTACATATTGCATTGATATGGTACATGCTGTCTTCCTCGCTTCGTTTACAAAGTAAGCTTTTCGAATTTCATTTGAAAAAATTTATTCGAAATGCCCATATAAATTCTGCGCAACGTTCTACAGATAAGAGCAATTATGGGAATAAAACAAGCAAGCCATTAGCAAAAAAATATCACATTTCGTGGCGATTAAATAACGTTCGGCTGATCGGGTATAAGAGACGCGAAAAAGGAACTAAAGAATGTCCAAGTGAAGGCCCACGCGCTCGGCCGCTCATTTTCCTCGTTCAAATTCGTTCCAGTCGCTTCGGCTGGTTGCTCTTCGGAAGACACCGTTGGCACGCGGGGAACTTGACGCGCAAGAGTCTGGTCACCAGGCGGAATGACTTCGTTTTGTCTCACCTGATTGTTATTATCGCCAACACCAGCGTTGTTGTTCTCCCCGAGAAATGCCGGCTGACCTCTGAAGAAACCGCCCTGAATTCTGCACATATAGCACCGGTTATAATTAATCCCACGCACATTAGTTTCATGGCTGAGCCATAGCTCTCGTAAGGTTACACTCACAGATATATGGCAAATCCAAGAAAAGTGACAATGAAAAGTCGTAACGGAGAAGAATAGAAGATCACGATACTAGAGAGGACAATCATCCTCGAAAGCATGTCGAATATATCGAGCCAATCGCGATTAAGCGCTGCCGCCTCGTTGACACCTCCATTCTGATTGTTTGCGACATTGTTCGCGTCTTCCACGATTTGCTGTTGAGCCCCAAGCGCACCACCGACCACTGCGACTTCCGGGCCGTGTAGCACTTCGTTCTCTTCCATGTTATTAGGAGCCTCGGAGAATGCAGTCCCATTGATATACGCGTTATCGTTTGATCTGAGATGTGTTGGATCACCTTCGACTTGTATTCCCTGAGCAGCCATTCTAGAATGAGCGATAAAAAAGTTGTCCGCTGCGCAAAGCCTTAGAGCAAGTGCGCCGTTTGTTGCATATTTCGTTACAAGGTACCAACATTTGTGTGTACCGCGTGAGATATTGGGCATACGCCTGCTGCATCCACACTATTTGATGTTTGTTGAGTTGACTGTAGTATTGTTGGAGAGCAACGGACGGTTCAGGCCCGGATGCCGCTGTGAGGTACCTCGTAGTCTGATCGTCAACATCGCCGCTCAACTTCGACGTATTCGGCAACGACAGTGTCGGATTATCAACGCATACCAGATGAACCACCAAAGGGCCAACTACGTTGGTGCGTTCCGACCGTACCATGTCTCTCAATATCAGTGAGTCGTCGAGAAGCTTCCCGAGAAATATTATGTGCTGTTCTTGCCTTGGCTGCAATGTTTAGCAGAATTATCATCATCGTACAGGTGCCGTTGCTACGTGTGAGAAAGCGTGCAAGTGTAAATGCAAATTTAGAAAATGGTTACTCAAGTAATACGGAGAGAGTTTAAGTGTCGAATATACGGCATGTATGTTGTAATTGAATGAGATAGAAGACGTATCATGAATTGACACAGAATCTCACGGGTTTAGTAGGATAGACTTGGGCAAGATGATCCTTGAGCCTTGCAACAGTCCAGTCGAGTTTGCACTCCACCGTTTGGTCGTCTATCTGTTGAGTTGACGTCTTGACGATAAACTTGACGTTCGCATCGTCATTCTCTCCGTCTCTCTGGGAATCCATCCTCAACTGGCACTCACTGCTACTTCGATTTTAACCCGTGCAACGAAAATAACTCGATGGATTTTTCTTGTGATCTTGCGATCAGCGATGTAGATGCACACGCACTATTGACACTCTAAGCAAGTTTTTTTTATCACGCCCCTTCAGAGGAAGAAGTAAGTGTTTTGGTTTTCTTACTTGACCTTCAAATCATCGTATAATTTGCCTACTAATTCGAACTAATGACTGCTCAAAATGCACACGCCTACAACGGCGGGGACAAAACTACGTTTCAATCGCACTGCAAAACAGTGATTATTGGGTCGACGTCGCTTCCTTTCGTTTTTTTTCCCACGCATCGGAAATACGTGTAGGGCGAGGTGTTTGAAGATAACTGCTTTTGGCCGTTGGAAGCACGGGCCTACGGCCTCTGCACACTGCACGCGATGAGCGAGGAGCGATGGGCAATATCCAATGGGAGCTTCACTTTCTCAGGGGGGGTCTGGAATACTAGAGCTCCCGTTGCATGGAGGCTAGAGTGGGAGGAGGCCGATCTGTGCATTTCAAAGTGGCTACAAAAGTGTGGTCAAAAAGGGATGCCGCCACTATCTCTAAGACCTCGAGAAGTAAGCTGAGGAACGCGCGAGGCTTTTAGATGATTTCAATGCTTATTTGGCTCTTGATTCTCTGCGTTATCAATGTATACAACAAAATGTATCGCGAACCCTGATCGCTTATTTTTTTTGTTTATACGTTAATTTAAATATAATTATGAATCCAAATTACAACTGATTTATTTTCTAAAAAAATTGTTTACGCTTTACTCACACCCGTCCTTATGGCAAATAAATTATAATTAATAAAAGTAAGCGGAAATATATTTATATTCGTATTATTATATTAATTTTCATACTTTCATCAAGCGATAAAGCATTATCGCTTGATGAAAATTATTATTACTATTAATTCTTGTTTGATTAGTTATTTTTATTAGTTATCATTATTATTTTAATTAGTTTGTCTTTTAGTGTCGAAAAATTTATCGCGCATTCCGACCGCTTATTTGATTAGTTTGTACGTTAATTTAAATGTAATAATAAATGTAAATTACAACTTATTTATCTTCTAAAAAATTGTTTGCGCTTTACTCACACCCAACCCTATGTCAAATAAATTGTAATTCATAGAAGTAAGCGAAAATATATTTATAGTCGTATAAATATATCGTATAAATATATGAATCGTAACTTACGAGAGTGTTCATTCTCGTAAGTTACGATTCGCGGCCGGATGAATGATTGGCTTGTGTTTGGGGATAATGCTTTATCGCTTGATGATAGTATATGAGAATGAATATAATAATGCGAATATAAATATATTTCCGCTTACCTTTATGAATTACAATTTATTAGCATAGGGACGGGTCTGAGTAGAGTGCAAACAATTTTTTAGAAGATAAATAAGTTGTAATTTAGATTTATTATTACATTTAAATTAACGTACAAACTAATAAAATAAGCGGTCGGAGTGCGCGATACATTTTTCGACACTAAAAGATAACTAATTAAAATAATAATGATAACTCATAAAAATAACTAATCAAATAGGAATTAATGGTAATAATAATTTTCAAAAAAGCACTGAGCGTGGGGAACGATCCCGCGCCCCTGCGGACCGAAGCCCAGGAACGCTACCAACGGGACCATCTCATCGCTTGTAGAATATGCACTTTCTGGTACTGACGATTCGCAGCCGGATGGATGATTGGCTTGTTTTTAGGGATAATGCTTTATCGCTTGCTAAAAGTATGAGAATTAATATAATAATACGAATATAAATATATTTCCGCTTACTTTTATGAATTATAATTTATTTGGCATAAGGACGGGTGTGAGTAAAGCGTAAAGCATTTTTTAGAAGATAAATAAGTTGTAATTTCGATTTATTATTATATTTAAATTAACGTATAAACTAAAAAAATAAGCGATCAGGGTGCGCGATACATTTTTTTGTATACATTGATAACGCAGACAATCAACAGCTAAATAAGCATTGAAATAATCTAAAAGCCTCGCGTGTTCCGTCGGGTGACGTCACGCGCGTGTCGTGCTCAGATTGCTTTTTCCCTCGAAGCCTTCGTTTCGGCTTGGTCGCACATGAACGTGCTCGGCGTCCATGGATTGGTGTAGCTACCGAAGGCGCGGTCGAGCAACTTCGGCGCGCTCGGCTCTTTCCGAAGATGTCCGAGCGTCGCTCGCTCACGGACACGAGCTACTATGATTGTGTGATGGGCGCGTAAGAGGCTAGAGAGGGGGTAACTTTTGTGCGCGATCTGGCTATATATCATGTTGCATCTCTCTCCCACGCAGCCTACTTCTCAAGTATCATGCTGCCTTAGCACAGCTCACTTCTCATTATTTACTTGTTCCGTCTCTGTCACACGCAGCTCTCTTCTCGAGGGCTTAGCAATAGTGGCGCCATCCCTGTTTGACCACTTTTTTGTAGCCACTTTTTTCAAGTCTCTCCATAAGAGATCGGGCTCCTCCCACTCTAGCCTCGCTGTCCCATTGGAGGTCGGTCATTGCAAATCGCGCACGGTGTGCAGAGTCCATTGATGTAACATTTTGTGGGCAGTGAGCAGCAGCGGCAGAATGGTAAGTAACTAGAATTCCCCAGCACGTCCGGCGCGAATTCCCACTGCTCAAACATAAGGTTTGTTCGCGCTAGCTACACTTTCTACACTTTTGTAGGGAGTGTACACTTTCGCGTTCTTTTTAACGGAAATGACGTCACGCGCCGCTGTTCGCGTTACGAGTGTAGCTACACTTTCGTGCCACTAACCCTAGACTTTCTACACTCGATCTTGACGAGGTGTAAAAGTACACGAAAAGTTTAACAGTGGTATTACTAGAATAACCCCATAACCAGCGAAACTGTCAGTGAGTGTATACAGAGGTAAGTACTACATAACCTAAAATATTTAAGGTAATCACAAACAAATTCTCATTTATTACGAACAACAATCAATATTAAAGGTTCAAAATAACAAACTTTTTTTAGTTTTAAGGTCTTCACGGCTCTTTATGTAATGAGAAGAGTATGTGGCTTCCGGATGGAGGCCGTGTTGAGGATCAGCGTTGTGCCGACGTTTCGCAAACATTACAGTCTGCATCATCAGGGCTGAGAGCTTCGATACTGAAGCTCTCGTATCTCAGGCATCCCTTATATAGTTGCAGTCATTGTTCCAGATCGCTGCACCAGCCAATCAGATGTTTTAATTGATCAGCTGGTCAATTAAAAAACCGGGAGGACGGTGTGCCAAATAGGATTGACGTGATATCCTCCATCTCTGTTTAGATTGTCCGGATGTTTTCGGATTTCCAAGCCTTCTCGGTGTTTCCTGGAAAAATAGCTGTTTGATGGGGCCAGACTTTGGGCTTTGTCGAACTGGATGGCATGACCAGTCTCCATCCAATGTTCGGCCAGCGCTGATTGTGTAATATGGCCATATTTGATACACCGTTGGTGTTCTTTGATCCGTGTACTGATCTTCCTCCCGGTTTCTCCTATGTACACTTTACCGCATGAGCAGGGTATCTTGTATACTCCTGGTGCACTTAATGGTGGTCTTTGGTCTTTTGCACTCGGAATCACTTGTGCTAGTTTCTTCTGAGGTTTGAAGATGACTCGCACGTTATGTTTTCCAAGGACCCTGCCTATGCGATCGGTTATGCCCTGAAGGTATGGAAGGGAAGTTGTTGCGGTTATTTGTCCTTCATTCTCCCCATCAGGTGCTGTAACCGTTTTCGGATCAGCTATTTTTTTTTAGATTTCTGATCGTTCTTTCGATGTTGCCTGGCTTGTAGCCATTGTCTCCTAAAACTTTTCGTAGGTGTTCTAGTTCAACCTCCAGGGAGTCTGGTTCGGAGATTGCTAGAGCTCCGTAGACCAGAGAGCTTATGACCGACTGTTTTTGGTGATGGGACGTAGCGTGGAGGTATCTATCCGTATGCGTTGGCTTCCGGTAAACTTTTTGGCCCAAAGTGCCATCGCTTTTTCGTTGAACCAGTACATCCAGAAAAGGGATTTAATTTTCCTGTACTATCTCCATGGTGAATTGAATACTGGGGTGCTGGGAGTTGAGGACGCTTAAGAAATGATTGAGGTTTTCTTTGCCGTGACTCCAAATGACGAAGGTGTCATCGACATATCGGAACCAGGTGGAGGGTTTGAGGGAAGCTTCTTGCAGAATTCTGTTCTCGAAGTTCTCCATAAAGAGGTTGGCGATGATGGGGGAAATAGGGGAACCCATGGCTGTGCCTGAAGTTTGTTCATAAAACTGGGATTGAAATTGGAAGTATGTAGAGTTTAGGCAATGTTCTATGAGAGGCAGTAGGTTAGGGGCAACTTTTTTGGAATTTTTAACTATGCTTAGGGTTTCATTTGTTGGGTCGTTTGTAAACAGGGATACGACATCAAAACCCACTAAAATGTCTTCTGGTTGTACCTTGATAGACTGGATCTTGTTCACAAAATCCCGGGAGTTTTGGATATGGGAGTTGTTGAGGCCTACGAGTTCCTGCAAAGGTTTGCAAAGGAAACGTGCCAAATGATATGTAGGACTGCCTATGTTGCAAACAATGGGTCTTAGTGGGATGTTGTTTTTGTGTATTTTTGGCAGACCGTAAAGCCTGGGTGGTAGGGATTCCTTAGGTGTAAGGGCTTTGGTTAGGTTTTCCGATAGACCAGCCTTCTTTAGAAGTGTTGTTGTTTTCTTTTCTATACTCGACGTGGGGTCACGTGATAATTTCTTGTAGGTGTTGGTGTCCTCGAGCAGGTTCATAATTTTACTGCAGTAGTCCGCTTTATCCATGATGACAGTTGCATTCCCTTTGTCAGCTGGTAGTATTAAGATGTCCTTGTTTTTCTTCAAATTGTGAAAAGCAAGGTGTTCTTCCTTCGTGATATTCTGCTGCGGAGGTTTTGCCTTGTGTAGAATATTGCTTATCCGTTTCGTGATGTCGTTGCCAGTATCCAGTGGGAGACGATAGATGGCAGTTTCCACCTGGCTGATGAATTCTCTGGTCGGAATTTCTGTCGGTGTGATGGCGAAATTGTGCCCTTTTGCGAGGACTGATGTTTCAGCTGCGGAGCGTGTGTGGTTACTTAGGTTTTTTACTGTGTGGTTTAGGATGGGCTGCTTCGTCTGTGGATATAGTTTCCTGAATTTTTCTATTTGATTCTTGGATCTTAGGTCTGCATAGTGGAGGGCTTGTTCGTGGGTGACACGGTCAAGATCTTCCCACAGCTGTGGTTCCAAAGAGTCAGATAGACGTAGGTGAAGTTTAAGGAGTTTTTGGGAATTTTGGTCCAAAAGCTTTTTGGTGACAGATATTCTCTCCTTTACCCGTCTCAGCGAGGCCTAGTGGCGGATAATTTTGGCTTGTTTTGATGGAAAGGGGTTTTTTAATTGAAAACATTTTGGTACCACTTGATGGTCGCGGCACCTTTTTAGGAATGTTAACGAGCAGAGTTGGATGTGCAGAGTTTTCCTGAGTTTGGAAAAGGTGTTAACAGAACCCAAAATAGCCTCTCCGTGTAGGCGTCTGATTTTAGTTTTAAGGCTTTGACGGCTCTTTATGTATGTCATCTTCAAACCTCAGAAGAAACTAGCACAAGTGATTCCGAGTGCAAAAGACCAAAGACCACCATTAAGTGCACCAGGAGTATACAAGATACCCTGCTCATGCGGTAAAGTGTACATAGGAGAAACCGGGAGGAAGATTAGTACACGGATCAAAGAATACCAACGGTGTATCAAATATGGCCATATTACACAATCAGCGCTGGCCGAACATTGGATGGAGACTGGTCATGCCATCCAGTTCGACAAAGCCCAAAGTCTGGCCCCATCAAACAGCTATCTTTCCAGGAAATACCGAGAAGGCTTGGAAATCCGAAAACATCCGGACAATCTAAACAGAGATGGAGGATATCACGTAAATCCTATTTGGCACACCGTCCTCCCGGTTTTTTAATTGACCAGCTAATCAATTAAAACATCCGATTGGCTGGTGCAGCGATCTGGAACGATGACTGCAACTATATAAGGGATGCCTGAGATACGAGAGCTTCAGTATCGGAGCTCTCAGCCCTGATTATGCAAAATAACAAACTATTATAATTATCAATCTCTATCGATCAAGGTGATTAAAAAATTGACATGACCTACAATGTATAAGGCAATCACAAACAAATTCTCATTCATTATGAAAAACAATCAAGAATAAAGGATCAAAATAACAAAGTATTATAATTATCAATTTCTATTGACCAAGGTGATAACAAGATATCATGACGAGTGTTAATTATAAATTCGCAGTATCGCAATACGTTCCAATCTACTATCAACGCAAACAGAAGCTAACATGGAACAGGAGCTAAAAATTAAGTCAGCAGTGCTGTTCGGAGATTCAGAAGGCGGCTTAGTCGTTGATGCTGACAATAACGTGTGCATTTGTGAAGGTTTTAGATTTCTACAATCGTATCACTAACACTCCATTCTATGTAAAACTGCTATCAGTACATCGATTCTGGGCGCAATTACAAGTACAAGTTAATAATTGCAATAACACCGTCCATTGTAATCAGTTTACGAGATAAACAAACTTGAGGTTACACGGTATATCTCTTTAACGGTTAGATGAGACTCCGTAATCTCATGTGTTGTTTGAGGTTAAGGTGTGGTCCACTAGGTCGCCGCCATGTTTCTTGTACACTATCGCGTTCGCGCTCGAGTTGCTTACCCGCGAGGAAATAAACTACACTCCCTAGACACGGCCCTAGTTCCGTTTACACTGGCGAGTGTAGAATGCTGCTAGCGCCAACAAACCAATAGACACTACGAGTGTGTTCCGATATTGACTGCAAGTGCTGATGACAGAGATTAGTAGGGAGATGAACAACGCTCCCCTTTTTGGCGTGCCTCGGAAATGGCGCTAAATCGCGGCGGCGAGTTCGGGAGTATGATTTTGTGTGCATCGCCTCTGGCGAAGTTGCAGATTCCCTTGTAGCCGCGCGAGTCGTGAGCACCAGAGATTAGTAGGGAGATGCACAGTGCTCCCCTTTTCGGCAGAGATTAGTAGGGAGATGTACAACGCTCCCCTTTTCAACGTGCCTTGGAAATGGCGCTAAATCGCGGCGGCGAGTTCGGGAATATGATTTTGTGTGCACCGCCTCTGTCGAGGTTGCAGATTCCCTTGTAGCCGCGCGAGTTGTGAGCACCGCTCAAGTCGATATCGCAGCAGCGTGCACACGAATGGGAATCTCGTTGGGGGAAAAGTCTCTGCCCCTCGCTCACTCGACAGGCGAACGGACCGAGGTTTTCCGTCCGATCGAGCTCGACATATGAGTGGCCGTACTGCGGATTGGAATATGCATTAAATGAATTGCAAAGACAAAAACATGTATAAAGAAAATTGTGTTGTCTCGGTTGGCCGTTTATGCCGAGAATGCGGGTTAAAAAAATTAACGACAAACCGCGTTAAACAATAAAACGTCGAAACGACCGTGGAAGGTTCAAAAAGAAATCTTGAGCCTTTGCCGCGGTCGTTACGGCGTTTTTTTTCAACAGTAAACATTATGAATAAGCGTGTATCATAAATGTTTTTCTATCCTCAATGAGCGTCGTGGCTGAGTTGGCAGCGTGACGAATTGACGATGCTTGCGGTCCGGGTTCCTTCGCTGGTTAATCGACTTTATTTAATCTATTTTTTTTCTTCATTTTATATTCAAACAATTTCGAACTTACTCTCGCTTGAGCTATTCTCGCATATCCAGGCATTATTTATGATATTTAATTCATATATGTTTAATTTAAAAAAAGACATTGGCTACCGGGGATCGAACCCGCGTCGTCTGCACTCGGAGCCCGCAGGCTGATATATCAACCGCGAGGCTCTTGTGACTGCAAACCGAACTTACGTATTTTCCAACCTTAAAAAAAAATTCGCTGCATGCCTGCATATTGCATATTGTTTTTATGACCCCAAAGTATTATTGAAGACAAATGAAAACGATTTTTCCAAATTCCTAGAGTGGTGTTATCCCTTAAAGAAAAGGAATTGATTTTTTGATCGTTATAAATGTTTATCCCCTCTTAAAGACTTTACGGCGTCTGGCCACCTTGGCCGATCGAAAAATGGGTATATTAAAAAAAATAATAAACTTGAAAGTATGGGCCAGAATATTTGTATTGTTTTACACAACGTCAGAAAGGGCTTTAAGAATAACGTTAATAAATTTCCATTCAAAATATTACAAAATGGCGCCGTTATGCACATTGCCGCGGAGGCCCTCCGCACGATACGCGTGGTCGTTGTCACAGCTGTTACTCGGTCATGACACATCTGCAAAAAAAAATCAGCGCATTCGTGAGTAGTGTCGCTACAATGTAGCGTAGCGGTTTTTTTCTCGACCATTAAAAAAATTATGGTGAGGCGAAGAAAAAAATTTGTATTTTTCACCAAAATTATGGCTCACCATAATTTTTTTATTGGTCGAAAAAAAACCGCTACGCTACATTGTACCGATACTACTCACGAATGAGCTGATTGTTTTGTTTTCAGATGTGACATGACCGCGTAACAGCTGGGACAACGACCGCGCGTATCTTGCGGAGGGCCTCCGCGGCAATGTGCATAACGGCGCCATTTTTAAATATTTTGAACGGAAATTTATTATCGATATTCGTAAAGCCCTTTCTGACGTTATGTAAAAAAATAAAAATATTCTGGCCCATACATTCGAGTTCATTATTATTTTTTTTAATATGCCCATTATTCGATCGGCCAAGGTGGCCAGACGCCTTTAAAGAATCTCGTACGTGTTAGCGAAAACGGGCAGAAAATTATGAAGCAACTCGTCCACTTCTTTGATGTTCGCTATTTTGGATCATCGCTCGTTTGCCTATCTGAGATCTATACTTTCGAAGTTTGTATCCTCGAATATATGCCTTTTTGCTATAGATGGTATTACCAATGATAGATACTCACGTCTTTCCATTTCGGAGATATGGATGTTCTAGATTGTTTGAATCTGTATTTGTATGACACAAACAGCAGACAATCTGAATACACGTTCTCGAATAAATAATCCTTTGGTATAATAGTTATTCAATTTCGTCGTCGGGCGAAGGATAACATTTTGAATAATTTACAGTTCGTCACTTTGAGTTTATAATTCTGTCATTTCGAAATCTTTGTCATTCTATATTTGGCCTTTCAAAGTTTTGACCCCCATCCCAATGTGAAATGTGTCGAAAAAAATGCCGAAACACACTTATCCAATGTAAAATGTGTTTTGAAAAAAATGCCGATCGAAAAAGACTCAAAGTTCTCTTCGAGCCTTTCTCGATCGTTTCGGCACTTTTCTTCAGCAATTTTTTCAATTAATTTTCTAAGGGGAAAAGTAAAAACTCATTTCCGTATTGGGGGAAACATTTTTTTTTTTCATATTTTCCAATACTGTTTGCACTATAATTTGGAACGCCCGCTTGTTTTGAGCAACTTCAATATGCGTCCGGTGGGGCGAACGACTGCGTGTTCGGTCGCGTCGACGATAACCGCGGCGTCCTTGCTGCGGCCGCTCCCCGCGCTCGTGCCTCTGTTCTTTCAATGAGCTGCCCTTCTCGCGCCCTTGGGCTGCGTCGGGTGGCTCTTGCCGCTGCGGCTGCTGCTGACGACCACTTTTCTTTTTGTTGCGGCGCCAAAATTTCTTCTTTGTAACTGTAAAAAATAAATAATAAAATGTACAAATAAAATACATTACTCACACAAGATAAGGGATATTTAAAAAATTCCGAATTTTTGGCTGATTTTCAACAAGGGATAACTCGGAGAAAAATGGTCGTACAGAAAATTAAAAAAAAAAGGAAGTGATAGCTTCAAGTATCTAGTTTTCAGATCTGGACTGTGATTTTTTTTAGCGAGGGTGGTGTTCTTGTAGTCATCAGAAAACCGACGACATTTTTTTTTCCAAATTTTTGCTCGTCTTTAAAATGGTCTGTCGACTTCAAATATTTTTTCGATCGACGATTACTCCGCGCCAAATCATCGTACGGAGCTCGTTAAAAGGTCAAATTAAAGTTGATTAAATTGTCTAAAAGACTTTTATAGTCGTATGATGAAAAAAATTCTTTGAAGTCGACTGCCCATTTTAAAGACGAGCCAAAAATTGGAAAAAATTTTCGTTGGTTTTCGGATGATTACAAGAAAACCGCCCACGCTAACAAATTTTACAGTCCAAATCTGAAAACTGGATACTTGAAGCTATAATTTCCTTTTTTTTATTTTCTGTACGACCATTTTTCTCCGAGTTATCCCTTGTTGAAAATCAGCCAAAAATTTGGAATTTTTTTAATATCCCTTAATTTGTGTGAGTAATGTATTTTATTTGTACATTTTATTATTTATTTTTTACAGTTACAAAGAAGAAATTTTGGCGCCGCAACAAAAAGAAAAGTGGTCGTCAGCAGCAGCCGCAGCGGCAAGAGGCACCCGAGAGAGCCCAAGAGCGCGAGAAGAGCCGGCCAACAAAAGGACAGGGCGGGAGCGAGGTGAGCGGTCGCAGCAACGACGCCGCGGGTATCGTCGACGTGACCGAACCCGCAGTCGTTCGCCCCCCGGACGCATGTTGAAGTTGTTCAAAACGAGCGGGCGTTCCAAATCTGGGTGCAAACAGTATTGAAAAATATGACAAAAAATTAATGTTTTTCTCAATACGTAAATGACTTTTCCCCTTAGAAAATTAATTTAAAAAAATTGTTGAATAAAAGTGCCGAAACGATCGAGAAAGGCTCAAAGAGAACTTTGAGTCTTTCTCGATCGGCATTTTTTTCAAAACACATTTCACATTGCATAAGTGTGTTTCGGAATTTGTTACAACACATTTCACATTGGGATAGGGGCCAATACTTTGAAAGGCCAAATATAGAACGACACAGATTTCGAAATGACAGAATTATAAACTCACTGTAACGAACTGTAAATTATTCAAAATGTTATCCGTCGACCGATGACGAAATTAAATAACTATTACACCAAAGGATCATTTATTCGAGAGCTCATTTATTCGAGAACGTGTATTCAGATTGTCTGCAGTTTGAGTCATACAAATACAGATTCAAACAATCTAGAACATCCATATCTCCGAAATGGAAAGACGTGAGTATCTAATATTGGTAATACCATCTATAGCAAAAAGACATATATATCGAGGATACAAACTTCGAAAGTGTAGATCTCAGATAGGCAAACAAGCGATGGTCCAAAATGGCGAACATCAAAGAAGTGGACGAGTTGCTTCATAATTTTCTGCCGGTTTTCGCTAACACATACGAGATTCTTTTAAGGCGTCTGACCACCTTGGCCGATCCCAAAATGGGTATATTAAAAAAAAATAATAAACTCGAAAGTATGGGCCGAAATATTTTTATTTTTTTACATAACGTCTGAAAGGGCTTTAAGAATAACGTTAATAAATTTCCGTTAAAAATATTGAAAAATGGCGCCGTTATGCACATTGCCGCGGAGGCCCTCCGCACGATACGCGAGGTCGTCGTCCCAGCTTTTACCCGGTCATGGCACATCTGAAGAAAAAAAATCAGCTCATGCGTGAGTAGTGTCGCTACAATGTAACGTAGCGGTTTTTTTTCGACCATTAAAAAGATTATAGTGAGCCATAATTTCGGTGAAACATAAAAAAAATTTCTTTCGGTTCACCATAATTTTTTTAATGGTCGAAAAAAAATGGCTACGCTACATTGTAGCGACAATACTCACAAATGAGCTGATTTTTTTTTTTTGCAGATGTGACATGACCGGGTAATAGCTGGGACAACGACCGCGCGTATCGTGCGGGGGGCCTCCGCGGCCATGTGTATAACGGCGCCATTTTTAAATATTTTGAACGAAAATTCATTAACATTATTCTTAAAGACCTTTCTGACGTTGTTGAAAAAAATATTCCGGCCCATGCTTTCGAGATTATTATTTTTTTTTAATATACCCATTTTTCGATCGGCCAAGGTGGCCAGACGCCTTAAAGTCTTTAAGAGGGGACATACATTTACAACGATCAAAAAATAAATTTCTTTCCTTTGAGGGTCAACACCACTCTAGGAATTTGGAAAAATCGTTTTCATTTGTCTTCAATAATACTTTGGGGTCATAAAAAAAACATGCAAATGGTATGCAGCGAATTTTTTTCAAAGGTTGGATAAGTGTGTATACTAACGCAGGTTTGCAGTCACAAGAGCCTTGCGGTTGATATATCAGCGTGTGGGCTCTGAGAGCAGACGACGCGGGTTCGATCCCCGGTAGCCAATGTCTTTTTTAAAATTTAACATATATGAATTAAATGTCATAAATAATGCCTGGACATGCGAGAATAGCAAAAGCGAGAGTAAGTTCGAAATTTTTTGAATGTAAAATGAAAAAAAAAATAGATTAAAAAAGTGAATTAACCAGGTATCGAACCCGGACGCCAAGCATAGTCAATCCGTCCCGCTGCCAACTCAGCCACGACGCTCATTGAGGATAGAAAAACATATATGATATACGCTTACTCATAATGTTTACTGTTGAAAAAAAACGCCGTAACGACTGCGGCAAAGGCTCAAGATTTCTTTTTGAACCTTCCACGGTCGTTTCGGCGTTTTATTTTTCAACGCGGTTGGTCGTTAATTTTTTTAACCCGCATTCTCGGCATAAACGGCCATCCGAGAGAAAACAATTTTCTCGATACATGTTATTCTCTTTGAAATTCATTTAATGCATATTCCAATCCGCAGTACGGCCACACATATGTCGAGCTCGATCGGACGGAAAACTTCGCTCCGTTCGCCGGTCGAGTGAGCGAGGGGCAGAGACTTTTCCCCCACCGAGCTACCCATTCGTGTGTACGCTGACTGTGATATCAGGTTTGTTCGCGCTAGCTGCACTCTGCACTCGCCAGTGTAATCGGAACTAGGGCAGCGTCTAGGGAGTGCAGTTTATTTCCTCGCGGGTAAGCAGCTCTAGCGCGAACGCGATAGTGTACAAGAAACATGGCGGCGACCTAGTGGACCACACCTTAACCTCAAACAACACATGAGATTACGAAGTCTCATCTAACCGTTAAAGAGATATCCCGTGTAACCTCAAGTTTGTTTATCTCGTAAAATGATTACAATGGACGGTGTTATTAAAATTATTGACTTGTACTTGCAATTGCGCTCAGAATGGATGTATTGATACCAGTTTTACACAGAATGGAGTGTTAGTGATACGATTGTCGAAATCCAAAACCTTCACAAATGCACACGTTGTTGTCAGCATCAACGACTAAGGCGCCTTCCGAATCTCGGAACAGTACTGCTGACTTAATTTTTTGCTCCTGTTTCATGTTAGCTTCTGATTGCGTCGATAGTAGATTGGAACGTATTGTGATACTGCGAATTTATAATAAACACTTGTCATTATATCTTGTCAATTGTTTATCACCTTGATCAATAGAAATTGATAATTATAATACTTTGTTATTTTGAACCTCTATTATTGATTGTTTTACATAATAAATGAGAATTTGTTTGTGATTGCCTTCTACATTGTAGGTCATTTCAATTTTTTAATCGCCTTGATCGATAGAGATTGATAATCATAATAGTTTGTTATTTTGAACCTTTATTATTGATTGTTTTTCGTAATAAATGAGAATTTGTTTGTGATTACCTTAAATATTTTAGGTTATGTCGTACTGACCTCTGTATACACTCACTGACAGTTTCGCTGGTTATGGGGTTATTCTAGTAATATCACTGTTAAACTTTTCGTGTACTTTTACACCTCGTCAAGATCAAGTGTAGAAAGTCTAGGGTTAGTGGCACCAAAGCGTAGCTACACTCATAACGCGAACAGCGGCGCGTGACGTCATTTCCGTTAAAACGAACGCGAAAGTGTACACTCCCTAAAAAAGTGTAGAAAGTGTAGCTAGCGCGAACAAATCTATCGACTTGAGTGGTGCTCCCGACTCGCGCGGGTACAAGGGAATCTGCAACCTGGACAGAGGCGATGCACACAAAATCATATTCCCGAACTCGCCGTCGCGATTTAGCGCCATTTCAGAGGCACGCCAAAAACAGAGATTAGTAGGGAGATGCACAACGCTCCCCTTTTCGGCGTACCTCGTGAATGGCGCTAAATCGCAGCGGCGAGTTCGGGAGTGTGATTTCGTGATCATCGCCTCTGTCGAGGTTGCAGATTCCCTTGTAGCCGCGCGAGTCCGTGATCACCGCTCAAGTCGGTATCGAAGTCAGCGGGAACTCGAATGGGTAGCACGGAGGGGGAAAAGTCTCTGCCCCTCGCAAATCGCGCTTGCTCGACAGGCGAACGGAGCGAGGTTTTCCGTCCGATCGAGCTCGACATATATGTGTGGCCGTACTGCGGATTGAAATATGCATTAATGAATTTACATCAAAGTGGAATACATGTATCGAGATCATTGTTTTCTCTCGGTTGCCCGTTTACGGTTTACGCCGAAAATGCGGGTTAAAAAAATTAACGACGAACCGCGTTGAAAAATGAAACGCCGAAACGACCGTGGAAGGTTCAAAAAGAAATCTTGAGCTTTTGCCGCGATCGTTTCGGCATTTTTTTTCAACATTAAACATGGATAAGGGTGTATCATAAATGTTTCTCTATCTGCAATGAGCGTCGTGGCTGAGTTGGCAGCGTGACGGATTAACGATGCTTCCGGTCCGGGTTCAATCCCCGGTGAACCAACTTTTTTTTTCTTCATTTTATATTCAGAAAATTTCGAACTTGCTCTCGCTTTAGCTATTCTCGCCTGTTCAGTCATTATTTATGATATTTAATTCGTATATGCTTAATAAAAAAACAAGCCATTGCTACCGGGGGTCGCACCCGCGTCCAGTGCAGCAGGATCGCGCGTAAAAGTTACCCCCTCTCTAGTATCTTACGCGCCCGTCACACAATCATGGTAGCGCGTGTCTGGGAGCGAGCGACGCTCGACATCTTCGGAAAGAGCCGAGCACGGTCGAAGTTTCCCGACCGCGCCTTCGGCAGCTACATCAATACATGGACGCTGAGCACGTTTATGTGTGGCCAAGCCGAAACGAAGGCTTCGAGGGAATAAGCAATCTGAGCACAACTCGCGCGTGACGTCACCCGACGGCACGCGCGAGGCTTTTAGTTGATTTCAATGCTTATTTAGCTCTTGATTCTCTGAGTTATTAATGTAGACAAAAAAATGTATCGCGCACTCTGATCGTTTATTTTTTAGTTTACACGTTAATTCAAATATAATAATAAATCTAAATTACAACTTATTTATCTGATATGAAATTGTTTATGCTTTACTCACACCCGTCCTTATGCCAAATAAATTATAATTCATAAAAGTAAGCGGAAATATATTTATATTCGTATTATTATATTAATTCTCATACTTTGATCAAGCGATACAGCATTATCCCCAAAAACAAGCCAATCATCCATCCGGCCGCGAATCGTAAGTTCCAGAAAGTGTACATAATCTACCAGCGATGAGATGGTCCCGTTGGTGCGTTCCTGGCTTCGGTCCGCAGGGGCCCGTAGTGCAATTTTTTTTCCAAATTTTTCATAATTTCTCATATTTTAGTCAGATTTGAGATTTTCGGAGAAAAAAACGATTTAAAACAGATTCAAGTTCTGGTCTATTTTCCACAAACGCGTCTTTTTCACTGAAAATTCATGATTTCTCATTTTTTTCCCGGAAATTTCTCTTTTTCCTATGACCTGAGTGAACGGCTGCGGAGATATTCGGAGAAACGTTAAAGATGAAAAGAAATGAGATTTTCGTAACAAAAACTGATTATTTTTTTTGCCGGAAATTTTCCCATTACCTGAATAAACGGCTGCGAAGATATTCGGAGAAAATTTAAAGGTGAAAAAAAATGATATTTTCGTAAAAAAAACTTGTTCTTATTTTCTTCCGGAACCTTTTCTTTTTCCTATTGAGTGAACGGCTTCGCAGATATTCGGAGAAACGTTATAGATGAAAAAATTAGATTTTCGTAAAAAAAACTTGTTACATTTTTTGATCCCTCATAATTCTGAGAAATAATGAATTTCCGAAATTTTTGCAAACATTATTTTCCTTAAGGGGTAACACCACTGTAACGGCCCGCCACGAAGTGTTTTAGACAAATAAATACTTGGGGTAATTATTAAGCATATATTGAACTATATCGCAAAAAAAATGTATGGGAAAATATTACAAAATGGCGACACTGCAGCAAATTCTTACGAGCCATGTTGAACTTAATCCGTCTATCTGGGAAGGTGCTCTGCGGCACGCAGTATAACTTGTGCCAATTTTAATTTGGATAAAATAATTTTTTAAATTAAATCTAGATGAGTGTAGCTAGTAAACCACGGAGGGGATTTTAGAAATATTGATTTTGGAGTAATTGCCGAGTATTTGACTAAAAATGTTCAATTTTTTTTTAAGACAGGAGTAGTATGGGGGCCACTATGGCGCCCCCCACTCCTCGGTAGCCGAGGTGGTGGGGGTGGAGTGGGGATGGTCGTTCTTATCCCCCCCGCCCACCCCTCCCCACTCCTCGGTAGCCGAGGTGGCGGGGATGGAGTGGAGATTCCCCCCCACACCCCGCGGGGTGTGGAGGGGGGGGGATGGCCGGAGTGGAGGGTTTGCCATAGTGGCCCCCCTTTTTTACTTTATGAAAATTGTTTTTTAAGAAATAAAACTGCGTTACTCACCGAGGCCGTTGCTGCTCCTGGTGACGGCGAGCTCCGAGGGCACACACACACACACACACACACACACACACACAAACACGCGCGCGCGCGTGCGCCCACACGACCACGAGTGTCACGGCTCGTGCTCCCACCCCTCCGGCTCGAACGAGTCGCCGAACCCGTCGTCGGGCCACCCCGCGTCGTAAAAAGCGACGGGTTCGGGCCCGTCGTTCAACGCCGCGATGAGCAGCGTCGCGACGTCGACCCCGTTGTACATACGCACGCTGGGGAGGGGGGTGCCGTTTTCGGCCACAGCCACGACGACGCGGTTCTCTAAGAGATCCGCGAGCAGGTCCGAGACGAAGGGGATGGCCTCTGGATGCGCGATCCCCGAAATCGTGCACTGTATAACGAGGCCCGCGACAAACGCACAAAAGGGCGCGGGGGTATACAGCGAGTCCGCGTCTGCGTACCCGCTGTACCCCTCATCGACAAAAAAAATTTCACTATATCCCTCGGAGTCGCACGACACTATATTCCCGCGGAGCACGTTACAACCACCCGCGGGGATTAACACGCACGACGCGCCCGGCGCAACATCGTCGAACGGGAGGCGTACTCCAACCCGACGCTGTACGTAAAACTCGTACAGGGCTTCACGCAACCATTCGTGCGTTTCGCCCGTCGCCACTGTGCGTACGTATACGGACAAGCCGCCGACGCGGGAAACGCGGCACGCGAACGGGGCCACAGGGAGCTCGAGGCACTCGGGATACATTTTTTTCGCGGACTGATGGAACGCGCGTGACGGAGTCTGAACAGCAAATGAAGCTGCCAGGCGTATGAAGGGCCTCTTTCGCAAATTTTGACAGGTCAGCATAATTGCACGTGTGCGAGGTTCTACGATGAGCTCATCCGACGGTGAGCCCAGAGCTTAGATAGCATAGATGCACGTGTGCAAGCTAAGCGATGCAGTTTAGCTTCGCTCCGCGATGAATTCATCCGCCGGTGAACTCACCGCAGGAGTTTGCGAATTATGCTGATAACTGTCAAAATCTTTTACGCAGCAGCCCACATGGGAGAAGCCGTATTCTCGGCCTCTCCTCTTTGTGTGGATATTCGTACCTGCTATAGAGCGCGCACACCGATGGACACGAGCATACGTGTGTCGTGGCATAGGGCCGCTTGCTGGCACACACACACACACACACACGCACACACACACACACACACGAGCCCTCGTAGCAGCCCGCAAGGGAGAAGCCGTATTCTCGGCCTCTCCTCTTTGTGCGGATATTCGTACCTGCTATAGAGCGCGCACACCGACGGGCACGAGCATACGTGTGTCGTGGCATCGGGCCGCTTGCTGGCACACGCACACACGAGCCCTCGTAGCAGCCCGCAAGGGAGAAGCCGTATTCTCGGCCTCTCCTCTTTGTGCGGACATTCGTACCTGCTATAGAGCATGCATAGAGCGCGCACACCGCACACCGACGGGCACGAGCATACGTGTGTGTGTGTGTGTGTGTGGCGCTGGTCCGCTTGCAGTAGCACACACACACACACACACACACACACACACACACACACACACGCGCGCGCGCGCGCATCGCTCACTGTCGTATGCTTTTAAAAATGAATAACAATTCCGAGATTGATCCGAACCCATACATACTTATATAAACCTATTCAGAATTTCAGCCTACATCCTCGAGAACATCTCAGCTGAGGGATAGCCTGTATATAGCATAGCATACTTATACTCGTTCTATCTTTTTTAAATAGAGAGCGCAGGTCCTTAGAGAACGTTGAATTTGAATTCGACTATCATTTTTCTGGATTTGATTTTAACATGAAACTTCTCCGGCAATAAACGCTCGACGGAGACGTTGATGAAGATACGTTCAGGAATGTCCGTGCGTCAGCAAAAATGCAGCTGCGCGAAATATCGGTTTACACACTCGGAGAAATAAATATCAAGATTTTCAAAAAGACTATTGTCTTCGAATGTGCTACATGTATGTGTGATAAAATATACACGCACACATTGCTCGTGACAACGCGAGCATTTGAACAATTAAAAATGCTGTCAGTAGTGATCTAGACAGCGTTCGATACATTTCTCAGGAGCAGCTATGGATAGTCGTAATATCCGTACGTGCATTTTAGATCTTCTTCGCTTGGTCAAAACGCGGAATGCACAACTTCACCGAAGGTGTAATAATAACTGGTGCACCGAATTGCGATATTTACCGGAAAATTCTCTCATAACTCGTTTGAAATATGTGTTATGGTGGGCTCCGCTGCGAGCCCTTGTGACGGCCTATAACAGAGGTCTGTTTAGAGGCTACAGGGTTTTCCTATGTGTGTTTGAAGAATTACAACGTAGAAATCTCGAGACTACTCCGTGCACACGTAATCTCATCAATGAAATAAACGGTAGGTTGTGCTCCGTAGCGCGCGAGCATCTTTTTTAAGTGTGATATCGTGGTAATGCAGAAGTACCCCTAGATTATCGTCGACTCTATGATGCGAGCTCGGATGAAGAAGCTGCACTGGCCGAGGGGGCGCAAGCCGTGGAGGAAGAAACAGCGCGAGATGATGAAAGTGTGCATGACGACCGTCTAGATTCCGTGATTGAAGGACCATCACGCAATAATTGCACCGCCTCTGAAATGCTTACGGCTCCTGATCTACGCCCCGCGACCAACAATGAGGAGACTGTTCATAGACTTCCTAATTACCTTCAGCTATCCCCCATATCAGATGCTGAAGAAAAAGATGGGGTACTACAGCAGCCGGCTTCAAGTCCGGTAGATATATTTGCAGATATTTCCGACGCTGAGACCCTTGTCCGACCGTCTACATCCAGTGTGGGACACCCGTCCGAAATATTTACCGGTAGTAACGAGTGTAAGTATTAATAATAATCCATTATCATACATTAACAATACGTTTTCATCAGACATTAATAATAAAACACATACAGATTTGAATCCCCGTTTTAACGAGAATAACCCTGAGCGTGATAACGACGATGACGACGACGACGACGACGCCGATCAGGCTGTAAGTGAGAGAGGCAACATCATGCTGGAGCAATGGGCTCGCGAGATAGTTAACGACGCGCAACACCCTGCTGAGGAATACGAGATAGGGACAACCAACTATGGATGTGGCCTTTTGGAGGTGACTCGCCACAGCAGCAGCAGGGTGAAAATGATCTACCGCACGATGATGATGATGATGCTGTTGATGACGATTAGCTAAATCGTCTTTTGAGTTCGAGCGACGACTCAGGTAAACGAACCCCTCTTTATTACTCGCATCGGTATATACATTATCGGTTTTGCAAAGTTAATATTAACTTAAAAGATTTTGTTTGCAAAAATAGAGAGTGAGCTATTATATTTTACGGCAGGTTATGCATTAGTATCTCTGCTGTTTGATGAAGGCGCTTTGTAGACGTCCATGGTTAGAAGTAGCAATAACATCAGGTACATTTTGAGCTTACTTATTGACATGGTGAAGCTATTTTAAGCATTCCTACTCATTTTTACAGGCGTACAAGAAGGTTTCGGCCGTAGACGGCAGCGCGATGAGTCCTTCGACGATGTACAGCCGCCAGGCGTGCGTATTGAGATCATCGAGGAGGCTCGTCGGTACTTCAAGCGTTTTAAACTACGAGGCCGAGAAATCACCGTACGCATTCGTCAACCCCCACCTGGCGGCCATTTATTACCATGGTTGGAAGGAGGGTTTCGTGACCTTTTGACGTATATCACAGCGTCTTGCGAGGCTGGCGATTACATAGGTATATCGTTTACCTCGAGCAGCTTACCGCACGGCCCCGTTTGGCTCTCGTTTCGATCCGTTAGAGATTGCGCGTTCGATGATATTTGGCAGTTAATAATGAGCGTTGCTCAGAGTGCTGCATCATTGAATATTGACGATGCATGCATAATCAAAGCCAGTATTGTCAGGGGCGTTGAGGGCACTGGCAGAAAACGCTTAACAGATGAGGGGGTAGCAAAAAAATCCATTCTCACGATACGCTGATACTGATACTCTGTGTTTACCACGGTCACCGGCGGCGGCGCCCGCGTATGCCGAACGGGGTGAAATACGCTCAGGTAGTTTACACGCAAACTGGCAACGCATGAGGCAGACTAATGGCTCATTGCAGAAAAATACTGCTCTTGAATTAACGAATGCAGCGGGAGTTATAGTACCGTCAAATGGCTGCGGTGTCCGTGAGATTGCTCTCTACCAGAATTATCTCGCGCAGCACGGTATTGCCATAGTAGTTTATGAATTTTTGACGTTCGGGAGGGGGGATGCACCTTTGTTCGACGGTTCGCAGCAAGTCTCAAATACTTTTGGCAAAATCGAACACACGCTGCACATTTTATATTACGAGCGTTCGCATCATTATCAGCCGATATTAAATTTACGAGGCGCCGTGGGAAGCCGCGATTTTTGCTCCTCGTGTAATTCGCAACACCGTAGATTCGGCCATAGATGTTAAAAAAAAGTGTCCTCGTTGCATGACGTCACCACCGTGCGATCCCGAAGTAAATGCAGCTATTCGATGCGAAGCGTGCGCGCGCGAGTTTTACGGGCTGTCTTAGCCTGGTATCACGAATCTAAAGACAGAGACTACGTGTTTGACTTTTCGAAGGAACTCGTAAGCTACTGCACGGACGACGTCACGATCTTGAGACGCGCGTGTATGGCTTTTCGTGACATGTTTATAGCCAGCGGCCGGGTTTGTCCGTTTGACGAGAGCACAACGATAGCCTCGGCCTGCTTCAGTGTCTTTCGGAAAAATTTCCTCAAAGATAATACGATCGGTATTATACCGTTGCGTGGCTATAGGTGGGTGCATACCCAATCAAAAAAGGCAATTTCATGGCTTGTATGGATGGAGCATACTCTCGGAAAGCGTATTATACACGCTGGCCGCTCGCGCGAATTTAGACTACCTCAAAATTTACTAGTCGACGGCTATTATGAAACTGACAATACCGCGTACCTGTTACAATTTCATGGTTGCTATTGGCACGGTTGCTCTCAATGCTTCTCCCTCAATAGAGACTTTAAACAACGCGGTGATATATCAATGGACGAGCGACTAGAAAGAACTCTTGCTATAGCTAATCGAATTCGCTCGGGAGGTTATCAGTTAACGGAAATCTGGGAATGCGAGTGGGACAGGCTTTTGGAAACTAGTGCTGAAATTCGCGAGCTTATACGGGATCATCCGATAACAGCTGCGGAACCCTTAAACCCTCGTGATGCTTTCTTTGGCGGTCGCACGGAGAATATGGTGACGCTCTACGATGTTAAAGACACGGAGCGCATATGCTACGTAGACGTCTGCTCTCTGTACCCGTATATTTGCAAATTTGGTAAATACCCTGTCGGACATCCGAAAGTACGTATATATAGGCGGAGAATGCTTAGAGCTGACAGGACCCACTAACGATCTAGCGCGTGTCGAAGGCCTGGTGAAATGTACCGTTCTACCGTTTATTTGTCGAGTACATTAACACCTTTTTAAAGATCATGCAGGAGGCGAGCGGATGGCCTGAGAACTGTTTGGGCGATGAATCCGCCTAGGAGCGTTATATCGATAGCTTTGAGCAATCAGAGGGGATTCGTTTGAATCGTCAGTCGATAACCAAAAATCCCGGCTTACGCTCAGTCGCAAAACTATGTCTGAATTCGTTCTCGGGAAAATTCGGACAACGCGAAAACCTACCGCAAACAGTCGTAGTATCAACGCGCAAAAAACTTATGGAGTTATTAACTAATCCAGAATACGATATTACAGGCATGCTGCCGGTGAACAATGAAATTCTTTACGTCAATTATATTAAAACCGGTGAGGCTGTGGTACCCTCCAGTATAGCTAACGCTGTAATAGCTGCATACACCACGGCACAAGCGCGTTTAAAACTGTATGGTTACCTGGAACGTCTGGGAAGACGTGCATTGTACTGCGATACCGACTCCGTAATTTATGTAACGAGAGAGCAACCTGATGTCTACGAGCCCCCGATAGGCCAATTGCTTGGCGATCTAACTAACGAGCTAACCACCTATGGCGACGGCAGTTACATAAGAAGTTTTATTTCCGGCGGCCCTAAATATTATGCATTCATCGTGCGTGCGCCTGACGGGACATAGAGCGAAGTATGCAAAGTTAAGGGTATCACGCTTAATTTTGCAAACAATGCGTTAATAAACTATGAGTCTGTATGATCCTTCATCGTGGGTGAGCGAGAGGATCCTATTGTACTGAGATACGACGCCATTAGACGTACAGAACTTCACCATGTTGTCACACGAGGTGAGACAAAAACGTGCAAGCCATCGAGCATTAAGCGAAGGCGTGATGGACAATATGGATCGCTTCCCTACGGTTATCGCCATTTGTAAAATATACTGTAAATATATTTTTTACGTAAAAACGCGAAAATCTTATTTAATATTGCACTGAGCCTAAATTTCCTCATTTACCGCGATGGACACGAGGTGGCAACATCCCTGGACTTCTATGATCTGCGGGCCGACAGGTTGCGGTAAAACGTATTCTGTTAAAAAATTTCTGAAATGTATCACGTGTATGAACAGTGAGCGCTTCGAGAGAATAATATTTTATTATTCCGAGTGGCAGACAGCATATACGGGGTACGGTGATGCTATAGAATTTCGCGAAGGTTTACCCCAGCCTGCCGATTACTCAAACGACCCCCGCGCAAAGCTCTTAATTATCGATGATCTAATGCGTGAAACATCGAGAAATACCGTTGTCGATCTATTCACCAAAGGCAGTCATCATAAGAACTTTAGCGTTATTTTTATAACGCAAAATTTGTTTCATCAGGGCCAAGGCCAGCGGGATATTTCTTTGAATGCTAATTATATCGTTATCTTCAAAAACCCTCGTGATCGTGCTCAAATACAGCACTTGGCGCGCCAAATATGTCCCGAAAATCCACGATTTTTACAGGAGACTTATTACGACGCAACATCTAAACCGCACGGATATTTGTTGCTAGATCTGAAGCAATCAACACCCGATAATTGTCGATACCGCACATGTATTTTTCCTGATGATACTCGCCATTTCGTTTACGTACCGCGAAAGAAATTAAAAAGCGGTAACACATATGGAGAATTACCAGTTCTACGTCTGTGATGGCACGCAGCGGGTCGTCTCTTTGCAAGAAGAGCGTTGCGATATTGAACGCTCTTTAATATCTCACCAAAGAACAGCGTGAGGCTATTTTGCGGAAAGCGGATTCTCGTATAATACGCTGCATTTGCGAGTGCGCTTTAAACGTTCTTCGCGGTAATATTCCTCTCAAAGCCAGCCAACGGATAAAATTGCGCCGCCACGTGCCCCTTCTCAGGCGCTTAGCCGCGAATAAAGGCTGCTGGAAAAGTAAGAAGAAGTTTGTCATTCAAAGCGGTGGATTTTTACCCCTGCTGCTTGCTCCAATCCTCGGCACCATATTGTCAAATCTAATTGCCAAATAATGGAGCATGCCAGAAAAATGGTTCTGGTGCCCGAGGAGCGTCTATTACAACTAGATTCCCAAAAACGCAGCGTCAGCGATAGTGAGGCACGATCGATGAGCCAAGCGGAGAAAACAATTACGGCGACTCTGAATCGCCTTGATATGGAGATGAGCGAAATTTTGAAATCTAACGCGTACGGCGACGAGCGAGAAAAATGGCTAGCGTATTTGCGCGTATTACAGCGTTATCTACATTTCGTCGATGGCGAACGAGCACAATTGTATCATGATCTTGTGAAGGAACAAAAAAAAGACACACACCCCATGGAAAGATCAGCAACAGTAGCAGCAGAAACACGAATGAACGATTCCATTATCGTTGAGAGTGTACCTGCGAAATTCCGCAATAAAGCGAAACTCTTATTGCGACGACTACATGATGCGCCGTCCTCAGATTTTTCTTGGGATGCAGCCGGTGTGGTTTCTGTCAATGGAGAAACAATCAAGCATTCAAACATTGTTGATCTTGTGAATGACGCGATGCGTGCGAGAAAGATGGCCAAACCGATGGGCCGTAGGGTCTTTGCAAATTGTTTAAGGGCTATACAGGTCCCCCGTGAATTTGTGGGAAACGACGAACTGTGGCTGGAAACGCAAGCCAATTCAACATTACGCTCGCCCCACGGTAACAGTACCACCGACGCTGACGACGACGGTGACGACGAGGACATTAGCGATACCAGTCATTCCGAGTTCTACAGCGGTAGTGAGAGCAACAAATTAGCCGCACAGAGTGGGCGTGGTAAGAGAAGGCGGCTCACCTGGTCCTCGCTCAAAGTGTCAGCATGAAAACACTTGAAAACATTTACTTTGATCCTTCACATGAGGCATCTTTTTCCAGTGCCACTAAACTGTTCCGCGCAAGTCGTAAAAAGAAAATCTCCCCAGAAAAGACGATACAGTGGCTCGAAGCACAGGATGCTTTCACCAAGCATAGAGCGATACGTCGACGATTTCCCCGGCGTATCTACAATGTGCAGAACATTGACGATGTTTGGGAGGCTGATCTTGTAGACCTTCGTTCACTCAAAAGTTATAACGATGGCTATACCTATCTTCTTCTGGTCATAGATGTGCTCAGTAAGTACGCGTGGGTTGAGCCAGTGTACGACAAAGCTGCTTTAACAGTGGCTAACGCTCTTGCTCGTATACTCTCGCTAAAAAGCACAAACGGCCGATCTCCCGTTTGCCTACAATCGGACAAGGGTCGGGAATTTACAGGGTCAGTTTTTCAGACTTTCTTGCAGAAGCATAATATTCAGTTTCGGCGAGCCGCAACCCTGACGTAAAAGCAACTGTTGTAGAGCGCTTCAATCGAACGTTGAAAGAAAGAATGTTGCGATACTTTACGTATTCGCGCCAAAAACGTTATATCGACGTTTTGCAGAATATAGTCTCCGCATACAATTGCACTATACATAGCGGCATTAGAATGACACCCGCGTCTGTGACGCTGCTTACATCTGCCAAAGCGCGCGATAATCTAATACGGCGATACAAACAACAGCATACTGTACAGTCGTCGCCTCCTAAATATAAGTTGGGTGATATCGTCTGCATCAGTAGCGCGAAGGCTGCCTTTGCTAAAGGATACAAGAGCGGCTGGAGCAGTGAGCTGTTTAAGATACATCGTTTATCCGTGAGTAGCCGACCTATCGTGTACATTCTGCATGATCTCAACGGCGAGGAGATTGACGGTATTTTTTACGAACCCGAGTTATCTAGAGTCCAAAGGCGGCGAAATAAAAAGTAGGCGCGATGAGTGATACCGAATTTTTTGTAGTTCTACCTAGCAATAGCAGCATGAAGTACTACCCTAATAACCGGACGACTGCAATATACCACACACTTGCCACAAAGTGTAAATTTACACGGTAAATGGGGTGTTTCCTTAGCCGAAATACACATACCGATGACTGTTCTACAAGTGCCGCCTGAAGGTGAAAAAAACTTTATCAGTTTAGTGACGAACGCAGTGGCCCCGGGCGTTGAGGCCAATGTCGATTTTAAAAACGAACGTGCCTGCGTACCATCTGGGGTATACCGTAGCGTCTCCACGCTACTCGAAGCAATTAATGAAATTCAATGTATCGCAGGACATTTGAAATTCCAGCATACTCTTAACGGCTATGTCTCGGTAGAGCGTGTCTGCACCGAGTGCAAAAATCTAGAACACGCTTTCCACTGTTCCCCCATAATTAACAAAATTTTAGGCTTCACTCACAGCGCGGGTCTTGTGGTAACGAATCAGTATATCGCGCCGCAGCCGTCTAGCCTCATGAACGGTATACCCAATATGCTGTTTGTTTATACAGATATTTGCGAGTCCTACATGACCGGTGATGTACACGCGCCATTATTACGTGTCGTTCCCTTTGACATTGATAATAATTATAACTACGGCTCTGTGAAAATCAAAAGTTTTTCGCCACCGCGGTACATACCTCTTCTACGTACCAGCTTTCAAACGATAGATATCGATATAAGAGATGAATTCGGGCATTGGATGCCAATCGAGGGTGGAACGCTAACCGTGACACTCCAGTTCAAACGCCTAGCTTAGTTGTGGTCGAGAAAAGAGAGAGAGAGAGCAACATGAATTACTACGATGCGTACTTTGACGCACAAGTGGGAGGAGGTAGAACAGGGTACGGGGGAATTATCCAAGTATACATAGGGTCGCCGAACCAGCGTGGTCACGGTATTGGCAGTTTCCTTGGCGGCCTTTTCCGTCGAATTTTACCTCTCCTAAAACAGGGGGCACGAGCTGTCGGTAAAGAGGCTATACGGTCAGGCCTAAATGTGGCGAGCGACATAATGGATGCAGGAATTCAACCTAGGGAAGCCTTCAAATCGCGTTTGTGCGAATCGGGTGTGAGTTTGAAGCGAAAAGCTGAGGAAAAACTCAATAGTCTTATGCAGGGCTCAGGATATAATGCCTCGAAAAATCACAAGCTTGCACATTCGCTCGGTAGCTACAGCGCGCGTAGCATCGGCCTAAAAAAGAAAACCGCCGCGTTGAAGAAAAAACGTACAAATTGTGTTGAAAAAAAGAAGAAAACAGCTAGAAAAAGAACGTCGAAGAAGAAGAAGAAGTCGCGAGCTAGGACCGTATCAGATATCTTCTCGTGAAAATGGCGTTCTTGCATGCCCATTCGTGTGAGTGTTTGAAGTCTGAGTTGGAACTATTTTCGCTACCACCGACTCAAACAACCATCGAGGGAACGCAATGGGTGCACTATAAACCGATCTCATCTCTGACGGATGATTCACTAATAGAATTTGTGGTACATGGTCAAGGTGACGAATACATCGATCTTGCTCATACCATGTTAAGCATACGTGTCCAAATACGCTCGAGTGCAGTGAAACCCGACCCTACCATTAGAGTGGGTCCCGTCAATAATTTACTTCATTCGCTGTTCAATCAAGTCGATGTATTTCTCAATCAGAAGCTCGTATCTCCGCCCAATAATGCTTATGCATACAGGGCATACATTGAAAACTTATTGAATTATGGGCAGGGTGCGAAAAGCTCTCATCTTTTAAGTTGTCTGTGGTACAGTGATACGGCCGGTAAAATGGACGATGTAGCAGAAGCTAATGTAGGCCTTGCTAATCGTCGAATGGTCCTCAATGGGCGCAATGAGATCGATCTTCTCGGCCAGCTCCATTGCGATATTTTCAATCAGGAGCGATTTCTTATAAACGGCGTGGAGATGCGACTACGTCTTGTACGTACCAGCGACGCATTCTGTCTTATGACTTCCTCGAAAGATTTCAGCATGCATATTACCGAGGCATCGCTTCTCGTACGCCGCGCTAAAATTGCCCCTGGTATACTTTTAGCTCACGCGCGAGAATTATCAAAATCTACAGCAAAATATCCTTTGAAACGTGTCGAGGTTAAGTCTATATCGATGCATGCAGGGGTGCATGGCGATACTCTGGACAATGTTATACTGGGCCAACTACCGAAGCGCATAATTATAGGGTTTGTCGATAATAAAGCATTCAACGGTAACCGCGCGTTGAATCCGTTTAACTTTCAGAATTATAAAATTAATTATCTCGCGTTATATGCTGACGGTGTGCAGATACCATCGAAAGCACTCCAACCTAACTTTGACGACACGCATCTATATGTGGATGCGTATCATACATTATTCTCAGGGACTGACATTCACTTTCTCAATCAGGGTAATTCAATTACTCGCACAGCGTATCCGTGGGGATATTGTCTTTTTGCGTTTGATCTAACGCCCGATCTTTCGGCGAACAGTAACAGCCATTGGAATTTGGTGAAACACGGTAGCGTGAGGCTCGAAGTACGCTCCGGCGAGGCAATAACTTTAACGGTAAATTGTGTCGTGTATGCGGAATATGATAACGTGGTGGAGGTTGATGCTTCCCGGCAAGTTATTGTAGATTTCAGCGGTTGAGCTCTCCAGTTCGAGCAGAGCTCTCACATGAGAACCACCATGAGTATCGCGATAGACATACAAGGCTTAACGGATAAGCACTTTATACCGAAAGAAGTGGCTGTTGCATCAATCGATTCATCGTGGCACGATCATTGGATCGTCGCTCCACCTCACACATACAGACAATTACCGGCGGATGTGAAAAGAACGAACGAGCGGGTGACGCGGGAGCATCACGGTATAAAATGGTTCGAGGGTCATACACCATTACGCTGTATTGAGACAGTTTTGAGGGCAATCGCTATCGATTCCACGCGGATATTTATACGAGGTGTCGCTAAATTATCCTATTTAGCGCAACTCACCAGCTACTATATTATAAATTTGGAGGAGGACGAGGATAATATCTCATTTCAGCATCTTCCGGGGGCCGGTACACATTGCTCATATCACGCCGCTATACGGAAAAATCAATCGTATAAGTGTGCCTTGGATAATGTGATGAGGATTAAAACGCTGCTCTGTCAGAGTGAACGTCGCGAGTCGCTATGGGAATATAGGACAACAAGCGAGTCCTGCTATGAACAGTCTTCAAATTCTCGGCTCTCTACGTGATTTAAAAAAGCACGCTGTTGGTGTATACCCCGCAGATCGCATACCAAAAGTTTGGACAAAACCAACGGCTACTGTTGCGAATACTGATGGATATAAACAGCCCGGTACCCACTGGATCGCCATGTACGTCGATCGTGACGGACGTGGGTGGTACTTCGACAGCTACGGACTACCACCGATCATCCCACAGCATCTCCGACGACTTCGAGGAAACTGTAAACTCTTCCGATACAGCACTGATCAGCTTCAAGCTGCGGATTCGCAGTGCTGCGGACAGTATTGCATTATGTTTCTTCATTATATGTGTACTGGCTTCGGTATGCATAAGTTTAGAAGCGTATTTTCCAATGATCTATCACGCAACGATAAAATAGTTGACGATTACTACAAGACATTTACCCGTAAGCAGAATAAAGCTACGCGTAAAATGTTCAATAAGGGTCTGCCCACAGGAGGCAGCAATTCCTTCAATCATAAAAGTTTACATTGTGTGCAGGGCTGCTGCTTCCGTAATCGCTAACCGTTCAATAAAATGATGATACTTGAAATATTTCTCTGTGTCTCGAACTTTATTCAGCGGCGCATAGCAACGACATCGTCAGCAATTTTGCTAGAGGGTCCGTCTGGTGCTCTTCGACATCAGACATTTTGTTTTACGCGACTCTTGGCGAAACGCGGTGGGGAAGCTGCGGGTATGGTGGGTGGGTGTAGCAGAGCTATAAGAGATCAGTCGTTCTCGGGGGGCAACAGCAGAAGCATATGCAGAGGAAGCGGTGCGAGTTAAAAGTACGCGTTGAAGCATTCTTGCTAAACTTAGCTGCTCTTCAAACACTCATCCAGAGAAGAACAGCCTTACAAATTTTAACCCGTGAAATTCAAAAGCTCAATATCAGCGATGGACTTCTCCCAAATCAACAAGATCGGAAAGTTGTCGGACTTCCTGCCGACGAAAAAACTGTCGGAGCTTTCGCTAAAAAGCTACTACAAGATTTCTGATGTACGGGCAGTAAAAACACGCTTCGGGTCCCGAATGATTATTGAAGTGGACAGGGAGTTCACGTGCTTTCTACCATCCAGATTCACCTAAGTTGTGGAAAACGAAACGCTGTTCCAGCAGATGGTAACGGCTGCGTGCGAGAATAATCTTTTCGTGGAGTTCTTCGGGGACGATTTTAACAGTCTGGTATTCAAGCCAGCCGCCGAATAGTGCAGCGTCTGCAGTTCCCGCGAAAAAGACAACGACACCTCGCTTGCGTGATTCAGTCTACCGAGAGCAGCCATGGCAAGCGAGGCTTCCGATAATCGCTGCTATAAACCGTGCCCGCTGCTACTACAAATATCCCATAATCTCAACAATTGCTTGACAAAAAGTGTGCGGTTCGGTATTGAAGTTATCGGTGCTAATCAATTACACCCCGTCGTGCGTTTCATATGCGACAGCAACGGCTGGACAACGCTAAATACTCCGTCGCGGTTGGATTTTTGCGAACGTCTCTCTACGATCACAGCGTATCTCAACGGCGAGGGAAACACTCCTACGGTCCACACCGTGGTTTCCTGCGATAGTTACAATTTAGAATACGGTGAACATCTCAACCGGCCCACCGTAACTATCCAAAACTGTAACGACTACGGAGTAAACGCTATACATCATGCGGCGCCGTTCTTCACCTTCATAAAAGATGACACCGTCGTGCTGCAGCTATTGGAGGAACGCATAAACGGATACATGGCATGGCTTCATCGCTCCACCGAGGACGTAGCAAAGTGTAAAAATGCACTTGTCAGCGTAATCGCAGCCGAAATATTCAGCATGACAGCGCGTCGTTTACAACGACGGATTCGTAAAAGGAAGACGAAAATCCAGGAACGCGTTCAACGCACCCTATCCTGTATTCCCGGCGAACTCTGCGCATGCGCCAGAACAAGCGTCGCCGATAATCTCATAAACCATCAGTTGAAACGGTTAATTAACGGCGATATCATGTACATATCATAAAAATGTATACTTTGTGAACATATTTTAATAAAGCAAAAAAAAGGGGGCCACTATGGCGAACCCTCCACTCCGGCCATCCCCCCCTCCACACCCCGCGGGGCGTGGGGGGGAATCTCCACTCCATCCTCGCCACCTCGGCTACCGAGGAGTGAGGAGGGGTGGGGGGATAAGGACGACCATACCCACTCCACCCCCCACCAGCTCGGCTACCGAGGAGTGGGGGTAGGAGTGGGGATGGGGAGTGGGGGTCGCCATAGTGGCCCCCATACTACTGACAGGTATTTGTCAATAAATATTGTTTTAATTATCTTATCGAAAATCCCCTACGTGGTTCAGTAGCTACACTCATGTAGACTTAATAAAACCAACTTCTTTTTTTTAGATTAAAATTGGCACGGTTCTGCGTGCCGCAGAGGTTCGACGTGCTTCGGAAGAATTGCTGCAGTGTCACCATTTGGTAATATTTTCGGATGAAAAATGTATCGCAATATGCTTAAATATATGCTCAATAAATACCGGAAGTATTATTTGTTTATCACATTTTCTTCCGCCAAAAAAAATATTAAAAAATACGCTTCCTGTAAGGCCGTTACAGTGGTGTTACCCCTTAAAGTCTTCATATCATTTCCGAGATTTTCTCGTGATTGTAATTAAAATGATGAAATATTTGGAAAAATTCGGAGAAACTCGGATGTTTGCGTAAAAAGAACTGTCCGCAAAACTCTGAATTCTTCATGTTTGTTCCAATTCATAGAAAAATTCGGAAAAATTTTCCGGAAAAAATCGGAGTTTTTCGGAAAAAAATTTGCACTAGGGGCGCGGGATCGTTCCCCGCGCTCAGTGCTTGTTTTAAAATTATTATTACTATTAATTCTTATTTGATCAGTTATTTTTATTAGTTATCATTATTATTTTAATTAGTTATCTTTTAGTGTCGAAAAATTTATCGCGCACTCTGACCGCTTATTTTATTGGTTTATAAGTTAATTTAAATATAATAATAAATCTGAATTACAACTTATTTTACTTCTGAATTTTTTTTTGCGCTTTACTCACACCCTTCATACACCCAAATAAATTGTAATTCATAAAAGTAAGCGCAAATATATTCGTATTATTATATTCATTCTCATATACTGTCATCAAGCGATAAAGCATTATCATGATGTATCCGGCCGCGAATCGTAAGTACCAGATAGTGCACATATTTACAAGCGATGAGATGGTCCCGTTGGTAGCGTTCCTGGCTTCGGTCCGCAGGGGCGCGGGATCGTCCCCCGCGCCGAGTGCTTTTTTAAAAACTATTATTACTATTAATTCTTATTTGATTAGTTATTGAATGAATATAATAATACGAATGTAAATATATTTCCACTCACATACTTTCATCAAGCGATAAAGCATTATCATAATGCTTTATCGCTTGATGAAAGTATATGAGAATGAATATAATAATACGAATATAAATAAATTTCCGCTTACTTTTATGAATTACAATTTATTTGGCATAGAGACGGGTGTGAGTAAAGCGCAAACAATTTTGTAGAAGCTTAATAAGTTGTAATTTAGATTTATTATTATATTAAAATTAACGAGCAAACTAATAAAGTAAGCGGTCAGAGTGCACAATAAATTTTTCGACACAAAACGATAACTAATTAAAATAATGATGATAACTAATAAAAATAACTAATCAAATAAGAATTAATAGTAATATTTTTTTTTATTGGTTTTTTCCTTAGGTACGCGCTTTTCGCGTTTGTTACCTATTCTTTCCCTTCATTGTGCCCGTTTCTTTCCTCTACTGTTTACTCCTTTTTTCTCCATCTTTCTCCTTGTCCTCCCCCCCTCTTGCGGCCGCAGCCCCTCTGTATTATATTCATCATGACATTTCTGTCATGGGTATAGGGAAACTGCGGAAAACCTATACCAATACAGCCGGTCATCGAGTTCGCCCCCCAGTCGTGGAACTAGTCTTATTTCGCCGCGAAATGCCGAAGAAAAACATTTCACGACGCAATGTACGCGACTGGGATTCGAACCCGGGACCTCCCGGTCCGCTGGTTTAGTGGCGAGCACGCTAACCACTAGACCATCGCACCGGTGAATTAATAGTAATAGTAATTTAAAAAAAAAGCACTGAGCGTGGGGAACGATCCCGCGCCCCTAGTGCAATTCTTTTCCCGAATTTTTCTACGAATTGGAACAAATATGAAGAATTCTGAGTTTTGCGGACAATTATTTTTACGCAAACATCCGAGTTTCTCCAAATTTCTCCGAATATTTTATCATTTTAATTACGATCACGGGAAAATCTCGGAAAATATATGAAGACTGTGAGGGGTAACACCACTTTAACGGCCTTACAGGAAGCGTATTATTTAATATTTTTTTTGGCGGAAGAAAATGTGATAAACAAATAATACTTGCGGTATTTATTGAGCATATAAGTATATTGAGCACTTAAGTATATTGCTAGAAATTTTTATCCGCAAATATTACAAAATGGCGACATTGTAGCAATTCTTCCGAAGCATGTCGAACCTCTGCGGCACGCAGTATAACTGTGCCAATTTTAATCTAAAAAAAAGAATTTTGGTTTATTAAGTATAAATGAACATTTTCAGTCAAATACACGGCAATTACCAAAAAATCAATGTTTCTAAAATCCCCTAGGTGGTTCACTAGCTACACTCATCTAGATTTAATTAAAAAAAATTATTTTGTACAGATCAAAATTGGCACAAGTTATACTACGTGCGCAGAGCACCTTAAGTTCAACATGCCTCGGAAGAATTTGCTGCAGTCTCGCCATTTTGTAATATTTTCCCGTCCATTTTTTTCGCAATATACTTCAATAGATGCTTAATAATTACCCCAAGTATTATTTGTCTAAAACGCTTCGTGGCAGGCCGTTACAGTGGTGTTACCCCTTAAGAAAAATAATGTTTGCAAACATTTCGGAAATTCATTATTTCTCAGAATTATGAGGGATAAAAAAATGTAATAAGTTTTTTTTTACGAAAATCTCACTCACCTTTCACTCAATAGGAAAAAGAAAAAGTTCCGAAAAAACATAAGAACAAGTTTTTTTTACGAAAATCTCCTTTTTTCATCTTTAAATTTTCTCCGAATATCTTCGCAGCCGTTCACTCAGGTAATAGGAAAAAGGAAATTTTCCGGAAAAAAAAATAATATTCAGTTTTTTTTACGAAAATCTCATTTCTTTTCATTTGTAACTTCTCTCCGAATATCTCCGCAGCCGTTCACTCAGGTCATAGGAAAAGGAGAAATTTCCGGGAAAAAAAATGAGAAATCATGAATTTTCAGTGAAAAAAATGTGTTTTTGGGAAATAGACCAGAACTTGAATCTGTTTTGAATCATTTTTTCTCCGAAAATCTCAAATATGACTAAAATATGAGAAATTATGAAAAATTTGCACCACGGGCCCCTGCGGACCGAAGCCAGGAACGCTACCAATGGGACCATCTCATCGCTTGTAGAATATGTGCACTTTCTGGTCCTTACGATTCGCGGCCGGGTGGATGATTGGTTTGTTTTTGGAGATAATGCTTTATCGCTTGATGAAAGTATGAGGATTAATATATCAATACGAATATAAATATATTTCCGCTTACTTTTATGAATTATAATTCATTGGGCATAAGGACGGGTGTGAGTAAAGCGTAAACAATTTTATATAAGATAAATAAGTTGTAATTTAGATTTATTATTATATTTAAATTAACATATAAACTAAAAAAATAAGCGATCAGAGTGCGCGATACATTTTTTTGTATACATTAATCACTCAAAGAATTAAGAGCTAAGTAACATTGAAATCATCTAAACGCCTCGCGCATGACGTCGGGTGACGCCACGCGCGAGTTGTTCTCAGATTGCTTATTCCCTCGAAGCCTTCGTTTCGGCTTGGCCGCACATGAACGTCCATGTATTGGTGTAGCTGCCGAAGGCGCGGTCGGGAAGCTTCGACCGTGCTCGGCCTTTTCCGAAGATGTCGAGCGTCGCTCGCTCCAGACACGCGCTACCATGATTGTGTGATGGGCGCGTAAGTGACTAGAGAGGGGGTAACTTTTCCGCGCGATCTGGCTACACTGATCCCCGGTAGCAATGGCTTGTTTTTTTATTATTAAGCATATACGAATTGAATATCATAAATAATTCCTGAACAGGCGAGAATAGCTAATGCGAGAGTAAGTTCGAAATTTTCTGAAAATCAAAAAGTTGTTTTACGGGGGATTGAACCCGGACCGTAAGCATCGTTAATCCGCCACGCTGCCAACTCAGCCACAACCCTGATTGCAAATAGAGATACATTTATGATACACCGTTGTCGACAATGTTTACTGTTGTAAAAAATGTTGAAACGATCGCGGCAAAGGCTCAAGATTTCTTTTCGAACCTTTCACGGTCGTTTCGGCGTTTTATTTTTCAACGCGGTTCGTCGTTAACTTTTTAAACCCGCATTTTCGGCATAAACGGGCAACCGAGAGAAAACAATGATCTCGATACATGTTTTTCACTTTGATGTTAATTCATTCAATGCATATTCCAATCCGCAGTACGGCCACACATGTATGTCGAGCTCGATCGGACGGAAAACCTCGCTCCGTTCGCCTGTCGAGCGAGCGCGATTTGCGAGGGGCAGAGATTTTCCCCCTCCATGCTACCCATTCGAGTTCCCGCTGACTTCGATACCGACTTGAGCGGTGATCACGGACTCGCGCGGCTACAAGGGAATCTGCAACCTCGACAGAGGCGATGATCACGAAGTCATACTCCCGAACTCGCCGCCGCGATTTAGCGCCATTTACGAGGCACGCCGAAAAGGGGAGCGTTGTGCATCTCTCTATTAATCTCTGCCGAAAAGGGGAGCGTTGTACATCTCCCTACTAATCTCAGCGTGCACACGAATGGGTAGCTCGGTGGGGGAAAAGTCTCTGCCCCTGGCTCACTCGACAGGCGAACGGAGCGAGGTTTTCCGTCCGATCGAGCGCGGTATATGTGTGGCCATACTGCGGATTGGAATATGCATTAAATGAATTTCAAAGAGAAAAACATGTGTCGAGAAAATTGTTTTCTCTCGGTTGGCTGTTTATGCCGAGAATGCGGGTTAAAAAAATTAACGACGACCCGCGTTGAAAAATAAAACGCCGAAACGACCGTGGAAGGTTCAAAAAGAAATCTTGAGCCTTTGCCGCGGTCGTTACGGCATTTTTTTCAACAGTTAACATTATGAATAAGCGTGAGTAGTGGTAATAGGCTGGTTCTAACCCTTGGATCTCAGGGGGTAGCGGGGCGGCGGTCCAGCGCGGGGAAGCCGAGTATGCATGGCGCAGAGGGGGTCGAGCGCGTGACGTTACGAGGGGCGATGTCAGCGGTCTCTGTGGAGGGGGCAGCCATGTGGTCCAAAGAGCGCGTGGCGGGAAGCCGCTGTCGCCGAGTGTTTTGGGGGGGCGGGGATCATGGTGAGTGAGTGTTGAAAACCCATAAATCTTCTAATTGATTATAGACATACTTTATTATAGACATACAAATATTATCATCGATGCAAGCGGAGTGTTTTTATTTCTACACTAATTTGTGTGTGTGTGAGTGTGTGTGTGTGTGTGTGTGTGTGTGTGTGTGCGTGTGGTCGAGTGTGAGTGGGTTTTCGAAAACGTGCGCACCGACGGCATTATTCTGAAACAAAACAACAGACAAATTTATCTCAGGGGCAGCGGGGCCGGGGGCTCCAGCGCGGGGAAGCCAAGTGCGGCGGTACGGCGCGGGGGGGAGGGGCTGCCGGGCGCGTGTGACAGAGGGGCCTCTGCGGAGAGGAGCCATGTGGTTCGTGAAGCGATTGGTGGGAGGGGGAAGCCGGCGCCGATGCGTGTTTGTGTGTGTGTGTGTGTGTTTGTGTAGAAGGAAGGAAGGGCGACGGGGGTAAAAAGAATGCTTCGAATTAAATGACAATAAAATTATAGTTTATGAATAATTAAATTGAACAATGACCTTGCATAGTATGTATTATACATATAATGTTTGGTGTGTGTGTGTGTGTGTGTGTGTGTGTGTGTGTGTGTGTGTATGTGTGTGTGTGTGTTTGCCTGTTTTTCATTGTTTCAAATTATTTTATTTTGAATATCCGCAGCGGATCCGTTATCCTGGAACATAACAAATCATGCATCTTATTAACCTATCAAACATTATCATATTTTGAATCATACTAAAGATAATACGAACCATCGACCCAGTATAAGTTCAGGCAGGTGGGGCACGTGTCGCGCATTGAAACTTGGTGGGTCGGCCCGCCGCAGTTGGTACAAAATATCCCCTGGATGCTGTTAAACCGTTCGCTGAAGTGGCCACATCTTTGAATTAGTCGATCAACCGCGCCCCGCATATCAAAGTAGCACAATACACAAAATTTCTCCCGATCATTTTCGGTGAGATATTCGTAGTCCACGAAGCCCATGACGCCCCGGTTCAACCGATTTATTTGCTGCTGGTCCACTATGATTTCACGCACATAGTGGACTCCCTTATCTGAGGCATCACCCAATCCACTATCAAATGATTCCGTATCACTGTCCATCTCGGCCAGTTCCATGTCATCATGTGCAATCACTTCAATGTCCGTCCACTCATCATCGTCATCATCGGCGATATCAATAACGTCTTCTTCTACCCCAACTTCCACTTCGTCGTCATCCGCGATATTCACAACAATCTCCATCTCATCATCGACGAGATCGATCACTTCAATTTGGTTCGACATTTTTCTTAACTGATTTTCCCTTTTCCGACTCTTCCACAATGACACCTCGGAGGTTGAAGACTGGAATGGCGAAAACTACTGTTCCGATCCTTCTTCGGATTTCGATTTTTGGATCCTCATAGGCCTATAGTAGGATGGGGGATGACCAACACGATGTGTAAATAGTTTTCAACTTTAGTTGGGACTTGTAGAAAAAAACCTTGCAAGATGGCGCATCCTGTCCAGGGATGAAGGAAAAGTTTTTTTTTCTTAACTATCCCTGTGGGGTAGGCATTTGCTGTCCAGAAAAGTATGCACTCGTGTAGGTGAAAGCTGGCCAGGCTCGCCAATCATTGACTTTCGCGATCTCCACAGAACAGCGTCTACCTCATGGAGACTGAACTGGCGTATTATAAAGAGCGTCTTAGAGTTTTCAATATATATTGCCACGTGTTCCAGTATGAATGAAGTCCAGCCTGTCACGAATCATAGGGCTCTTCCCAGAGCAACATCAAGCCTATTCAAGTGACACTTGAGGCTATACAGTTCTCACCAAATCAGCCATATTCTCAAGGCATTTTTTTTCTTCATCAACGTTCGAAGCCAGCCTCCGAACATAGGGAACATTTTGAAAAAATAACATTCCGCTCAAGCAATGTCTTGGCCATCCAAAACACATACGAAAACGAGGTATTTATTACAAAACGATCAATTTTATGGATCTATGGGCGAAGCGTTTTTTCTTTTTAGGCTTCGACCGCTGATACCACTGCATGCACCATTTGAGCATAGATGCACTCGCGGTCTGAAAGATTATCAAAATACTTTTTTTTTGCTCCCGTTGAACCCCGACCGGTATGTATTTATTTTTCATGCTTTCCACGATGAAAAATTTCAACGTGATATTTAAAAACTCTGGTGGAGGTGATTCTATTACATTTTCCGAGCTAGAAGGGAACGACAAAAATATTTTCTGTTGGGAGACCATTTTTAATCATCGACAGCGCTCAAAAGTGGCCACATTTTGAATGAAGCAGTGAGTTAACATATTTCTCTGGGAAGACTTTTCAACTCGTTAATATGGAGAACAACAATGAACCATCAGAAGAAATCTTGCACAACCAAGCCACGCTCTTAAGTTCGATTGACGACTTTGCTGTATGGGAGCAACAGATCTTCGAGTTCATCGAAGTACTGGAAACGCAAAGCCGAATTAAGCGCTAACGATTATCGACTGAACATCAATAGTCATTGATAGGCCAAATACCGCATCTGGAAGGATTGAAGTATTCCACGTCTCGACTGAAGTATTGAAGTATTCCATGACTCGACATGAACGCGTGATGGTCTATACTTTAACCCCTGCTCGATGAATTTCAACAACGTGGAAGTGGTTGAGCTTTAAATACGAAAAATACGTAATCTTACAATAAATGTCACTAAGTATAAATCAATACGCGTTAAATGTTATATCTCATTGCGACGGGAAAAAATGATTATGAGGGCTGCGATTAATGTGCAATCAAGAGATAATACACGTTTCGCATGGGTGACAGTCACAGCGGTATACCCAGCTGAACGAAACAGTGACCACGGATCTTCTTACATGCATTATTCAAGGGTATTGAATCTATCGAATATTGGTTCCCCGTAAATATAGGTCAAATTAAAATAAAACATTGTGCTTCAAAACAATTTATCCATCAATGTGTATACCACCGAAAAAGACATTGCCCCGATACACGTGGCTCAACATAAGAAGAAGAAAAGCATATCAATTTGCTGTACATACAAGATACCAAAGATAACAATGTATGACATATCGGATAGATAAAGAACCTGTCAAGCCTCGTGAGCGCAGAACAGAGACAACCATTAACAAATATATATATGCCATCGGCGTACGAAGTTAACACAATTACTATACCGTCATATGTGCTGGACGAATTAAACAACATTCCATTATTTCGCAGCTGTCGGCATTACCTTAGATCAACGGATAAACTGCAATCATGTGAGATCGATTATGGAGCAATAAAGCACTGCGCCATCCGACTATCAAATGATACCAATAAGTGGCTCCAAATCATCAACTCCAATCGGAAAGCAACACATCCATTCACTGTAAATGCCTATTTGGAGTGATTTTTTTTACTAATTATAGAGAGAAGATGAGAGTGTGCAAAGACTGATGCGAAGAACGTAGCAGACGATACGTATCAATATCATGAAGTATTTACTATTGATTGTCACATATCTTTTTCATATGATGAATCGCTATCATAGTATCGATCACATCACAGCGCCGATTTCATATCATAGTTTGTGACAGAACTGGAAAAACTAGTGCTGTGCATAAAATACATTTTCTACGAAAATTAATGCGCGTCATGATTAAGTTCTAATACCTTTACGCTATGGCAATAATTGTGCATTCAGTCATCATCAACCACTAGAGGTAGAAGTGGAAATACTCAAGATACAATGGCGTATGCCCCACATAATATTAGATGAGATCAATAAATTATCATTACTTCGAACATTGGAAAGTGGGCGATACTTGAATATGAATTTTCGCTCTTGGGATCTATACGACTGTCCATCGCTTCAAGGCACAACGAAACATTCATGGACCGTAAAAGCTGCCTCCCAACTAAGGCTAACCAAAATATGTAATTGGTGCGGTGCAGACTGTCGAAAAAGATAATGTATGGCAAAGGACATTATATTATTCACCGACTGCAAACTCACAACTGCTAAACTTTATCTCAATTCAGCATTCTTTTCTCAAGATGACTCGAATTTGGACTTCAAGAAAGTTTCGACATTTTGTTCAATATGTACTCTCGATTTTGTAAATACCATTATGACTGCAATAGTGATCGTTCTTTACTAACCATCGCCAAGTCTTAATGTAACGACCCTCTCACGGTTAATGATCGATCGCATCAGAACGAGCCTGTAAAAAATGCTACCGTAGATGTGTAAATAGAGTTCGAATGCAAAGAAGAATTGCCACCGAATACAACTGCATATTGTTTTAATCTTACATGATCGCGTTGTTGAATATTATCCATTGACCGACATTATCCGTAAAATTGCATAGATCAGCAAAATCTGCGAGATGGGAAGCATCATGGTTGATTTGCAATCATCATGGTCTAAAGAGGGCATATGGAAACGTTCCATATAGCATGGCTGAAGGTTCAATAACAGCTGGAGTTGAAGGTTCAACGGACGACGACATGTGTCCTATCGTATATGTTAAGGTTCATGAAAAACGAGAATGGCTAGCTGATATAATAAATATGAAAAATGAGCTGTTTATTGAATATAGACTTTGACGATATGGATGTCTCAAGTAAATTAGATGGAAGTTTTAGTCTACGATGTGAAAAGCATAAAAACAGTTGTGCCTTACAAAATGAATTTAAAATATTTAATTGGTGGCTGAATCATAAAGATTCATGCAAATAAAAGAAATGTAACATTATGTACTTTTTATTCTCCTCACCCCGTACTTAGTTATGGCAGCATCACCTGATATCGGATTGTGCAACTGAATACAACATTACTTTCGAATGTGAAATTCATTTTTGTTGTATGGAATTTGATTTAAAATAAATTAATATAATCGCCCAATTATAATTGAAGACATTCATCAGTATACGTTCGTCAGATGTTCGTGAGCCGTTTGTTGGAAGTTTGCGAGGCATTCGAAGATTTTCGATAGTCGTTCGTGAAACGTTCCAGAGACTTCCGAAGACATTCATAAGACGTTCAAAGCCATTTGAGAGACGTTCGAAAACATTCATAAGGCGTTTGAAGACACGCATAAGGGGTTCAAAGAGTTTCAAGAGACTTTCTACGACGTTCATGAGACTTTCGAAGACATTCAAGAGTTCTTTGGCAATATTCATAATACGTTTGGAGACATCGATGAGGGGATCGACGATGTTTTAGAGACTTTCAAAGACATTCACGAACGGTTTGAAGACGTTCAAGAAACTTTCGAATACGTTCTAGCGACTTTCGACGACTTTCATAATACGTTTGAAGACATTCATGTGGGGTTCGAAGTCGCTTAAGAGACGTTCAAAGACATTCACGGGAGGTTTGATGACGTTCAAAAGGCTTTCGAATACATTCAGAAATCTTCGACGACATGCATAATACGATCTTCGACGACATCCATAAACCGAAGACTTTCATTACATTTGAGTTTGGCTGGAATTGTTTGAGTTTGTTTGGGATTTTCAAAGTTTTGGTGGAACGTGTTTGAGTTTGTTTGGGTGTGCACCCAAACACACCCAACTCAACCGCCATGAAAGTCTTAGGTTTATGAATGTCGTCGAAAATTTCTGATCGCATTCGAAAGCCTTTTGAACGTCTTCAATCCTCCCGGGAACGTCTTTGAAAGTCTCTTAAGCGACTTCGAACCCCACATGAATGTCTTCAAATGTATTATGAATGTCGTCGAAAGTCTCTCAAGCGTCTTCGAACCCCTCATGAATGTCTTCAAACGTATTATGAATGTCGTCGAAAGTCTCTAAAACGTATTCGCAAGTTTCTTGAACGTCTTCAAACCCTTCGTGAATGTCTTTGAAAGTCTCTAAAACATCGTCGATCCCCTCATTGATGTCTTCAAACGTATTATGAATATCGTCACAGATCTCTTGAACGTCTTCGAACCCGTCATCGATGTCTTTAAACGTATTATAAATATCGTCACAGATCTCTTGAACGTCTTCGAAAGTCTCCGAAAGTCTTCGCACCTCTCATGAATGTCTTCAAACGTCTCATGAACGTTTTCGAGAGTCTTTTGAATGTCTCACGAACATCTTCAAACGGCTCATGAACGTCGTAGAAAGTCTGTTGAAACTCTTTGAACCCCTCATGCGTGTCTTCAAACGTCTTATGAATGTTTTCGAACGTCTCTTAAATGGCTTCAAACGTCTTGTGAATGTCTTCGGAAGTCGCTGGAACGTTTCACGAACGACTATCGAAAATCTTCGAATGCCTCGCAAACTTCCAACAAACGGCTCACGAACATCTGACGAACGTATACTGATGAATGTCTTCAATTATAATTGGGCGATTATATTCATTTATTTTCAATCAAATTCCATACAACAAAAATGAGTTTCACATTCGAATGTAATGTTGTATTCAGTTGCACAATCCGATATCAGGTGATGCTGCCATAACTAAGTACGGGGTGAGGAGAATGAAAAGCACATAATGTTACATTTCCTTTGTTTGCATGAATCTTTATGATTCAGCAACCATCTAAATATTTTAAATACATTTTGTAAGGCACAACTGTTTTTATGCTTTTCACATCGTAGACTAAAACTTCCATCGAATTTACTTGAGACATCCATATCGTCAAAGTCTATATTCAACGACTCAATAAATAGCTCATTTTTAATATTTATTATATCAGCTAGCCATTCTCGTTTTTCATGACCCTTTACATATACGATAGGACACTGTCGTCGTCCGTTGAACCTTTAACTCCAGCTATTATTGAACCTTCAGCCATGCTATATGGAACGTTTCCATATGCCCAGTTTAGACCATGATTGCGAATCAACCATGATGCTTCGTATCTCGCAGATTTTGCTGATCTATGCAATTTTACGGATAATGTCGGTCAATGGACAATATTCAACAACGCGATCATGTAAGATTAAAACAATATGCAGTTGGATTCGGTGGTGAATCTTCTTTGCATTCGAACTCTATTCACACATCTACGGTAGCACTTTTTACAGGCTCGGTCTGATGCGATCGATCATTAACCGTGAGAGGGTCGTTCCATTAAGACTTGGCAATGGTTAGTAAAGAACGATCACTATTGCAGTCATAATGGTATTTACAAAATCGAGAATGCATATTGAACATAATGTCGAAACTTTCTTGAAGTCCAAATTCGAGTCATCTTGAGCAAAGAATGCTGAATTGAGATAAAGTTTAGCACTTGTGAGTTTGCAGTCGGTGAATAATATAATGTCCTTTGCCATACATTATCTTTTTCACCAGTCTGCACCGCACCAATTACATATTTTGGTTTCCCTAGTTGGGAGGCACCTTTTACGGCCCATGAATCTTTCGTTGTGCTTTGAAGCGATGGACAGTCGTATAGATCCCAAGAGCGAAAAGGCATATTCAAGTATCGCCCACTTTCCAATGTTCGAAGTAATGATAATTTATTGATCTCATCTAATATTATGTGAGGCAAACGCCATTGTATCTTGAGTAATTCAACTTCTACCTCTAGTGGTTGATGATGACTGAATGCACAATTATTGCCATAGCGTAAAGGTATTAGAACTAACTCATGACGAGCATTAATTTTCGTCGAAAATGTATTTTATGCACAGCACTAGTTTTTCCAGTTCTGTCACAAACTATGATATGAAATCGGCGCTGTGATGTGATCGATACTATGATAGCGATTCATCATAAGAAAAAGATATGTGGTAATCAATAGTAAATACTTCATGATATTGATACATATTGTCTGCTACGTTCTTCGCATCAGTCTTTGCACACTCTCATCTTCTCTCTATAATTAGTAAAAAAATCACTCCAAATAGGCATTTACAGTGAATCGATGTATTGCTTTCCGATTGGAGTTGATGATTTGGAGCCACTTATTGGTATCATTTGATAGTCGGATGGCGCAGTGTTTTATTGCTCCATAATCGATCTCATGTGATTGCAGTTTATCCGTTGATCTAGAGTAATGCCGACAGCTGCGAAATAATGGAATGCTGTTTAATTCGTCTAGCACATATGACGATACAGTAATTGTGTTAACTTCGTACACCGATGGCATATATATATTTTTTAATGGTTGTCTCTGTTCTGCGCTCACGAAGCTTGACAGGTTCTTTATCTATGTGATATGTCATACATTGTTATCTTCGGTATCTTGCATGTACAGCAAATTGAGATGCTTTTCTTCTTCTTATGGTGAGCCACGTTTATCGGGGCAATGTCTTCTTCGGTGGTATACACATTGATGGATAAATTGTTTTGAAGCACAATGTTTTATTTTAATTTGACATATAGTTACCGGGAACCAATATTCGATAGATTCAATACCCTTGAATAATGCATGTAAGAAGATCCGTGGTCACTGTTTCATTCAGCTGGGCATACAGCTGTGACTGTCACCCATGCGAAACGTGTATTGTCTCTAGATTGCACATTAATCGCAGCCCTCATAATCATTATTTCCCGTGGCAATGAGATATAACATTTAACGCGTATTGATTTATACTTATTTACATTTATTGTAAGATTACGTATTTTTCGTATTTAAAGCTCAACCACTTCCACGTTGTTGAAACTCATCGAGCAGGGGTTGAAGTATAGACCATCACGCGTTCAAGTCGAGTCATGGAATACTTCAATACTTCAGTCGAGTCATGGAATACTTCAATCCTTCCAGATGCGGTATTTGGCCTATCAATGACTATTGATGTTTAGTTGATAATCGTTGGCGCTTAATTCGGCTTTGCGTTTTCAGTTCTTCGATGAACTCGACGATCTGGTGCTCCCATACAGCAAAGTCGTCAATCGAA